>CAIGQZ010032409.1:3315781-3345341 GCA_903798205.1 Danio tinwini
GAGAGAGAGAGAGAGAGAGAGAGAGAGAGAGAGAGAGAGAGAGAGAGAGAGAGAGAGAGAGAGAGAGAGAGAGAGAGAGAGAGAGAGAGAGAACAGAAACCAAACAATAATACATTCAAACACCATGGAATGTAACAGGGGTCACCACAGTGGAATGAACCACCAACTTTTCCAGCATATGTTTTACACAGCAGATGCCCTTCCAGCTGCAACCAAGTACTGAGAAACAGCCATAGACACTCTTTCACAGTCATACATTAGAGACAATTTAGTTTATTTAATTCCCCTATAGCACAAGTCTTTGGACTTGTGGGGGAAACTGGAGCACCTGGAGGAAACCCACGACAATGCAGGGAGAACATGCAAACTCCACACAGAAAAGACAACTGGCCCAGCCGGGACTCGAACCAGCGACCTTCTTGCTGTGAGGCCACAGTGCTAACCACTGAGCCACAGTGATGCCGCTATTTAGTTGCAACCTGATTACATGAGTTTCTGATTTAAATTAGTTATTAGATTATAAAGAGTTGGTCAGTTTTGCTTTGAAACAGCAGTTATTGCGCCATACAAATAAACTTGCATTGAATTAAAAAAATATAAAAGGGATATCAATTAATATTATTAATGTATCCTGTAATCAACTAAAAATACAGATTAATAATAATAATAATAATAATAATAATACAAAAAAAATTGCCAATATTTACGGCACAAAAATGATGTCACTTCCAGGACAACAGTGATGATTATGGGATGGAAATAGTCATTGAGGACACAGGAAAAACCTATAATTGACTATCAGCTGTGTGCAAATGAATTACTGCCGAGATTTAAACACCTCTATGGCTTATAGTATAAGAAACTAAAATGGTGTGATATTGATGAGATGAGCAAACGTGTTTGGGTGAAGCAGCAGCAGCAGAAACAGAGAAAAGTGACACTTTGAGGCTGAAAGACTGACAGTGATGTAGAAAAGCCCAGAGGGAGATTCACTGGCCTCAATAAACCGGCCCACTTCATCCTGAGAATTGCTCCTCTCTCACACACATACACACAAATCACACACATTCATTTTATTTAGCTAAAACAACAAACTAAGGTTTAGTAAATAATATAATAATATAAATAATATATATATATATATATAAATATAATATAAATAATATACATATAATATAAAAATAATAAAAATGTAATGTAAAATAGAAAAGGGATATTAGTTAATAATATAATTATTGTGGCTCTTATGGGGTATTTGTATGTATCCTGTAATCAAGTCAACTAAAAACACAGATGAATAATGAATAAATAAAAGTGAGCAATTTCACACGAATAGCAGTGTGATATGGCTGTATATCAGCACTGGTGGGAGGCGTGCGTTGGCTCAAGGCTGCAAGCCGAGTGCCTTAGTGTCCCACCAGTGCTGATATACAGCCATATTGCACTGCTACGAGTGTGATATTATAGGACCCTATTTGAACAATCTAGGCACAAAGTCTGAAGCGCAGGGCACAAAAGCATTAAGGGTGTGTCAGAATCCACTTTTGCTATTTTAAAGACGGAAAAATCTGCTCTGCGCCACGGTGCATGGTCTAACAGGGTTGAGCTTATTCTCTTAATGAGTTATGGGTGTGTTTTGAGAATAAACCAATCAGAGTCTCATCTCCCATTCCCTTTAAGAGTCAGTTACAGTGCCATGTAAATAGCAAATACGCCATGTCGTGACGCAAGTGGAAAAACTGAGCGCTTTACTAACGAGAAAACGGTTAAACAGAGCATCTGCAGCACATGAGAATGAGAATGAGCCTCCTCATTCTTTACTTTCACTTTCACTCTCTTCTGTGGATAAGGAAATGTGTTGTACGCCCAGACATCCATTAGCCTACATAAATCTTTGCGCTTAACAAACCAAATTATTTGTTTCAAAACTATTTCTAAATTCAGTTCTAATTTCCAGCAAACAAATAAATGAACAATAATAACGAAATGTGTCAAACAACTGAGCTATTTCCATATACACATGCTATGGCCCATATGGTCTAAAACCTGACAGGTGGACAAATCTAAGCATGTTTTTAATAAACTGAAAAAGCCCCCCAAGATGAAGGCATGAAGGCAGTGTTTTTATAATTATGTAGAAAATAATAATTTTTGTAATATTTTCTTTCTTTAATTCTTTTTTATTTGTAAAGATATTTGCGTATTGCTGTACATCCTGTGTGTGTTAAGCAATGTTTAAGCCAGGCGCAAATCTAACGCGCTCTGCGCTGGACTTTAGACCTCCTCTTAGCTGGTCGATAGAACAGTCTATTCTAGTTCCTCAAAATAGCAACGCACCAGCAATGTGCCTCAACACACTTCCTTTTTAGACCAGAATGCCTATGTGTGCACATATGAGCGCAAATGCATTTGCTATTTAAACAGCGTGGTGCAACACATCAAAACGACACTTGCGTCAAGCTGAAACAAGCCTAGCGCCGTGTGTATGATAAGGCCTATTGTGTTTATACAACAGTTTGACGGCACAATCGTGTATATAAGAAGAAAATCAAACACGGAAAGTCTAAAAACCCCTTTGTATGAGGAACTACTTTCTTCCACCATTTATTCACATCTGCAGCTGACGTCAGAACAGAAGAAGCCATTGCTTATTCACCAACATCACTTTAGAGCTAGTGTTTGAATGATTCTCTAGCATAATATCTAAAGTGATGACAAAACAGGTGATTTCACTCACATTTTAAGATTATAAAGCTGAATGTGAAATGAAATGCCATCCGTCAAGAGCAGGGGTCGGGTTGGCCTTTTTAAAAATGCATTTGCTGCTGTATTACTATAAATTACAAACAATTATTATAGCACTACTACTAATACTATATTATTATGTGTAATATTACTATAAATAATACAGGTTTAACCTTTTAAAGTCTAGTGCTATTTTGAGATTTCCGCCTGGATTTTGCCTACCCAAATTTAAAAGCTTCCCAAATCCACATGCAGAGGTGTAAATGCAAAAATTTGGTATCATTTTAAAGAAAACCCTTTGAGTTTTCATAAAACACTATTGAAAGTATTTAAAATAACTGTATATGTTGTCTGTGTTATAATAAACACCTAAAAAAAGAGGTGCTTTTTGTTATTTTTTTATGAACTCAAATTTGAAAGTATACCTTTTAGGTTCTGTGTGGTCTATGTTGCTGTAATTAATTTTAATGATTCCTGCACATGTCTGTAATCATAGGAAAAAAAGAAAAATGTCTCTACCATAATCTATGCAAAAGTTATTTTATTCCAACTGATGAGAGGTGATATACTACTTTTTGTATTTTCCGCCTACCAAATTTTGAAAGCCTTTCATATCCATATGCATTGCTATAAATGAAAAATTCCAGTGTAATTGAATAGAAAACTCTTTTAATTTACATAAGAAACTGCTGAAAGTAATAAATAATATTTGATATGTTTTCAGTTTTATGATGAACCACTTCAACATTGGGCGATTTTTAACTTTTTGTTCTAAAATGCTTTTTTTTTTAAAGGGTGTGGATTATCTATTTAGAGAATTTGGCCACTCCAGACAGTTCTGCTTAAAACCAGAGCAGCAAACACTAGAAAAAATAATTTGATCTCTATCATGTAATATGACAAAACTATTGCAATTCAACTGAATACTGGGAAAATAACTTTTTGATCATTGATATCAAATAGGACATATCTGCTTCTGCTTAGTTTTACATGATAATAACTATAGGAACATGAGTTTACATTACTTATTTTATCTCCTTTGCATTTTAGGCATCATAACATTATATTAAAATTAGTCAATGACTATAAGATATGACAATAAACCAATGTTCAATACCCAGCTCGGGAATCCAGTATACTGTGTATTTAAGTGTAAATAACATTTATACAGTGAAATAAAAACCAAAGTGATGCATATGTGCATAAAATATAGCTTCTACACTCTCAAACGGAGCCACTTCCAGGGTGTTGCGCAACTTGCGACCTTTAAAAATTAAAGGGGAAGTCGATGACGTCACTGGACCCGCGGGGTTTGACTGGTTAAACAAAACCTTCATTTATGTCCATGCACATCTCAAAAATAAACAAATATGAAGCATCGCATATTGAGCAAGTCCATTAATGAAGGGCAATTTATAGTATTTTTATTTTTCCCATCACCACTCAATGTTGTTTGAATTTAAGTTATCATAAAAAAGTTGTTTGCCTTTTATTGGTGTCGCAATTCAAGTTTATCCACATTGCCACAAACGCACAATGGTCAAAAGTCCTTTTATCGTTAACTGAGTTCTTTTTCATTGTGCTGTATAAAATTACAATTTAAAAGGGGATTGTAATTGTATTTTTGATAGGAAACGTGATGGTTATAGTTTTAGTTATAAATGGCTATGGTTTTTTAAACTGTAAAAAAATATTGAAGGAAGACAGCTGGAGAGCCACATATTTGTGGTCAAAGTGCCACATGTGGCTCGAGAGCCATAGGTTCCCTACCACTGGTCTAGAGAGATATCTCGTTACAGTATTACAGTCTACAGTATTTCTCTGTTGCAATCGGGATCTCACAATAATTAACCACTAAAAAAAGCAGTGTAATCACTACCAGACTGCTGTTGTGTTTGCGATAAGGAAAAACTCTAAACACATGCGGGAATTTCTTTTTTCTTTCTGCCAACACACATTCCTGAAATGCGAGTCCCATCTCACACTCAATATACTACAATTATATGGTATAAATACAGCAATACAACATACAAAGAGAGAGATTGACTTAGAGAATTTTACTTACCAGTTTAATAATGATTTGATCAGCTGTAATTAGAAATTATGCTGTTTTTCTCCTCTTAGGTCTTATTAGGCGGTCCTGTCGCCATCTTGTGGATAGACAACGTCAGCCGTCTTTGGTCAGCTCAGTAGGCAGGCTAATGGTCACCGACGTGCTGTCTCTCAGAAATTATAAATATTTTTAATGAGGCACTATCCTTATAAATAAACTGCATAGTTGCAACCTAAACAACTACATTCTCGACTTAAAAAAGGCCTCAAAAGTACATTATGTTGTCCAACAGAAGCAAAATTTACTGTAGAGTGTCCTCTGCTTGTTGCTGTATGTGGGCGGAGTGATACACAAGGGTGAAGGCTTACAAGGCTGGATGAGTGTGGTTACTGGCAGAATATTGCATGGCTATCAGATTCAAGAACCAGACAGAACTGTTGTATAAAATAAAATATCACACACGCTCTTCCACTCTCTCTTTCATTTTAAAAACAATTTAAAAAATAAGGATTTATAAAATCTTTATTTACATTGAAAACAAAATAGAAAAGGGATATTAATTAATAATATTAATATTGCGTTCAGTAGCATTCAGCTGTGCGTCTAACTCCACCTTTTGGTACTCTTTTGTCGTGCTAGGTACCCTTTGCAAAGGGTACCCAAAAAGTGGTACGGTACAGTACACTTTAAGGTATCTTTTGACAGTGGAAACGGCCATAAAAGCGTACCAAACTAAATCGCACCCTTAAAAAAAAGACACTAGTTCAAACATATTAATAAAAACTAGTTGATGTTCTACAAAATAATCAAACATAGAAACAAACCTAAATAGACAGACATTTAAAAACAAACTTGCATATTATAATATTAATATTACGGTATATACACACATATAATACTATATATTAATATATAACATTACTAAAGGGGCGGCACAGTGGTTCAATGCTTAGCATTGTTGCCTCACAGCAAAAAGGTCGCTGGTTCAAGTCCTGGCTGGGTCAGTTGGCATTTCTGTGTGGAGTTTGCATGTTCTCCCAGTGATGGTGTGGGTTTCCTCCGGGTGCTCCAGTTTCCCCCACAGTCTAAACATATGCGCTATGGGAGAATGGAATAAACCAATTTGCCTGTGGTGTATGAGATTACTCTTTGCCAATATTGGATCGTGGCTGGAAGGGCATACGCAGCGAAAAACGTGCGGGATAAGTTGGCGGTTCATTCCACTGTGGCAACCCCTGATAAATTAGAGACTAAGCCGAAAAAAATGAATGAATAATACTGAATATTTTAATATGTTTTATATTTTGAACATTTTAAAATGGAAAACAAAGACAGAAACTAGTTAAATATGAATAAAAACATATACGAAAAATCAAGTGTGTTTTGCTGACATGTCTCTAGAGATTTTCAGGGTTTCACTGAAGGCGGCACTAAAATCCGAGCTATTAAAAGCATCAGGAGTGTATTTGATTTTAACAAATCAGATCAGACAGTAAAAACAGAAAACAAACCAAAACGTTTGACATCTTTATTTGTATTAAAAGAGCAACACGATTAGTTTCTCTCAGAGAAATGGCTTGTTCATGAATGGATAAATAAAGCCTTAATCGATGTTCATACAGTTTGATTCATAATGATATAGATACAGATAACCGTTAGTGGCAAACACAAATCACAAAATCAACAACAACATAAAACATTTTAAAAACATCAGGATCGCAATCAGGAAACGTGCATATCTAACAAAACTTGCGTAAAGAAAAATACATTTTCAGCAGAGAAAGGCAGAAAGGAAACACTGGTCCTCACTGGTCATTGTAATAAAATCTCAGAGCAATAGCGGACACAAAATTTGGCACTAAAAACTTGGCCAGTAAGCTCTGATTGATTCCAGAGAAAGATTATTGTAATGTATGACTTTAAGCCGCTTTCTCACACTAATTTATTATAAAATGTATAATGCACAAAAATATATGGCATTTTGCCCTCTTTAGAGCTTGATAATGGTCTCTGTATTTTAATTATAACTATATTTATAAAAATATACTTATTTTAACACATTTCATATATAAGAAGATCTATATTTTTTATTATTAAAGGGCACCTATGGTGAAAAATCTACTTTTCAAGCTGTTTGGACAGACATATGTGTAGGTATAGTGTATAGACCGTCATATTGGGGTGATATAAACACACCCAGTGCTTTTTTTTTCAATTTAACAACAAAAACGGTGGACCAATTAGAGCGGTTTTGAGACCGACCGCAACTTGACATAGGAGTGCGGTCCCCCCGCCCACCGAATTGATTGACAGCTGCATATTAACATGTCTCCGTAGTAACATTTGTAATCATATACACAAGACAGGACGTGCGCAAAGCAACTGGGAATAAAAGGTCTGTTCATCATTCATCATCAAATGTGATCAAGAGTGAGTTTTACAAGTTTAAAATGTTTTAAAACAGCGCATGTGTGTAATGAATTACAGAGATTTACCTCAGATTTACATCAACACAGCCGCATGTTAGAACAATTATACAAGAAGACGCTTCAATCCCGGTTTGTCGATGTTAAATCAGGTTTATTTTGTACATTAACGTAACAGATATCCATACAGCAGTGGAGATTAACCTGTATCCGGTCACATTTGCGTGCAAAGACAGTGCAAAGCTAAATGCGCGCGCTGTATGTATGTACGTGTGTGTCTGCGCTGTGTGTGTGTGTGTCACTGTGTGTGTGTGTCTGTGTGTGCGTGAACTTTGTAACGACATTGTGTGTGACTCATCCTGCAGCTCCACATAACAATTGCATCAAATACTCATTGGTAAAGCTCTTACTGTAGTTTTTCCTCACAAATGTTACGTGAGATCTGCTTCCTTTATGTCTGTCGGCTGTCTGAGGCAGCCGAGGGCGGAGACTAAGGCATGCAGACAGGCACGTGGGAACGGTGGGCAGGGAGGACTAGCCTTAAAGGCGCAGTACACAAAAACAGCAAAAAATCTGTTGAGAGCTATAAAACACAAACTAGTGAAAGCTATAATCAATAATCTGATGGGTGTTTTGAGCTGAAACTTTACAGACACATTCTGGGGACACAAAAGACTTATATTAAATCTGGAAAAAGGGGTAACCTAGGTGCCCTTTAATATAAATAATACATTTGATCTATAACACGTATGCACGTGCACACACACACACACACGCACGCACGCACAGGTATGGAAAAAAAATCAGTTCCTCAGGATTTTTTTGGATTTACCACTTGTTTGAATAAAATGATCCTATTTTTCTTTATAAATAAAAGTTTTAATTGTTTGTGATTGAAAATTAGGGCTATATCACCTCATTTGTTTTTAAATGCTTTAAACATTTTTCTTGTTATTATTATTATGTTTTCAGAAGTTAAAACATTATTATTATTGTTTTTCATCATTATTATGTTTTCATTTTTTTTTTGCCCAACTGTAAGCTTATGCTATAGATCAGGGGTGCCCAAACTTTTTCGTATGAAGGGCCAAAAACCAAATATCATTTAAAACGAGGATGTAATAAAATAGGCTACATTGTATACAGAGTTATTATCGGGAAATTTCTGTGGTTTCATATTATAAATGGTGCGCTGGTCATCCCTCTGTTAGTGGCGAGACCACCCGATGTACGATGCCAAAAGTCAGTCGGCGAGTAAACAAATATAATGAATGAAAATACATAGATAGGCCTGTGCGTATAGATATATAATGTAATGCTGTACAGTAATTTGTTTGTTTCGGTTGTCCTCATTTTAATCCTTTTGTGATGATGCCATGGTGTGCTTTATCTGCCTGATTCCCGCTGAACTGGGTGGGTTGTGTGACGTTTGATTCAGGGACATTCTATGGGTGGTGTTTGCGTGCCATGCTGTGAATTACTAGCCAGACAGTGAAAACGTGACATGATTTCAGCCTTACTGCTCAAGCTCCCGGGCTATTGGCACAGCTCAGCCCGATAAAAGCCCTGGCTCGCACTGGCCCAACAGTGGAAATGCAGCTATTAAGAGCTATGGGCCAAAGATAAATATACCAAGCAATATTACATTCAAGTTGCCATGGGTAATTTTCGAATATTTCTAAATAAATAGAAAACATTACTTTAAATCATATTAACTAATGCAGTATAACTTTTAAATGAGAACTTCTTGCAAAGAAAACAAACAATCTCGTTTATAAGGCAGTGGAGTTCAATGCTGAATACACTAGTCAAGCAGAATCTGCCTTTGGCTTTATTTGCTCACCAAAATCTGCATTGTCAGGTGAGTATGTACATTTAAACAAAATCTAATTCATTTACACCATTTCAGTTGGCTTTTAACAATAAAACAAACAAACAAAGGGTTTCACATTTGTGGTTTGGTTCATTTGGTCCAGACCAAGGGCAACAAATGATAGATTGTAGCATTTTTCTGCCGTCTTTGGGTCCTTTTCACACCACACTGATTGCTTTGGTCTGAACCAGTTGAAAAGAATCAACATGCAGTCATGTGACAAAATCCACATCACTCATTGGCTAGATGTTATTAAACATATTTCCTAAACTGCTTTACTATTGGTTAGAATGAACGTGCAGGAAAATGCAAATGGAACTCCCGCAAGTAATCAAACCGGCATACACAAAATTACGCTTTTTACTATGGAGGGAAGACTGCGCTGGCTAGTTGTATCCCTGGTCATAGTATACTATATAATTTACATACATCACTTTAGATAAACTATACATTTCGATAATGAAGTGCGGCTGGAAAACAATGTTTTAATGCATTGCAAACAGCGAAGGCGATTTGCTACTCATGTCAGGAGGAGACGTGAATTAATTTAGCTAAACTGCGACATAGTCATCTTCTAGAAACATTACCAACGATCCATAAGGTACTGTTTTTCTGTCCCTCTCTCTCTGTTTAAAATAGTTTGTAAAGCGCTGTCAACAAATATTTTTCCTCCACATCCCATAGTGCACAGCGCATCAGACTACGGCAGCTGGATTAGTCTAAAAAGGCGCAATACCTTTTGCGGTTGGGTCTGTTCTAGTTCGGATCATGTTCTCACCACAAATGAAACGCTCCAGGGTTTGTTTGAAAGCGTACTGAGACCACCTCTTCAAGTAGGTCTCACTTTTGGTGCGCACTCGAGTTCAATTGCTATATTCACAGCTGCCCAAACAAACCGCACCAAGAGAGCAAACAAACTCTTGATTCAACTGAACTCAGTTCAGTTCAGTTTATCCAACTTCATAAACTAATTTCGAGAGGAGCACGTGATATGATTGAGCACGTCTGGCTGCTCATCTGCAATCAGTAATAGTCCAATCTGAGTGATCCAAGCTTGCTATAAATGGATCATTTTCCCCCTACTGCTCTATCTTCGTTTTTGAAGAATCCCCCCTTCCACCCCATCTCCTCCTTTTCCTCCCTTTTACTAAGGGGGAGCTCTCGAGACCTACCTGATCTCGGATCCCCTGATATGCTTACTGAACGGGCGGGAGCCTTGGGCTCAAGTATCTCCGAGCTCAGGGTTCTCTCCAGGGACAGCATGCCAAACCTGCTAGAAACGCTAAAGCATATCTAAGTGGGAACTCTTGAAATAAGGCAGGTGTGAAAACACCCTCATACTCTCTTCTCAGATGGGATGGCCATGACCATTGGCCTAGTTTGGGCACCTCTGCTATAGATGATAAATGAAATGTGGAAAAAAGGTGATATGAAGTTAGCATGAATAATGAAAACAAATTATATTGTTAACACTTAACTATAAACTGTGAACTCTGAGAAATAAAATAGAAGTTTTCATTTTTTTCCATAGCCACACGCACAAACGCAAACGCACCAGGCACACGCATGTGCACAGACATGTCCACGCACAAATGTCCACGCACAATTTGTTTTCCTATCTTAGTGAGATTACATAGACGTCCATTGTTTTTTCTATCAGGTTAATGATACGGTCTATGGCCTGATCGTAAACCCAACTCTCACAGAAACAAGTGCACATCATTAGATGTAATACTATTAAAAACATCTGGCAGCTTTATAAACATTTACAATTAGTGAGAACTCATAGTGGGTCAATTTTCATATTTAACTATAAAAAAGAGAGCGATTGAGTCCTCACAATTGAGCACTCACAACTATAGCTAGACCAGTACACACACATACACACACACACACACACACACACACACACACACACACACACACACACTTTATAATGTATACATTTATCGAAATCTGGCTAATCTCACAAAAGTGACACATTAAAGCTAAAAAGGAAAAATATTAGTAATGCAAACAATACGTCACTAGCTATGTTTCCATCCACAGATGTCAATTCATGCACAACACTGGAATATAGCCTAAAACGTTTGCAAATAAAGCAGCATTTCCATCCAATGAATAAAAGAGAACAAAATTGTAATTTTCTGATAAACTTGCACCAAATATCAGACAGAAAAATGTAGTTTTTTTCTTATAAAATAAATGAGCCTCAGAAGATGAAGATGAAATGCAATGCTATGGCTTTTGGAGGTGTAAGATGCTCTTTGTAATAATAATAATAATAATAATAATAAAATAATAATAATAATAAAAAAAATCACTGTGATGGCAGACTTTGGCTGAGGCATTTTAGACCAAAACAATATTTCAGATGTTTTACGCTGGTTTGTCCATTAACAGCATCATATTGTGTCGATTTTTATCATCACATAATCTGCTAAAACAAAAATCACATGACTTTTTTTATGTGCATGCTGGAATTTATTAAGCAAAAAATGTTTATCCCCTTTTTCACACCGCACACGTGAGCAGCACATGTTTTTTTCGCCGTTTATACAGATTAGAGCTTTCATACCGCACATAGATGCAGCACATCAGTGTGATGCTGCGATCATTTCGGCACTGGGTCTATTTTTGCCATGCTGCTCAAACTCAATTAAAGTGACAGTGCATTGATAATGACCAAACACACATTGTATGACAGGGCTCGAAATTAACCTTTTTTTCTTGGTAGCACTGGTGCTCCTAATTTCAAAAATTTTGGCACACCAGACAAAATTTAGTTGCACCCACCAACAATTATGAGCATCGTTACTACACGTTTTATATTAACAGATTCTATTATATATTAACACTCTAATCACAACTAACAAACAAACAAAAATCTGCATGCGCACCGGCCTTGCACGCACTGCTTGACGTGAATGAGATGAACTGAATGAACAATAACTGTGCTGTTCTCACGGGTCGTGACTGATTTTTACTACTTAGATTGCACAGATGATATTGACATATAACTTACTATTTGCTTAATCTTAACAGCAATAACGATCTTTTCATGAGCTGCAATATTAGTTTCATCTCGGTGCATGCTCTTTAGCAATGGTGAATGTGGTGTCAGCAGCATGACTGACAGCATAGTGACGATTAAATTAAGGATTAAATAACGTTAGAATGGCTCGTGCTTAAAACGTGTGGATTCAGTGGCAAACACTGTTACCTGAAGACTCTGCCCCACCGGCTTTACGGTGAATGCTTTAGTCATTTTCATAGCGGACTTTAAACACTGGAAGTCTTTTATCCACTCTCCGAAAAGTGTAAATGCTGGATTGACATTCATTACATGATCACTAATCAGATGTGCCATTATTTGTAACTTTAGGGGGTTTCTAAAACTAAATCTGTCAGTGTTATTTTCATTCTCTCGGATCTAGACCTTTACGTTTTCGCGGCTGTAGCTCCCTGTCATCGGAACTGAGTGATTGACAGCTGATTTTAACCAATCCATTCTGTTATAGCGCAGTGGGACAATAAGAAGAGCTTGAAGGCGGGGCAAGCGTTGTGGGCTTTGTTTACTGGAGCAAGTTGACATGTCAACTGTTTTAAACCATTCCCGAGCGCTGTGTTTGGTGTTTTAGGTGCAAAGATGCATAATGCGTGAATGCCCCCTAATTCTGCGCATGTGTTGAACATTTTGCTGTGAAAACTGGTCGCACGACATCAATTTTATGCACTCGCACAAATGCTCCCAAATATATTTAGAGGTCGCATAGATAAAATTTTGAGCGCATATGTGACCAAAACGGTCGCAATTTCGAGCCCTGTATGACAGTAAAAAGTAGCTATTTTACCCAATAAATGCATCGGCAGTATCCGCTGATTTTTATATAGCCAATTAAATGAACTTAAATTATTAAAAAACTGCAACAAATATATTATAACTATAGGCCTACATCATGCTGACAATCAAAAACAAAACTACATGATATCACAAGCGATTGTCCTCTGAGTGCACCTGAAAAGTCATAAATACACTTCTCAGAGAGTGAGAAGCATACAGTTGTTTAGGATCTAGATAATTAAAAAAAAAAGAGACTTGCAGGTTAAGAAAACAGCATGGGAGAAGGTTGCCGCGGACCTTGGTGCAGATGAAAAGTAAAATAAAATTAAAAATACTGTATATATACACAGGGCCGGAGCAAGCTCAACTGGCGCTCTAGGCAAACGACGAGAATGCCGCCCTCAAATCGAAAGTTATGCTGCCTTCAGTCAGAAAAAGCAGACATAGGGTGGGGAGAGAGGCAGTGGAGCTGGGTGTTGAGATGATGCAGGGTTTGTCGCGAACGAAAGCAAAGACCGAGGGGCACTGAGAGGATGCAGGGTTTGTTGCGGACGAAAGCAAAGGGGGGGAGACGCGCCGCGCATGCCGCCCTAACTGCTCTGCTGCCCTAGGCAGCCGCCTAGGTCGCCTCTATGGACGCGCCGGCCCTGTATATACACATACATTATATACATACATATATATATATATATATACACATACACACACACATACATACATACTTGCATATGTATGTATACATGTGTTGAAAAAGTCTTTGTTAAACAGAAATTTGGAAACAAATATATAAAATAATACAATTTTGCAGGAGGGCTAATAATTCTTACTTCAACTGTATAAGCTTTTTATGTGCATTTTCAAAATGTATCTGCATCTTGGTGTTTGCATTAGTATTTTTTATGTAATATTCCAAATGCGCATAAAAATAGCTGGATGAAAACATAGCTAATAACAGAAAGACAATCAATGTGCTCGATTTTCCTGCATAACAAAAGCCCAGCGACTATAGTATGTTTATTTCACATTCAGACAGATCACATTCCCCATCCAGCCCTTTGTTCTGACCCAAGAATGAGAGTCTGTTTTTAGTGGAGCTGTGAATCTCTCATGAGCCCCTGTGGTTCATTCTGACCTGTGAGTGGAGAGTTTTATGGCATCTCATTGATTTCCTCGGCGTCCACCAGACAGGTCTGATCGGCGGACGGGGATCTGAAGGGCGGATGATACTCGATCAGGTTGAGAATGGAGGATCCAGGATTGTGTCTTTGTTGGACGAACCAAATGACGGCAGAAACGGCCAGAATGAGCACTACGCTGAGGATGACCAGAGCCGACAGCAGAGGTCTGCTCTCTGCAGAACACAGAAAAACATGACGGGCTCATTATTTACTTTCATTCATAATGCATCCTGACTCATTTAAAAAATTATAATAAACACAAATTCAGGATGTTATGCATCTTGTTAGTTGCTATTAACCATATGTGATTTTAAAAGTATGGTACATTTTTTCAGTTTTCTGGATTTATGACTTCTGTTTATATTCTTTTTTTAATTGAGACAATACGAATGTTTTAACTTATTAATGTTAAATAATGTTTTAAATTAATATTCCATGGAATAACCATCATTGTTAATTTTTTAGAAACCTTGATTTTTGTTTAATCTTAACAAACAAAATTATATTTGATAAAATGTACATTTTTATTTAGATATAATTATACACAATACTGGGTTAATACCACACAAAGTTTGTAGTTTTGTTTTTATGTATGTTTGTGTATTACCTAAACATAGTACACACACATATCTTATGTCAAAACAAACTTTTATTTTGAATACGAATAATATACTCACCGGCCACTTTATTAGGTACAACTTACTAGTACCAGGTTGGACCCCCTTTTGCTTTTAGAACTGCCTTAATACTTTGTGGCATAGATTCATCATAGTACTGGAAATATTCCTTAGAGATTTTGATCCATATTGACATGATAGCATCATGCAGTTGCTGCATATTTGTTGGCTGCACATCCATGATGCGAATCTCCTGTTCCACCACATCCCAAAGGTGCTCTCCTGGATTGAGATCTGGTAAATGTGGAGGCCATTTGAGTACAGTGAACTCATTGTCATGTTCAAGAAACCAGTCTGAGATGATTAATGCATGGTGCGTTATCCTGCTGGAAGTAGCCATCAGATGGGTACACTGTGGTCATAAAGGGATGGACATGGTCAGCAACAATACTCAGGTAGGCTGTGGCATTGACACGATGATCAATTGGTAGTAATGGGCCCAAAGTGTGCCAAAAAAAATATCTCCCACACCATTACACCATCACCACCAGCCTGAACGTTGATACAAGGCAGGATGGATCCATGCTTTCATGTTGTTGATGCCAAATTCTGACCATACTATTCTGAATGTCGTGGCAGAAATCGAGACTCATCAGACCAGGCAACATTTCTCCAATCTTCTATTGTCCAGTTTTGGTGAGCCTGTGTGAATTGTAGCCTCAGTTTCTTGTTCTTAGACAGGAGTGGCACCTGGTGTGGTCTTCTGCTGCTGTCTGACCATTCTCCTCTGACCTCTGGCATTAATAAGGTATTTGCGCCCACAGAACTTCCGCTCGCTGGATATATTAAACCATTTTAAACCATTCTCTGTTAACCCTAGAGATGGTTGTGCGTGAAAATCCCAGTAGATCAGCAGTTTCTGAAATACTCAGACCAGCCCGTCTAGCACCTACAAAGCCACGTTCAAAGTCATATAAATCACCTTTCTTCCCCATTCTGATGCTCGGTTTGAACTGCAGCAGATCGTCTTGTCCATGTCTACACACCTAAATGTATTGAGTTGCTGCCGCCGTGTGATTGGCAGATTACAAATTTGCGTTAACGAGCAGTTGGACCGCTGTACCTAATAAAGTGGCCGGTGAGTGTATATACACTGTTTTCAGACCTTTTTAGAGTAAAATAACCAATATTTACACTTTGCTCAAACCAATACCTAATACTCTCAGAAAAGTTAAATATACAGTAAATATATACATTATCTACAGTTTTACATTCATCAAGGTATTGCATTTACACTAGATGTCAAAACATTTCACATTTTAATTTAGTTAATAAATAATTAATAATAAAAAATGTACAATATTTGTAAAATCACAATCACACAACCAAATTAGTTTTAATATTTTGACCAATTTACACTTAAAATTTAACACAAAAAATATTGTAAACAAAAAAAGCATTATTAAAATAATCTTTAAAACTCCAGGAGTATATTCACTCCTCACTGCTGATTGGCTACAGGAGCTCAGTCCAATCAGTTTCTCAGCAACGTTTTTCAAATAGTGCTTACTGTAGCTTTAAATGTGCATGTATAATAAGAAGATTATACTTACGATTTGACCTTATAATGGCTGCTTCTGTAAAACAAAATGACAAAGATTGAGGATCTTATAGGCATTGACTTTTAAAAGTACATGTATGTTAATGGTGTAACAGATCACAAATCCCACAGTTCGGATCACACTATGGAGTCATGGATTGGACCATTTTTTGGATCAGCAGAAAAGAGAGGAGACTAATGTCAATTGCTTTCCATTTATACAAAAATATTACAGCAAAAAACATTAATTTAACAAACAGAACTTAGAACCTGTAATCTTAATAAAAATAAAAATCAAGAAGAAACCAGCTGGAAAAAAAGGAAAATATTCAATACAAAAAATGATCTTTGCTACTGTTGCTGATAATGCTAAATAT
Organism: Danio tinwini; assembly: GCA_903798205.1. NCBI lineage: Eukaryota > Metazoa > Chordata > Actinopteri > Cypriniformes > Danionidae > Danio > Danio tinwini. The sequence continues at coordinate 3,332,495 of CAIGQZ010032409.1, forward strand.
AGAAATGCAACATATATATATTTTCAATTAATGATTCAACAATTCACACATAAAACTTCATGTTTCATTATAGGTGGATCATTTTTGAAAACCTATTCAGTGACTTTTTTGATGGTTGTTTGTCGCCACCCATTGGTTAAACAATGTAATTGCTACAACATTCACCAGCGTCATGTTTCATTAAACGGTGATTCTAATCGTTACCATAAACATCAGTGTTTATGGGCGTACTCACACTATGTACCGTTGCCTTGAACCGGGCCAAAGCACGCTTGTCCCCCCTCCTGTCTCCCCTGACGGCCCGCACTCACATTACATTCGGGCCTGGGCACGCTTACGTCATCGATGATGAGCTGCTCAGTGAGCACTCTCGCTCAGCACAGTGGAGATTTCTTTAGTTATATCGTTTAAGTCGTTTGATATGCGGTAACATGCTGTCAAATATTTCGCCGAACAGATCAGCCACTTTTGACGCTCATAAACAATCATAAAGTCCTCGTGCTGCAGGAATTAGGAGGTTTGCTGAAGCCGCAGCTGTTGTGCAGTGAGGGGGTTGCATCTTTAATAAACTACAACGTTCATTGAATAGTATGAATGATTAATTAATCAATATGAAACAGTCCCTTAAAAGTCACGTCTTGCTTTCAGTTTCACACTGCAAGCGCCTGAGCCCAAGTGAACCGTGCTCAGGCCCACCTCTTCCAACCGGGCCAGGGCTGCCCAAGTAAACCATGCCTGAGCCCGATTCAGAGCACTCACACTTCTCAAATGATCCGGGAAACAGGCCTGGGCACGGTTCAAATGGCATAGTGTGAGTACGCCCTATATCTGAACTATAAACTGTTCTCCCAGTTCTTATATGTTATTAGACTGTTTGTAACTTACTAAAAAACGTGTAAAAACTGAATCTCTCTTAATCAAACGCAGATTTGAATGCAGCGCTTCGAAGGATTAATAAACATATGCAAATCATTATCATTTATCATTCATGTTGCGCGGGTTTGAATTGAGATCACGATCCTTAATGTTTAATTGTGCAGCTTTACACTGAATGCATTAATGCAGGCTAAACATACAGTGACAGAAAACACCTTTAATTAATAACCTAAGAAAGCATTTAGGAAGGTCCCACCACAACTTCTTCCGTCATCATTATATTTTACAGGGAAGCCAAAATGCTTTCATATAGGTGATTTAAATGATGTGGGAGGCGATCTCTCTGCAATTGTTATAAATGTTGGATTAACCTACAAGTTCAAAAAAGTTATTAATCCGTGTGTCACATAAGTTCCGAACTGTGGGTTCAACCATGATCCGTTACACCTCCTAATGTATGTACATAACTACTGTATATATAAAGCAATTCCATGACACTAAAATAACCAGCACAGGCTAATTGGAAATATGTGCCTCAGCCTACATTTTTGCAAAATGTAAATTATGTTTCTCCGGGTAAATATGTTGCACGTTTCTGATGGCAAATCCACTTGAGGGCACTTTCTCGTTATTATGTTACTTAGGGTACATTTTGTTTTACATTTCAGATACACGTCCTTCTTGTACAGGTTTACATCAGCTAGCGAACCACTGAGCTAAATCAAAATATGGGATTCACTCTCAGGATGGCGCCGCGGATGGCTGCCTCGGTGTGGAGCTCTTCAGTGTTTGCACTATTTCTGTTAGTCTGTCCTGTTTTATGTTTATCAAACATGATCAGTTATACCAGGGATGAGCTGCTGAACATTCGGCAGTGCACACCAACTAATCACCAACTGGATTTTGATTTCTCTGGCGTTTTGCGGAACATTGTCATCGCCGGAGCAGCTGCTTTGTGGAAGAAATACAAGACCTGGCGGCGTGGAAAAAGAGCCGGCGCGCTCGTCAGGCTGAGACAGCGCGGCTTCAGAACAGCGCTGCCTAGCATCCATCTAGCGAATCTCCGCTCGCTTCCTAACAAAACGGACGAACTACTTCTGCTCTCACGCGAAAACAAGAACTTTAACAACTCTGCTGCGCTGTGTTTCACAGAAACCTGGCTGAACAAAGCCATTCCGGACAGCGCATTACACTTACCGGACTTTCAGCTGTACAGAGCAGATCGCGATACGGAGTCAACGGGCAAAACACGCGGTGGTGGGACATGCTTTTACATCAACAGGAGATGGTGTACAGATGTAACTGTGTTAAAGAAGATGTGCTGTCCTGATGTGGAAGCGCTTTTCATTAACTGTAAGCCGTTTTATGCACCGCGGGAGTTCTCCTCGTTCATTCTCGTCTGTGTTTACATTCCACCACAAGCACACGTGAGGACTGCGTTACAACAGCTGTCTGATCTGATCACAGAGACTGAACAACGACACCCGGACTCTGCTTTTATCATTCTCGGTGACTTTAATCAGGCAAAACTCACACACGAGCTGCCTAAATTCAAACAGCACATCACATGCCCCACCAGAGACAATAACATTTTGGATCATTGCTACACCACAATAAAGGATGCATATCGCTCTGTCGCCAGAGCAGCTTTAGGACTCTCCGACCACTGCCTGGTTCATCTTATACCAACTTACAGGCAAAAACTTAAAACTACTAAGCCAGTATTAAGGACTGTTAAGAGATGGACCAACGACACAGAGCAGGTCTTACAAGCCTGTTTTGAATGCACTGATTGGAGTGTTTTTGAAGCTGCAGCCACCGACCTAGACGAGCTCACAGAGACTGTAACATCATACATCAGTTTCTGTGAGGAGTTATGCATCCCTACCAGGACCTACTTATCATTTAACAATGATAAACCATGGTTTACACCAAAACTTAGACAGCTTCGTCATGAAAAAGAGGATGCCTACAGGAGCGGGGACAGGATTTTATACAATCAGGCCAGGAACACACTGACAAAGGAGATTGGTGTGGCCAAGAAAAGCTATGCCAAAAAGCTGCAAAACCAGTTTTCTGCCAACGACCCTGCATCAGTATGGAAAGGCCTGAAAGACATCACAAATTATAAAAGGCCATCCCCCAGTATCGACTGCAACAAACATCTTGCAAACGAGCTGAATATCTTCTATTGTAGATTTGACACCTCTGACCAGACACCTCACACCCACCCGGATCATCTCCCTACACAGCCATCAACACCTCCAGCCATCTCCCTCTCACCCCCTGCACTTCAGATCAGTGAGGATAATGTGCATCAGATCCTCAGTAAACAGCCATCAACACCTCCAGCCATCTCCTTCTCCACCCCGGCACTTCAGATCAGTGAAGATAATGTGCGTCAGATCTTCAGTAAACAGAGGAGACGAAAAGCACCAGGGCCAGATGGTGTTTCACCAGCCTGTCTGAAAACTTGTGCGGACCAACTGGCTCCCATTTTCACACAGATCTTCAACAGATCACTGGAACAGCGCAAAGTTCCATCCTGCTTCAAATGCTCCACCATCATCCCAATACCAAAGAAACCAAAGATCACAGGACTCAATGACTACAGACCTGTTGCCTTAACATCTGTGGCCATGAAGTCATTCGAAAGACTGGTGCTAGCTTATCTGAAGGACATCACTGGACCTTTGCTGGACCCCCTGCAGTTTACCTATAGAGCAAACCGGTCTGTGGATGATGCAGTCAACATGGGACTGCATTATATCCTAGAACATCTGGACAAACCAGGGAACTACGCAAGGATACTGTTTGTGGACTTCAGTTCTGCCTTTAACACCATCGTCCCATCACTGCTCGAGAACAAACTGACCCAGCTGTCTGTCCCTAGCTCTGTCTGTCAATGGATCACCAGCTTTCTGACAGATAGACAACAGCTAGTCAGAATGGGCAAAATCACATCCGACAGCCGCACCATCAGCACTGGTGCCCCCCAAGGATGTGTTCTCTCCCCACTGCTCTTCTCCCTGTACACAAACAACTGCACTGCAAAAGACCCCTCCATTAAGCTCTTGAAGTTTGCGGATGACACTACTGTTATCGGCCTCATCCGGAACGGTGACGAGTCTGCATACAGACAGGAGGTGGAGCGGCTGGCTTTATGGTGCAGATACAACAACCTGGAGCTGAACACGCTCAAAACTGTGGAGATGATAGTGGACTTTAGAAGAAACCCCCCTGCACTCCCCCCACTCACCATCATGAACAGCACTGTGGCTGCAGTAGAGTCATTCAGGTTCCTGGGCACCACCATCTCTCAGGATCTGAAGTGGGACATTCACATAGACTCCATTGTAAAGAAAGCCCAGCAGAGACTGTACTTCCTTCGTCAGCTGAGAAAGTTCAACCTGCCACAAGAGCTGCTCGTACAGTTCTACTTAGCTGTCATCCAATCCATCCTCTGCACTTCAATCACTGTCTGGTTCAGCTCAGCTGCCAAAACCGACCTCCATAGACTACAGCGAATAGTCCGGACTGCTGAACGAATCACTAGCACTACCCTTCCCACACTTCAAGAACTGTACTCTTCCAGAGTGAGTAAAAGGGCTCGTAAAATCACTCTGGACGCCTCACACCCAGCACACTACCTGTTCGAACTGTTACCGTCTGGTCGGTGCTACAGAGCACCAAGCACAAAAACAGATAGACACAGGAAAAGTTTCTTTCCTCAGGCCATCTACCTCATGAACAGTTAAATATTCCCCTACTGTGCAGTAAACATGCAATACTTTCTCATACGCACTTGTACACAGCACCTTATAACCTGTATATTTACAACATATCTGTACATACATTCAACATCCAGATCTTTTTGACTAACTGCATCTCCGTTTAATGTTTATTGCCTTTTCTTTTCTTGTATTTAATTTTGTGTTGTCACTCGTCACTTTATGTACACTGAAAGCTTCTGTTGCCAAAACAAATTCCTTGTGTGTGTGAGAAGCACACTTGGCAATAAGACTGATTCTGATTCTGAAAATACTTGTTTTTTTATTTGCGTTTTTCATACTGTCGCAACTTTTTCTGATTTTGAGTTGAAGATAGGAGATGCAAAACTTATTCATTACAAATCATATACAGCGTTAAATTGATTTGTGATATTTATTTTGTGTTGTGCAAAGAACTACATGAAAATAAAGCTTTATTCAGCAATACATTGTCCCTGAAAACGTCATTCATGTGAAAAGAAACAAAAGTTGTTGTCATCATACTGCCCCCTGGTGTTCATTTTACCAAGAAACTGCAGTCAAAAGTATGTTGAAGTACGTTTTTGCAGTAAAAATGTAGGCTAAAGCATGTATTTCCAATAGAGACTGTGTTGAAAATAGCACAGTATGGTGAACTCACTGGCCTGACACACTACTCCGTTCTCAGGCTCGTCTGTGCAGCTGATGTTTTCCCATTTGCCGGTGTTGGAGTGAAGAGCGACACACGTGTCCATCAGAGGCAGATCAGTTTCATCGTCACCGCCGTCCTCCCAGTTACTGAAGCCCAAAACACTGTCATCCTCATGCCACCTGAACACATCCTCTGAACGGTCAAACACACACAACACTGGGTTAATGCAAGTAGTTTAGGGTTTGTGTTTAAAGCACTTTCAAAACAGCGACATAAATTCAAACAACAACAAGAGGTGAAGAAAATACAAATAGCAATAACTGTTTAATGAAGCAAGTGCAGACAAGTTAAGAAACATTACCAGCAGATTAATACTTGTTAAAAGCTAAAGAGAATAATCGAGTTAAGAATTTTTTTTAAAACAGGTGAACATTCAGAGTTGTACAGGCAAACCTTTTCATAAATGAAGACCCACTACCAAAAAAGCTCAGTCCCACTGCGTTTCAGCCTCAAGATAGGGATTTTCAATAAATTAAGATTGCAAAATCTAAATCGTCCTGGATGGTTATAGGGATGCAGGATATCTAAGAGATATTTGGGAGCTAAATTGTGTAGGCAATTGTACACAAATAGAAGAATTTTAAGCTCGATCCTGAAATGAATGAAAAGCCAATGTATGGAGCATAGAATGGGAGTGACATGGGCATATTTGTGACTATTTTTCAGGAATTTGGCGGCAAAATTTTGGACCACATGAAGTTGAGCTACCTGGAATTTAGAGCTCAGAACTTTACTGTGAAACTGCGGTTTTGACAGTTTGGTACAGTCTTGTGAATGAACAATACGTAGGTTAGTATATGCTACATTTAGCCAGTTTGGTTTCTGACAGCTTTGCATTTTTAACTGTTTGGCACCATCTGTTAGATGTATGTACACTGAATTGTCAACATCTATTCCTCAAACTTGGTCAGAAGGTGAACAAGCAACATTGACGACAGTTTATGTTCTGCACATTAATTTATTCAAATCAAATCTGCAAGCAGTTTAGTAGACATTTAGGAGTGCATTTAGCTTTGTGTATGTGTGTGGTTTCTGAAATAAAGCAATAACATTAAATTAAACAAAGTTCCTAAATGTCTTTGAATGACACATTGATAAACAATCCTGAATGGTGAATAGTAATACAAAAGTAATTTCGCTAATGGCCACTAGGCAGAGCTCTTACACCAGTAATAGAACAAATAGCAGCCATGTGATCTTGTAACATATTATCTATCAAGAAGACAACACGTTATACATCACAAACTACTGTTAATTTCTTTTAATACAAATTATAAATGTATAAACATCCCAGAGCTTCAATCAGCAATATTAATATAAGTATGTGCAGTAAACATGGATTTTAACAGTCTATTTATACAGTTCTAGGCAGCAAACTCTCTTAGCTAAGGCCTCTTCAAACATTGAGGTAGAACAAAACAGCATAAGTTAGAAAGTATACATATACTTTTAGCCAACAATAAATAGTAATATCAACTTACATTCTCAAGAACGCACACACAACAAAACTACTGTCGGTCTCATTGTAGCACTGGAATATTCTGTGGACCGAACATGTCTGGGCACATCCGTGACTCCACCCACAAGTGACGTCACATAGTTATTCAAAATAAGAGTTCAACAGGGATTTTATACACCATCTTGTGTCTGAATAATGTGCAGGTTAGTGTATACTCCATCAGCTGTTTTAGTTTCTGTAAGCTTTGTGTTTTTAACTGTTTTGACTTCATCTTGTGTCTGAATAATGACCAGGTTAGTGTATACTCCATCAGTTGTTTTAGTTTCTGTCAGCTTTGTGTTTTTAACTGGTTGACGCCATCTTGTGTCTGAACAATGAGCAGGTTAGTGTTTACTCCATCAGCTGTTTTCATTTCTGTAAGCTTTGTGTTTTTGACTGTTTGGCGCCATCTTGTGTCTGAATAATGTGCAGGTTAGTGCATGCTCCATTCAGCTGTTTTTGTTTGTGTCAGCTTTGCGTTTAATTAAAGAATAAATAAACTATTATGGCTCAGAACAATTGAACGTGTCTCAATATTTTATGTTTTGTGGCAAGTAGCCATGTAATAAGCAGGATAAAGTATGATCCTATAAAGCATCCTTTATGGTTATTTTTGCAGAATAAAGCCCTTCAGTCTTATAGAACAGTGCTTTGGTTTGTGTGAGTCCTGTCTGGGTTTATTCTGAGATAACAACCTCTTGGATGTGCTTTGTACCCAACTCAACCACCTCTGATGATAGTGGTGGTGTCGAGTCACTGGCATTGTTATTTTGGGTCTTGTGGGCTGAAATGATTGGGAACCTAAACACACAACCAAATGTTTGAGTTTGACACTCATAAAAACCTTTCATAAAGCATGACAGAGCAGCAGAGGTCTGAATCTCGGTCACATACTCACTGAGCCATGAACAGATGATCAAAGTTCACATTGTCCTCTACTACATTGTTCAATAAGTAAGTGAAGCCTAAACAGCAAACATGTGGCGTCAGGAATCTGTTTCTATAGTTTTCATCTAGACTCTGGGTGTGGATGATGTATTATTTGAATCTACCAACCCCCCGATCATACCCCCAAATAACAGGATTTCCTAGTGTTGTGAGACGACACGTGTGAAAATCACACCAGAGGAAAACAACTCGCAAAATGGATGTGTTTACACACTTGCATTATGGATGGACAAGGATGGAAGCTTGTTTTTGCCATGACAAACTCACAGCAGCTTAACATTGGTATTTAAGCACAGCCTGTTAGACAACTGGTGTTGAATATACATCAAATTGATGTTAAAAAAATTGGTTTAAATATGCCAATCAAACTTACAACAAAATCTTAACATACACTGCAAAACTTAGAGTTTAATTGAGATTATTAAATTCTCTTCAAAAGCCAGGCGAGCAACACAAGTTTCTAAAGCTTAAAGCCTTCTTTTTCCAATATGTAGCTAATAACGAAAGCTATATTACGTAACCGTGCATTGTTTCCATGTCACTTCTCGAGTTTGTTTGGTTGTGAGACATAGTTTGGACAAAATTGTCGGTTATTCTTCCTATTTTATAGTCATGCAGTGTGAACTCTTCTGTCGCCGATCTATCTTACAGTGTAAACAAAGCACAGACAAAATGCTAACCCAGATAGTCATGCAGTGTGAAAACATCCATGACATGACTACTTTGAAAATCATGCAGTCTGAACTCGGCATAAGATGACATTTTTTTTTAAGATTGACTCAGGAAATCTTTGGAAAAACAGGCATTTTTATTGTAACTTGTGAAGAAATAAGTAAAAATATAAAAAGGTACTTATTGTAGCACCACCTATGATTGGTGTAGGAGAATTATGGGACAATCTTGCCAAGTTTGGTCTGACTTTCAGATTTGGTAAGCCAGACAGAAAAATACAGAAATTTTCTGGCACCCTGACTTTTTTTTGAGATACAAATTTAGAGTTGGGGTGGCACAGTGGTTAGCACTGTGGCCTCACAGCAAGAAGGTCGCTGGTTCAAGTCCCGGCTGTGTCAGTTGGCATTTCTGTGTGGAGTTTGCATGTTCTCCCCTTGTTGGCGTGGGTTTCCTCCGGGTGCTCCAGTTTCCCTCACCAGTCCAAACACATGCACTATAGGTGAATTGAATAAACTAAAATTGGCCATAGTGTGCGTGTAAATGTGAGAGTGTGTATGGGTGTTTCCCAGTACTGGGTTGCAGCTGGAAGGGCATCCGCTGTGTAAAACACATGCTGGATAAGTTGGCGGTTCATTCCGCTGTGGTGACCCCTGATGAATAAAGGGACTAAGCCGAAGGAAAATTATTGTATGAAATGTAGAATTCCTCATAGAACTGCAGGAAAATAATAAAAGTGTGAGATGTAAAATTTGAGGAAGAAAAAAAGGAGTTGTGAGGTGTAAATTTGAAACTACAATAAATAGTCAGAATTTTGAGTTTATGTCTTGTAGTTGTGACTTCTCTCCCCCCAAAATTCTAAGATGCAATCTTAATACAGATAAAATAAAAAGGAATACAAGCAAGCAATGGTTACATGTCTATTTAAAACACTAGAATTGCTTTAATTGCTTTAGAAATGGTCTGTTTTTACCTTATTTGGAAACATCATGAATATTAATGAGCTCTGCTCTGATGATCTGTTTTATTATGGCTTACACAGCAAAAAGATATCTACTGTTAAATCTAAAATTAGGTCTGAATTGTATTATCTATTTTATATTATTATACTGTGGTCCCTCGTTTATCGCAGAAGTTACGTTCTAAAATCTGTGAAGTAGTCAGCTTTTTTTTTTTTAATAGATGTTTTAAGGCTGTGAAACCCCTCACTGCACACTTTATACACTTTTCTCAAACAGGCATTAACATTCACACTTTTCTCTCTTGTTAAAACACTCTCAAAGTTCAAACCTTCGTAGAAAAATATTATTATAGAATGAAACCAAATTTCAAAACCTGTTGTCAGGCGCCAACATTCATCGCTATCAGCAAAAGGTTTATAAAGCTTTTTAGCTTTAGTGCAGATATTGTTGGCATTCAGCGTAATGTTCTTTTCCCTAATGTCACTGATAGACAAAGCTAAAGCAGACTCCGGACACCTGATGCGCTGTGCACATGACAATTGAAAGTAACACACACTGCACCGTAACACACAAACATAAAACTATGTTTGCATGTCGCTGCGTGGTGCATCCGGTGTGCGACCCACTTTGCGATGGTCTTGCTGCGGACAGTTACAACCCTTTTTGCATCCTTGTTGAAACTCACACTGCTAGCGATCAAAGATTTATGTTCATTTGGTAAGCGTAACGCATTCTGTACTGTACAGGACACACAAAGGAGATTGATTGACAATGGTCTACAGCCAATCAGGACGCAGAACACAATGCACTGTAAAAAACAAAAAAACAAAAACAAAAACAAAAAAAACCCAAACATGTCAAATTGTACAAAAAACCTGTGAATCTGCGAAAACTGAACCGCATTAAAGAGAGGGACTACTGTACTGTATGTGAGTGTATACATATACATACACACAGTGCATCCAGAAAGTATTGATAGCGCTTCACTTTTACCACATTTTTTATGTTACAGCCTTCTTCCAAAATGGATTAAATTCATTTATTTCCTCAACATTCTACACACAATCCCCCATAATGTGAAAAATATTTTTTTTAATTGTTGCAAATTTATTAAAAATAAAAAAGCTGAAAAATCACATGTACATCAGTATTGACAGCCTTTGGCGTGAAGCTCTAAACTGAGCTCAGGTTCATTCTGTTTCCACTGATCATTGTTGAGATGTTTCAGCAGCTTCATTGGAGTTCACCTGTGGTAAATTCAGTTGATTTGACATGATTTGAAAAGGCATACACCTGTCTATATAAGGTCCTAGGGTTGACAGTGCATGTCAAAGCACAAACCAAGCATGAAGACAAAGGTATTGTCTGTAGACCTCCAAGACAGGATTGTCTGGAGGCACAAGGCTGGGGAAGGTTACAGAAACATTTCTGCTGCTCTGAAAGTTCCAATGAGCACAGTGGCCTTCATCATCCGTAAGTGGAAGATGTTTGAACCACCAGGACTCTTCCTAGAGCTGGCCGGCCATCTAAGCTGAGTGATCGGGGGAAAAGGGCCTTAGTGAGGGAGGTGATCAATAACCCGATAGTCACTCTGTCTAAGCTCCAGGGTTCTTCTGTGGAGAGGAGAACCTTACAGAAGGACAACCATCTGTGCAGCAATCCACCAATCAGGCCTGTATGGTAGAGTGGCCAGACGGAAGCCCCTCCCCGCCTGGAATTTGGCAAAAGGCATCTGAAGGACTCTCAGACTATTCAACTTATTCTCCGCGTACGAGCGGGCGCAGCCATTTGAATCGTTTTGGCTCGAGACTTCCGGTCTCATTCACTTCTATTCATTTTTAGACGTTAAAAACAGCTTGTTCTGCTGCTTGATGTTGCAAACTGAGATTTTCTTATTATATTATATTATTTTGTCTGTATAGTCATGCAAACACTTGTTTGTAGAGCGAGTAGTTTGACCATTTTTTGCCGTTTATTATTCCTAGTCATTTCTCCCATAGGCAACTGAATCGGAAGTTCTAAAACAATCGCAAAAACGAGCGCACTTCTGCATTTTAGAATAAGGTCAATAAGAAACTAAATTCTCTGGTCTGATGAGACTAAAATTAAACTCTTTGGAGTGAATGCCAGGCGTTACGTTTGGAGAAAACCAGGCACCGCTCATCACCAGGCTAATATCATCCCTACAGTGAAGCATGGTGGTGGAAGCATCATGCTGTGGGTTTTTTTTTTTAACAGCAGGAACTGGAAGAGTAGTCAGGATAGAGGGAAAGATGAATTCAGCAATGTACAGAGACATCCTGAATGAAAACCTGCTTCAGAGTGCTCTTGACCTCAGACTGGGGTGACAGCTCATCTTCCAGCAGGACAATGACCCAAATCACACCTCCAAAATATCAATGGAGTGGCTTCACAACAACTCGGTGAACGTCCTTGAGTGGCCCAGCCAGAGCCCAGACCTAAATCCTATTGAACATCTCTAGATCTGAAAATGGCTGTACACCGTTGCTTCCCATCCAAGCTGATAGAGCTTGAGAGGTACTGCAAAGAGGAATGGGCAAAAATTCCCAAAGACAGGTGTGCCAAGCTTGTGGCATCATATTCAGAAAGACTTGAGGCTGTAATTGCTGCCAAAGGTGCATCAACAAAGTATTGAGCAAAGGCTGTGAATACTGATGAACATTTTTTTTATAAATTTGCAACAATTTCAAAAACTCTTAATAATTGAATTTAAATAAATAAATAAATGAATTTAATCCATTTTGGAATAAGGCTGTAGCATTAAAAAAAAGTGAAAAAAGTGAAGCTATCAATACTTTCCAGATGCACTGTGTGTGTGTGTGTGTGTGTGTGTGTGTGTGTGTGTGTGTGTGTGTATCTATATATATATAAAATATACTAAGCAATTGTAAGAAACAAAGTGATGTAAAGTAATAATTATCTAATAGTTACATGATGTAAAGTAATAATTATCTAATACTGTACAAACTCAGAATTCCAGGAAGAGTTATCCTTTTATCACATTTAACAATTATCCTTTAATCACATGGCACAATACGGCTAGCATTTAAACCTTAAAATATTGAGCAATGCTGAGTCTGGTTTAGAGAAACAGTCATCATTAACCCACCCTTAAACCCATATTATTTATTAGTAATGTAAAACCTGAGAAGCTCAAATGATGACAGAGCAATTCAGAATGACACGAGAATAAAACTTTTTTTTTTTTTACATAAACCATTTAAAACACAAGAAACTACTCATGATTCACTCAATTAGAAGTTATACAAACTGTCTGCAAGAGCTGACGCATAATCCTCAAAAGGAACTAAACAGACTGGTCAAGATTTTCCAAAGCACTTCTCCTTTAAACGTCCAAACTTAAATCACTGACTAGGCAACAGTTTGAGAAACAACTCTTTGCCAAGGGTTT
>CAIGQZ010032409.1:3365341-3379394 GCA_903798205.1 Danio tinwini
GTCTAGTTTTTGAGGTGTAAAAACTATTTTATAGCTGCACTGTTAAACATTTCCAGTAGAATCTACAGTAACTCACTGGCAGCAGTTCACCAGTAACTTACTGTAAATCAGTTACAGCAAAATATTGTATTTACATTATTTACAGCAGCATTTATCTTGCTGTATATGTGTTTTCAGTATGTATTTTATCTTTACTCTAAATATACAGTATTTTTTTACAATAGAACTTTAAAATACAGTAAGTTTGTAGATGTTGTAGTAGCAGTGATTGCTGTAGTAGTATCAGTAGTAGATGTTGTTGTTGAAGTATTATCAGAAGTAGACGTTGTTGTAGTATCAGTAGTAGATGTTGTTGTTGTAGTATTATCAGAAGTAGACGTTGTTGTAGTAGTATCAGTAGTAGATGTTGTTGTTGTAGTATTATCAGAAGTAGATGTTGTTGTTGTAGTATTATCAGAGGTAGACATTGTTGTAGTAGTATCAGAAGTAGACGTTGTTGTTGTAGTATTATCAGTAGACGTTGTTGTAGTAGTATCAGTAGTAGATGTTGTTGTAGTAGTATCAGTAGTAGATGTTGTTGTTGTAGTATTATCAGAAGTAGATGTTGTTGTAGTAGTATCAGAAGTAGTAGATATTGTAGTAGTATCAGTTGTAGTAGACATTATAGTAGTAGTAGTAGTTGTGGCTGTAGTAGCAGCTGCAGTAGTAGTTACAATATTAGTATATTCATATTAACAATATTAACTTTCTGTAGTAGTAGTTGGTGTAGTAGCCTACTTGTGATTTATTATTAATGTTGTTGTCAGTTATTACTGTTGTCTTTTCTTTTTGCTGTCATTATTACTATCATACATTAATAGCACTGTTTCCACTCTTCACCACTGACTGGTCTCTTTCTACTTGTTTATTTATATCTATGATACTTGCTTTCTTTACTGACTGTTATTGTGCTTTATGTATGTACTCTGACCTGTCCACCATGTTACCTTTACACACACACGCACACGCACACGCACACACACGCCAGTACCTGACTGTATTGTTGTTTTTGTGTCTCGTTGTTGTTTGTTTTGTTTTGTTTAATTTTCTTTGTATTTGTATGATCTCAATTTGTGTACATTTTTGCATATTCTAAAAAAAATGCTTACATTTGTGTCTTGTTTTGTGTTCATTTGATTCATTATTTTAAGATCAAACATCCACAAGTTTTATGTTTGTCTTCAAAAAGTGTAAAATAAATATTCAAACACAAAAAAAATAAAAAAATAAAATAAAATAACATACAGTAAGTTACTGCATAACTGTAACAGTAAAATACAGTTCATATTACAGTTAAATACTGTGTAATTTGCATAAATCATTAGCAGTGTGGCGGGATGAAATGATCCCTATTGGTCCTAAATGTGTACAGCCTTCATGAAAATATGACAACAGAAAATGAGTCTTTTTTTTTTCTTCTAGTCTTCTAGTAAGTCAGTTTAGAAAAGTCATCAATTTTAAGATAAAAAAAAACTACGTTTGTTAAAATGGTGGTCATTTTTGAGCTGAAAGTCAGCAGGAGAGATGACTGATGACTTTTCAAACATTATTCTGGCACCGTTAACTTGATTAAAGACCCTCCAGTGGTCAAATCCCACTGGAATGTGTGGACGTGAGCAGTGGGCCGTCACTTCAGCAGTAACCTGAGACCATTGTTACACTGCACAACACAACAGGTCAAAGAGAAAGAGAGCAATATCAAATATATTACAAAAAACAGGGTTACATTTCATTTTACAACGGCCTTCACCATCATTCCACCAGGTCTTATTAAAATAAATGAAACACTCATTCATTCATCATATTTTCGGCTTAGTTTCTTTATTAATCAGGGGTCGCCACAGCGGAATGAACCGCCAACTTATCCAGCATATGTTTTACACAGAGATGTCAACCCAGTACTGGAAAACACCCATACACACTCATTCACACACATACACTACGGACAATTTAGCTTACCCAATTCACCTATAGCGCATGTGTTTGGACGGTGGAGGAAACACGGGGAGAACATGCAAACTCCACACAGAAATGCCAACTGACCCAGCCGGGACTCGAACCGGTGACCTTCTTGCAGTGAGGCGACAGCACCACTGCGCCACCCTCACATATTACAATGCTATATGTGTTTTTAATCTATTTTTAATGTTTGTTTTTTGCTGAGAAAAACAAAATCAGGTCCAAGTTGAATATTTGTTGTGTGTCTCAAACAGGTCCTGTAGATGTCGCCATTGCTACATTTATGAATTCAGCGCGTGTCAACCTGTACATTTACTAAAAGTTCCACATCAAACAGCACATTATAGAGACTGAGAGAGCTCAAAGAGTCCATCACAAATATTCAGGAGTATTATTCAAATCCATTTTTACCAGCAGGACTCATAATTACAGGCAAATATGACAACAGTAATGCTCATTATAGATATTTGCGTCTCTTGTACTGACGATAGCAGGAAGACTTGCATTAGGGGAGATCGGGTATAGTTGAAACAAAGGGAGAGTTGTAACACCACCAATTCCACGATTTAGGGATGAAATAGGGGTCTTGTGACATTTTCAGTTTCTTCAGGTTTCCTTAACAATCACATGGGGATATTTTCCAGTCAGTTTTGCAATCTCTCTCCAGAAGCTACAGCAGAAAATTTAATTCTGAGATAGGAAAGTAAAAAAAAACAACAAGAAAATATATTTGAGTACCTCTATATGGGTGTAGATGATGTTGTATGAGTTATATCAGGTCAAACTTGTAGTTTCTCTAGTAAAGAATGATGCATCAACCTCCTGCTAATTCCATAGCACCATGCTAACACAGCTAGCTAAACAATGGGTGACAGTGGTGGGGTAGGTTGAAACACATGTTTTTTTATTATTATTTATTCATCGTTTTACAATATAACAATCAGCACAATTAACAAAAAGAATATTCAGCATTAAGTAGCATCGGAGTATACAAATATAAAAACATATACATCATCAAATCCAGTATATCCCTGCTGAAAAATCCAGCTTGAACCAGCCTAAGATGGTTGGCTGGTTTTAGCTAGTCAACCAGCCTGGTTTTAGAGGGCTGATTTCCTGCCATTTCCAGCCTGGTTTTAGCTGGTCAGGCTGGGAGTTGACCAGCTAAAACCAGCTTGACCAGCCAAAACCAGCCATGTCCAGCTTAAACCAGGCTGGTTAAGCTGGTTTAAGCTGGTCATCTTCCAGCCTGACCAGCTAAGACCAGCTAAAACCAGCCTTGACCAGCCAGCTCAAAGTGTCATCAGCCGACTTGCATCAAGATACAGAACTACTGGCAGAGTTCATGACAGACCCAGGAGTGGAGCCCAAAGAGTGACAGACTGCAACAATGACCAGTACTTAAGGACCTATGCACTCAGACATTGTTATGCAAGTGCCACACAGCTGCAGGCCCGTTTAAGAGATGTGAAGGGTACTAGGGTTTCCAAACAAACCATTCGCATCGACTTCACCGATTTGGTTTGAATGCCAGACAACCATTGCAGGTGACTCCACTGGCACCAAAACACCGCCGTGAATGTTTGTACTGAGCACAAGACCATGTGACCTGTGGTCTACCGTCCTGTTCACTAATGAGTGTCGGTTCACCTTGCACAGAAATGATGGTCATCAGCGTTGCTGCACTCTGAGAAATAAAGGTACAAGAGCTGTCACTGGGGTGGTACACATTTGTACTTAAAGGGCACCTAGGTTACCCCTTTTTCCAGATTTAATATAAGTCTTTTGTGTCTCCAGAATGTGTCTGTAAAGTTTCATCTCAAAACACTCATCAGATTTTCTATTATACCTGTCATAAGTTTCTACTTTGTAGCATTTAGCATCAGCTAGCGTTTTTTGTGTACTGCGCATTTAAGGCTAGTCCTTCACGCCCACCGTTTTCACGTGCCTGGCAGCGGCTCCCTCGGCTGCGTCAGACAACAAACAAACACGAAGGAATAAGATCTCACGTAACGTTTGTGAGGAAAAACAACAGTAAGAACTTTACCAATGAGTATTTGATGCATGTTGTGGAGTTGCAAGGACGAGTCACACACAATGTTGTTACAAAGTTCACGCACACACACACAAATACGCGCACACACACAGACAGCGCGTTTAGCTTTGCACTGTTTTTGCACGCAAATGTGACAGAATACAGGTTAATCTCCACTGCTGTATGGATATCTGTTAAAAAAATCTGTGAAAAAAAGGACTGGGTGTGTTTATATCACCCCAATATGACTGTCTATACACCATACATACACATATATCTGTCCAAACAGCTTGAAAAGGTGATTTTTCACCATAGGTGCCCTTTAAATGGTCCATATTGGTATCTCAAAAGTATATATTGGTACCTAAACATTTTAAGAAGAACATTTTTGTACTTTTTAGGTACTAATATGGACCCTTGAGGTATTAATATGGACCTTGTAGGTACAAATTTGTACCTTTTGAAAAGGTACCACTTCAGTGACAACTTGCGTACCTTTATTTCTGAGAGTGTGGAGAAGGCAAGGTGAGCAATACGCTGAGGTCAACATGGTCCCCGGGGATTGCTTTGGTGGAGGAGGTGCAACAGTCTTGGCAGGCATCACCAGTAAGAGCAAAACCGATTTGATTATTGTAGATGGCTCAGTCACTGCACGTTCTTACCTCAGAGACATCAAAGAACCCATCATCATCCCCCAATTCTGCCAGCACACCCCCAACTTTCTGTTCATGGATAACAATGCTCCACCACATCGTGGCAGAATTGTCACAGCTTGACTTCAGGAAGTTGGGGTTCCTCATATGGTATGGCCATCAATGGCCTGAACCCCATAAGGCACGTCTGGGACCACTTGAAGCGGAGACTGGATAATCGTACCCCACCCCCACATGACCTGGCAAAACTGCATGTAGTACTTGTGGAAGAGTGGAACGCATTGCCTCAGAACAACATCATGAGGCTAGTGAGGAGCATGAGACGTCGCTGTCAAGCTGAAAATGGTGGAAACACCCACTTCTGGCATTGTTAATGTTTGTTATTTGGGGCTATCCTTGTTATTGTCTAAATTTTTGGGGCAATAAATATTAAACTAATGAAAATGGTGTTTCTTCTCATACATTATTAGTAATATCAAAGAAAAGTTTTACTTATTTCATTAAAATTCTGCGCAAATAGGGAAAGCACTGATGTAAATAACAATATTATATCATGTAAATATAACAATAATAATATCCCTAACCTATTGTGAGTAGTGTATTATTGTTTATCAGGAAATGATGTGCATGGTTTTAATTTCATTGCAATAATTCGCATGCATAATATTTCAAATAAACTGTAATTTAGGCAATAAATAAAATTAAATAATAAAATATAAATAACAAAAAAACATCCCTCTGGTAAATTCTGGAACTAGGAAGTTTTGTTTTGACTGGAAATGACTTCTCACAAAAGAAAATAGGCAGATGTATAAGATATATGAAAATCATTTCCCAGCTTTTATATTGGTGAAGTTTGTTCCTCCACTGTCGCCACTGGCTTGCTTGGTTTAGGACTTGTGGAGCTGCGCATCGATGGCTTTGCTCTTCAGTGTTTGGACTTTCAGCAGTGAAAATTAAACCCCACTGAACTGAACTTCAACTCTGAAATCTGGACTGACACGTTATGTCCCAGGATGTAATATAATTATTTATTCATTTATTTTATATATATATATATTTGTATTTTGTTTATGCATCTGGATGGAATAGCTAAAGTTGTACTGCACGCTGTGGAGCATGCGCAGGTTTCTCACTCTCTTCCTTTCTATAGCTGCGCTTGATTGGATCCAGCTGCGAGTGGTGTAAAGTAACAAATTATCAGTGGTGGAAAGAGTACTGAAAAATTATACTCAAGTAAATGTACCATTACTTGCCTAAAAATGTAGTGCAGGTAGAGTAAAAGTATCTGCTGTGATTATTACTTAAAGTATGAGTAAAAAGTAGACCTTTTAAAAGTACTCAAGAGTAGTGAGTAGTGAGTGTTACGCTGTTAAAAGCTGATGCATATACATTTAATTTGTGGATGTGTGTAAACGTAACATTCTGTAGTGCATGTAGTTATTGCCCAGCAGGCACACAACATCATCAGACGTTAATATTAGGTTAAATTTAGGTTGTGATGTCAGGTGACCAAAATTCAACGTCTAGTCAGCGTCTAAAGACAATGTTATTTTAATGTCCAAAAATGACGTCAAATGACGTTGATATTTGGTTGGTTTTATGTTTTTAGAAAGTGACCAAAATCCAACATCGAGCCAACATCTTAAATCAACGTCATATTGACCTCACATACTGACATTTATTCATCAGGTACGGCAACCAAACATCTAACATCTAATAGACATCATAGTGGTAACATCCACACAACATCAAGCTATTACATCATTAGATGGTTGGTTTTAAGTTAGACATAGACGTTGGCCTGACGTTGAGTTCTGATGTCAACCTGATTTTCATTTCCAAACAAAATGCAGCGTCCTCATGACGTTAGGGTACAACGTCAATCTGACATCGTGCACATGTCTTGAGGTAGTTCATTATGATGCAAATTACCTTCTATGTGCGATTTGATAGGACAGGAATCACAGGACTGATTTTTCTAATCCCCATAGACAGGAAAAAATAGTAGTGACTGCAGGTTGAAGAAAAATAGTGGAGTAAAAGTACCAATACTGCACTAAAAATGTACTCAAGTGAGAGTAAGGCCCAATCCCAATTCTTAGCCCTTACCCTTACTCCTACTCCTCATTTTGCGCGTTCATGTGAAGGGGTAGTGGTGTCCCAATTATCTTTAGCTTGAAGGCGTAGGGCTAAGGGGAAGGGGTATACACCCCTTCGAACAAAGATTTATCAGGACCACACTTGAAACCAAGGGGTAAGAAAATTTCCCAGAATGCACTAGCCACAGCGGCAGTTTCGCTGCCCTTAGAAGGAGAGCCACAAATTTGTATTTTTTGTCATTATTACGAATTTTTACAACAAACAAACACATGTTTTAATATATTCATAATCGCGCTCATGTTTTACCGTCATGCTTTTATAAAAAACGCTAAAATAAAATAGCTAAATTAGGCGATCTATAAACCTTATTAATAACTCCTGTACAGCAGTCCCACAACATACTGACACTCCATGACCCTCGAACACCCTTTCAGAAAAGTCTACTGGCTGGGAATGAGCGTTTTACAGTGTCTGCTATAATGTTAATGTTGTTTTTGGTGTGTTGAATGATGCTGAATATGGCCACAGTGTAAATGCACAGTATAGTTAAGATCTTATTGCCACATTAGATGGTTATGATGACATAATACATGCCTTCAGTGATTTCCTGAAGATAAATAACAAAAAATAACACAACTGGAATAACTACAGCAGTCGCCATCGTCTGATCTCATATGAAGCAAGAGATCGCGATGACGTATGCTGACGTGTGCAGGTGCTGTAGTGCTGTCCCAATTCTTAGAGGTAAATTTTGAAGCCCTTCGCCTTCACCCTCGATTTTAAGGGTCAATGGGAAGGGGTACAAAAATAGAATTGGGATTGGGCCTAAAAGTACAAATTTATAAAACTATAAATGGTGATTTATAAAAGGGTTTATAGTAAATTACGATTCCTGAGAAAAACGACTTAATTACAGTAATTTGAGTACTTGTAATTTGTTACTTTACACCAGGGGTTCCCAACCTTTTCAGCCAGCGACCCCCAAAATAACAATGCCAGTGACTCACAACCCCCAATATCCTCTGAGGTGGTTATAAATACAGAAACTGAGGTGGTTATAAATAAAGAAGCACACACACACACCAATAGACTCAAGTCTATTCTTTGTTAAACTTTTTTTTAATGTATGTCAGTGATGTAAATGTGCCAGAAAGTTTACTCTGGTGTTATAAAATCTATCTGCTGCATCTGACGCTATTGTTGTGTCTTTAATATGATGTAAATACCCCAGGGGTCGCAATCCAATAGAACTAGTAACTATAAGCTACTTTCTGCTTGTTAAGTGTGACGTCACGCTAAGGGGCTTCCGGGTCCAAGCGCTCTATGAAACTGAATGAGGAGACTCATCAAATGCTAATAATAAACGTTTACAAAGCGATGTAATATTTTCTAAGATCACGATGGCAATATATATGTCCATGCCTAATATCTGATGGCCAGAAAGTGATACATTTTTAATAAATTGTTAAAATTTTGGTATTTGTGATGCAGCAAGCCCAGTGATTGTTGTGTACACTATGACTTTATATAAAATTCACTTTAATGTGTGATATGAATAAAAAGATCATAAACGAATATTTTGTCAATTCAAATGAGTGGCGGCTTGGACCCGGAAACATTACATACGTCACCAACACGTCACCACTTAACAAGCAAATAGTAACTATATAGTACATAGTAACTATAAACAACTATTTTTTTCTCTTCTGTAGGTATGGATAAAATATGGTAATTCTTATGGTTTAACAAAAATAAATAGATTTTTGGAAATCACCAGGCTACCCCCCCCTTCATTGTCCCACGACCCCTAGTGGGGTCCGGACCCCCACTTTGAGAACCACTGCTTTACACCACTGCAAATTACAAATGCTCAAACTACTGTAACTGAGCAGTTTTTCCTCAGGAATTGTAATTTACTGAGTTTTAAAAAATGTGTACTTTTATTCTACCTTGAGTACATTTTTAGTGCTGTATCAGTCCTTTTACTCCACTATTTTCCTTCAACCTGCAGTCACTACTTTACTTTTTCTGGTCTATGGGGATTAGTCCAACCTAAAAATCAACGTCTAATGATGTTACAGCTTGACGTTGTGATTTTTTGCTTATATGTGACACAGATCGGTTCTGTTCTATGACCGTGTCAACACAACAGTAACGCATTCATTTGTGGCTCATTTCCACTGACTGGTACAGTACGGTACGGGTCACCATTATCAGGCTTGCGTTTCCACTGTTAAAGGGTACCAATGGTACTGTTTTGGTGGGCCTGGTGTTCGACAGAAAGTTGCAGTCGCAACTTGCATTTATATAAAATAAATTAATAAATGCAACATATATAAACACGTACAGACTCTTACCGTACATTCACACCGAAAGCGGCAAGAGCGTCAAAGTAGCCGGAAGTCATTAATTTTCAATGGAAGCCTTTCAATGTAGAAGTCCACCGCTTGAGAGGAGTCCAGAGAACACAGTCACTGTGAACTTTGGTTCTGACCACAGTTGTTCCCAAGGGTTTTAATATTACGATCGCCAGATTTTCATTTATTTGCAATGTTTTTCTTACAGGAACATACATTAAAAAGTTACTGGCGAGTTACTGATGTGCATCAATGTTATATATTTTTTTTCTGTAAAAAAGCAGGAATCTCATGCGACAATACAAAATGGTATGCTTCAGAATATTTCAGGCATATGGACACATTGGATAATTAAGTGGAGCAAAGCTACACCACATGCAACTAGATCTTCTGTAGTTAAATTAATTGGATAATAAGTGTGCAACATCTTCACGCTAGAAATGTTTTATGCAGGAATGTAACTGATTTGCTGATATGCTGCAACGGCTCCTTTAAATAAGAGTTCAATGTAGCGAATTTTGACGCTCTCTCCGCCGGAGCTAAAGACAGACAGCGTTGTCGCCAGGGCGGCCAGAGCGACCTTTGATGCTCTTGCTGCTTTCGGTGTGAACGAACAGTTACAGTCTCCGATATGTTACCAATAAGAGAAAAACTACACACAGCATACATTTAATCCTTATTAAGGTTCAAAACAGCAGAAAATTGAGTCCATAGTGCAAACCTCTCATGATTAAATGTGTCTGTAATCTTCAGCAGCACGTGTAGCCTTGTTGTTAGAAAATAACTCCATCAATCTGAGTTCATAATAGTCCAGAAGGTGATGATAATAGTTAAACATGGCAGTTTGTTCACGTTTGCTGTAATAATAATGTGCTCCTTTTTTCCTGCTTCTCCTTTTGTTTTTTGTCGCGTCACTCTCGCGTTTGTCAGTTTCTGACAGGATCAGGTTTCAAAAGCACGTCAATAATCAAGCTCAAGTTATGATCATCAGCTTAAGAAGTTTGTTATTTCAAATATAGAGTGCAAGCAAAAAAAAAAAAACGCTCGTGAGGTACAGGGTCAAATCTGCTCTTCTTTTTGGCTTTGTGGCTGTTCATCAAGACGACGACAATGTTCATTTGAGCCCAGATCGAACAGGGCTCGTTATTATATGTTATTATATGGATATATAGTCTCTCGGCTGTGTATGAAAACATGGCGGCTTCTTTGTTTTCATTCTGGCTTGTTGCGTGAGCTCGTGACGCATCTCTGTAAACCAATAGCGTTCAACTGAGCGTCTAGCTCCGCCTTTGGGACCCTTTTTGTACTCTTTCTCCTGTTTGGTACCCTTTCGAAAGGGTGCCGAAAAAGTGGTACGGTACGGTTCGGTTCGGTACACCTTTTGACAGTGGAAACGGTCATAAAAGCGTACCGACCCGTACCGTACCAGTCAGTGGAAACGAGCCATTGGATATTCAGAGATCGGTTTCAGTCCTCCTTTTTATGTGGAAATAAATCAGATGTAAATCCGATATGTGACAATACGACTATCATGTAAACCAACAGATCGAATTTATTGAGGTGTTCCATTTTGTACGCCATTAAACTTGCGACAATGTGGTACTTCTCTAAGGTTTAATGACGTAGAACAAAGAGCCGACAGGGTAAACAACAACAGAGGAAACATGAAGGAGGAAAGTGGCCAGTGGTCAACAGCAGAAGTAACCTGTCTTCTTGCCCTGTTAGGAGATGAGTCAGTGGAGGACACCATATATAAACTATTGGCGCAAGCTGCGATGACGCCCCTTCCCTCTGCCTTCGCCTCAAAATCATTTTAAAGTTGGATGAACTAAAAGCAGGGCTAAAAGCAGGGCTGCGTCTGAAACTGCCTACTACTCAGTAGGTACTGCATTTGAATTGAAACGTACTACTCGGCCGTTAGAAAAGTCCATTCAATACAGTATGAATGTAAGAAGTATGAATGGAATTTGAGCGTACTACATCTGCCATTTTGTCATGGTCACGTGACCTACCTGCGTCAGTCACGTCGCTTCACTCCCATTCATGAATTCTCTCATGGGGCATCATGGGATAGTGCAGGGTGCATGGGATGCGCACTTCAGAATCTCGCCGGAAGTAGTAAGTCATCCGGGTACTTCTCGCATACTGATTTTTGAATTCTATGAATTCGGACATACAACTCAGCTCGCATACTGATTTCAGCGTACTGTATAGTATGAAAGTATGCGGTTCGGACGCAGCCCAAGACAATTTCTTCCATTGTGGTTAGTGTGGTGCAGATGCTAGAACCCGCCTTTATGCATGCACAACGTCGTACATTGTATGGCAAGTTTAAACACATGAATCAGAAATGGGTCACAATTAAAAGAACCTGTAAACAGACAGGCAAAAAAATCAGATATAGGCAACAAATCGGAATTGGGCATCAAGACCTGACAGTGTAAACGGGGCCATAGTTTGAAAATAAACATTGTTATTTCTTGCTAAATACCTGTGCTGCATCCGAAAAACGCATACTTCCATACTATACAGTATGCCAAAATCAGTATGCGAGCAGAGTAGTATGCCCGAATTCTAGTAGTACTGGGATGACCTACTACATCCGGGGAGATTCTGAAGTGTGCATCAGATGGACGCGATGCAACTGACGCGGGTAGGTAATGTGATCATGACAAAATGGCGGATGTAATCTGTCCGAGTTTCATTCATACTGTATAGAACGTACTTTTCTAACGGCCGAGTAGTACATTTAAATTCAAATGCAGTACCTACTGAGTAGCAGGCGATTTCGGACACAGCCCTGGTTATTGTGAGCTGGGACAGGAGCAGGGGAAAACCCATATATTTATTTTTTCCACCTTTAATTTATACTTTGTAATTGCTCCCACTAACCCTAGACTGGGGTGCGTTTCCCAAAACCATCGTTAGCCAACTAAGGTCGCGAGTAGACTTTAACTTGTTGGTAATCCAACATTTATAACAACTCCCGCGTCATTCAAATTGCGTGCATGAAAGCATTTTGGCTTCCCTGTAAGATATGATGATGACGGGAAAAGTTGTGGTGGGACCAGGGCTTAATTTGTGCACCTCATTTTACCGATCCCCCTCCTCAACCACTCTCCTACCAGTCCGCATTTCACTTTCAATAAATCATCGTTTAATGAAACATGACGCTGGTGAATGTTTGACGCTGGTAAAAGCAATTACATTGTGTAACCAACAGATGGCGACAAACAACCATCAAAATGATATCATTGAATAGGTTTTCAGAAATAACACACCTACAGTATAATAAAACATGAAGTTTAATGTGTGAATTGTTGAATCATTAATTGAAGATAAATATGATCTGTTGTACAAGATGTTAGATTTCTATATTTAGCATTATCAGCAACAGTAGATCATATTTCATATTGAATACTTCTCTTTTTTCAGCTGGTTCTTGATTTAAAGTTTTATTAGCATTACAGGTTATACGTTCTGTTTGTTAAATCAATGTTTTTTGCTGTAATATTTTTATATAAATGGAAAGCAAATGACATTAGTCTCCTCACTTTTCGGCTGATCCAAAAAATGGTCCAATCCATGACTCAAAAACCATAGTGTGATCTGAACTGCAGATTTGTGATCCGTTACACCACTAATAATAGTCATCATCATCATCATCATCATTAATATTATTATTAAAGTATAATTTTTTCATTTTCTAATAAATAATACATTTCATTTCTTAATAAATAGCCACATTATTCATTTATATGATTTATTTATGATTAGAATACGTGTCAGCTTTTGTAAATAATTTTGTGTTAATTTAGAATAGAATATGTAATATTCTTAATAATATCTGTTAAGGAAACATATATAGGCCCTATATTGTATGTGCTGTTTACATATATTTTAATTAATATGGAAAGCGAGTGCATGTTTTTACCAAAACTAATTTTGTTTTTTACACCGTGTTTGTGTAAAACAATATAATTTGCACAAAGAAATGATGTGTTTCTTCTCTAAATAGGTTGTTACCACCCCATTTAGAGCATCATTGTGAGTGTTTTACGCTATAACTAACGTGGTTCAAGCGATGGATCTGAGACAGAGAAACTAGGATTTTGGGAAACAATCGTCAATGCATCGTCCTTTTCCCAAACGATGCATCGTACTATGATAGTTCAGCTGCGAGTTACGTCATTGTTTGGGAAACGCACCCCTGGACGTACCACACTGTTTCAATTTACTAGAACTTCTATGTTAAGCTGCTTTGACACAATCTACATTGTAACAGCGCTATAGAAATAAAGATGGATTGAATTGAATCCCCGTCAGATGAATGGTGAATAAATGACGCCACATGAATAAAACAAAATGTGTTTTTATTCAAAAGTTCTCAAAGAAATGAACAGAAATAAAGCTTAATTAACAATCTACAGAAAAAAAAAAACAAGAGGGAGAAAAGAAATAAGCTTTTTTTTTGGCTTAAACAACAAACACTCTAGAAAACAAAAGAGAAAATGACAGAGGAAGGTTTCTGATGAACCGAACGTACAAGATGCCACTGGCGAGCGTGTGGCACACCAGAAAGAAATTACAAAAGCAACTCTCATATAGATATCTCTATCAAAATCTTTTTATTGTTTTGATTTTTCTCAAACAGTCTGTACAAAACGTCTCTCTTCATAAATTATTACTCTTTTTTTTTCATATAACTTAATGGCTGTCTAGTACATGATTTTCTTATTTTTCCATATTTATGAGCAATTTCTCTCTGCACAACAACTCTTCCAACTCTTTGACCCAGACACAGATTGGCACTTCGGATTCGGATGTTACTAGCAGCATGACCCACACAAGAACTCCACAAAAACACACACACACACACACACACACACACACACACACACACACAC
>CAIGQZ010032409.1:3379404-3400232 GCA_903798205.1 Danio tinwini
ACACACACACACACACACACACACACACACACACACACACACACTCGGCTCGACTGTGAGCAGAGCATCCCGGATTACGCTGCTAAAAGTCTGTCTGGACTCGCTCTAAAAGCAAAAGTACTGAAGTTTGGTTTTGCCTTGGGATGAAAACGGCCATTGCAATAATTAATCTCACAATAAAAAGTAGGAAAGAAAGAATTTTCCACAGAATTCAGCTTTTTTTTATGTGGTGAAATGAACTGGCAACTATTCCAGCATATATTACACAGCGGATGCCCGTTCCAGCTGCAACCCAGTACTGGGAAACATCTATACATGCTTACATTCACAAACACTCATACACTCTGGCCAATTCAGTTTATTTAATTCACCTATAGCACACGTGTTTAGACTGTGGGGGAAACTGGAGCACTTGGAGGAAGCCCACGCCAACACAGGGAGAACATGCAAACTCCACATAGAAACGCCAACTGACTCAGCCGAGACTCGAACAGTGACCTTCTTGCTGTGGGGTGAGCCACCATGTCACCCCAATCAAAATTCTGAGAAAAAAAATCTAAACTCAGAACTGGAAGCAGAATTCTGAGAAAAACAATTAAAATTCAGACATCTAAACAAAATTGAGGAAAAAAGTCAAAAGTCTAAATTGAAAATAAATAAAATTCTGACATCTGAACCCAAAATTCTGACAATATGAGAAACAAATTCTAAATTCTGAAATGGAACATCAAAATTCTGACATGTAAACTCAGAATTCAGAAGTCAAAATTATAATGCTCAAAATCAAAACTATGAGAAATAAAGTCAAAATTATGCGGTAAAAAATTAGGAATTAAAATCTGAATTCTGGAAAAACAACTCTAAACTCTCCCAAAAAAAGGCAAAATATCAAACTGGAATTAGACTTCTGAAAAAATGATCAAAATTCTAAAAAGTAAATTTAGAATTCGGAAAAGTCACAATTTTGACATGCAAAATCACAACTCTGAGATAAAATTATGATCTGGGGTCAGAATTTAGAAAAAAATAAAAATAAATTCTGACATGTAACTCAAAATTCTGAGGAAATTCTAAGAAAACTATTTCAATTCTGACATGTAAATTCATAATTCTGGCAGGTAAAAAATATTAGAAATTTTATAGAAATTAAATATTTTTTAATTTTAGAAAAAAGTAAAAATTTTGAATTGGAACCAGAATACAAAAAATAAAAAAATAAATTCCAACATGTAAATTCAGAATTCCGATAAGCCAAAATTTTGAAATGCAAAAAAACGACAAGAATTCTGATGCTGCGCTCACACCAGAGGCGGATGAAGCATCGATGCGAGTGATTTATATGTTAAGTCAATGCAAAGACGTGAATAGACATCCTGCGGCACAACATGTGCGAAATTAGGCAGTGTGAATAGCGCGATTCACATGAATGAAGCAGCACGAGTTGACCATTTCGCACAACTGATGCGCTTAACGCGCGTATCGCACAAATCGCTTGAGTTGGATAATCTGAACTTCAGCTGACATACGTGCCAAGTTAACCAATCACAAACTTTCTCTTGTAGAGGCGTGATTATGACGTAGTGCCTGTTGTTGGTGTCCTGGGGAGAAATTCTCCTGTTGACACCGGTCAACAGTTCATCCAACTGGGCTCGGCTCAGTTGGAAGCACCGCTGAAAGCTTCCATCATCCAGGTACAGTTTCTGAAGGAGTTGATGAACTCAAAGAGCTGGGTGCACCTCTGAATGAATCTAGTGGACTCGAATCGACACCGTTTTTCAGCCTTCCTAAAGCACCTAAACACAGCTATTCTCTCAATAAAATCCATGTTAGCCATTTAGCAAAGAAGCTAGAGTCACCGGGCAGACAGAAGCCCTGTCCATAATGCGAATCCGGCTCTATTGTGTGTGCTGGATTTGACGCGCATGAGGCGAGTAAACTCAAAGTGTTCACGTGTCTATTTAGTTCCATATCTGGTGTGAACACAGCATGAGAAAACAATTGGAATTTAACATGTAAATTAAAAATCTCATTAAAACCAAAATTTTGGGAAAAAAAGTGCAAATTTTGAATTGGAACTTCCGACGTGTACATTCAGAGTTCGGAGAAGTCAAAATTCTGACACGCAAAAAGGTCAAAATTCTGAATTTACACCAGAATTATGAAAAAATATAATAAAATAAAGTAATTCTGACATGTAATCTCAGAAACCAGAGAAGTCAAAATTCTGAAATCAAAATTCTGAAACATCAAAATTATGAGAAAGTAAAGTCAAAATCCCGAATTGGAATCTGAATTATGAAAAAAAAAAAATAAATCAAATAAAAACAAAAATTCTGAGAAAAAAAAATTCAAACTGGAATCAGAATTCTGAGATAACAATTAAAATTTAAATGAATGTAAATTCAAAATTCTGACACGTAAAAGCCAAAATTTAGAAAAAATTGAAATTGAAAACTGAATTGGAAGCAGAATACTGAAAAATTATAAAAAATAAAATAAAATAAAAAAAATCCCAACATGTAAATTCAGCATTCTGACAGGTCAAAATATTTGAAATGCAAAAAAAAAAAAAAAGCTAAATTATGGCAAAAAAAAGCTAATTTCCCAATTGGAACAAGAATTCTGAGAAAACAATTAGAATTTTTACATGTAAATTAAAATTATGACTTGTAAAAAACAAAATTTAGAGAAAAAAGACAAAACTTTAAATTGGAACTTCAGCTGTGTACATTCAGAATTTGGAGAAAAAAAACTAAATTTGAGAAAAAAAGAAACTTCCTAATTCTGAATTGAAAAGTATAAAAACAATAAAATAAAATAAATTAATTTTGAGAAAACAATTACAATTTTGACATGTAAAAAACCAAAATTTAAAGAAAAAAATAAAAATAAAATTCCATCATGTCAAAGTTCATTCATTCATTGTCCTTCAGCTTAGTCCCCTGTATATCAAGGGTCGCCACAGTGGAATGAACCGCCAACTATTCCAGCATATGTTTTATGCCGCAGATTCCCTTCCAGCTGCAACCCAGTACTGGGAAACATCCACACACTCACTCACACTCATACACTACAGCCAATTTAGTTCATCCAATTCACCTGTACAGCATGTGTTTAGACTGTGGGGGAAACCGGAGCACCCAGAGGAAACCTACGCCAACACGGGAGAACACGCAAACTCCACACAGAAAAGCCAACTGGCCCAGCCGGGACTTGAACCAGCAACTTTCTTGCTATGAGGAGACAGTGCTAGCCACTAAGCCACTGTGCCTATATATATAGAGATTAACTAGCAATTAACACAAACACTCACAAAAAAATCAGAACTGTGAGATTAAGTATATTGCAATGACCTAATCTATTAAATTTATATACCACAACAAAAGCAGACTTCCACACAACAGTGATGTCTCTGGAAAACCGCAACTTTCAGCATCGCTCTTTCTCATTTGTTCTCTCTCGCACACGTTCTGATCTACCATCTACAGTCTACGGGAATATCTTGTGATTAAAAAGCAGCAGTTTTTTTGTTTTTTTTGCTTTTGAAACCATGAATCTGAATGCTAAACGACACTAAAACGATACGCTCAACGCACAACTTTCCTTACAACGATAACGATAATAAAAAAAACCTTTTGTTTGAAGAAGAAGAAGAAATAAAAAGAGGATCGAAGTATCTTTAAAAGAAGAAAATAAAACCTGAAAGAAAATCAAGTGTATGTGGACAGCTCCTGAGCCGCCGTTTGGTCTGGAGGGGCGGGCTGAACCTGCGAGCCCGACCAATCAAAACAGAGGTTAACAAAACTCTGAGGTAGATAACCGGTCGACAAGACCACCAGGTCAAAAAACACAGTCTTTTGGAAGACAAATTAATCAATAAAGCCTTACTTACTAAAGTATATCGTGAGGTGAAAATAAAATAAAAACCTGTTCCTTTAAGAGATGCGATTTTACTGTTAAAATAGCTGTGCTGCAAGACCCAGTGAGCTGCTGGATTAAACTCTGCATAAACTGGAAGCTGCGATTGTTTTATATTGTGACGCAGTTCCTAGAGAAACGGAATATTAAATGAGAAAACAGTGGGCGTGGCTTCTTTTTTTCTACTGCGAGCTGATTGGATGTAGTAAAGTAGGCATTTCATTCAGAAAGATCCGGAAAAGGGTTCGTGGAGAGTTATTACAGCCTAACAGACTCCTCCTCCTCACCATTTCTGCTTGTTGTCAACACTGACAGCTAGAGGGGCGTGGTTAAGTATGTTAGCCATGCTCAATACTTCAGACAGATCTAATCTGAGAATTTAACTGGAAGTGCATTTTCAGATTTATACATTAGATTACAATTTTTAAGTGCCTAATGACATGCGCAGATGATTTGTTCACCACAAAACTAGCAATATGTGTTAGTTTTGATTGCATGTGGAATTTAGGCTCCAAAGATATTTATAGAATGCAATTGTTCTATGGGGTATTGAATGCTTGATTCTGATTGGCTATTGAGCATTCTAAAGTGTTGCTATTTTCTTATAAACGCACAGCTAAATCAAATAATCGCCCTACATATGATGCGGTAGCACTTCAGGGCGTCCCGAGTTCGAATACTAGCTCGAGGACATTTCCCAAACTTACCCGCCCTCTCCTACTTTGCTTCTTGTCTAATTACTGTCCTATCTAATAAAGGCAAAAAGGCCAAAAATTTTTCTTAAAAAAAAAAAGACTAAAAAAAAAAAAAATATATATATATATATACACACACATACATACATATATATATATATATATATTTATGAAATTATTAGTCCAGTCATTATGCTTATATTACTATTACCAATAATAATAATAATAATAATAATAATAACAACATTAACAACACTACAACTAATATTATTAATAGTAATAATAACAACAACAATAATAATAATAATAATAATAAAATAAAAATAATAATAACAATAATAATAATTAATAGAGTCATTTCTGAAGGATCATGTGACTGAAGAGTAATGAAGCTGAAAATTCATCATTAAAATCACTGGAATAAATTATTACATTAAATGATCAACTACTTCTGAACAACTATTTTATAGTGCAATAACATTTCACAATTTTACAATTTGTACTGTATTTTTGATTAAATAAATGCAGTCTTGGTGAGCAGGAGGATTTAAAAATCCTGCTGACCCCAAACTTTTGAGCAGTAGTGTGCATATATATATATATTTCTTTGTTGCATGTTCAAAAATGAGCTGAAGCAATGCAGTTCTTACGATTTTCAGGGGGACAGCTCAATTGTTTTATGTTCAATCAACTTAATATTGTAAAAAACATTAGGTTAACTCAATCGATTTGCGTTGGGATGACAGGAAGGTATTGTGTGGAACCCAACATTTTTAACAAAAAATATATTGTTGCGTGTTCAAACTCATTCATTAATTTTCCTTCAGCTTAGTCCCTTTATTCATCGTTGGTCGCCACAGCGGAATGAACCGACAATTTATCCAGCATATGTTTTACACAGTGGAGGCCTTTCCAACTGCAACCCAGTACTGGGAAACATCCATACTCACTCATTCAATACGGCCAATTTAGTTTATTCAATTCACCTAAAGCACATGTGTTTGCACTGTGGGGGAAACTAGAGCACCTGGAGGAAGCCCACGACAACACTGGGAGAACATGCAAACTCCACACAGAAATGCCAACTGACCCAGCCGGGACTCGAACCAGCGACCTCCTTGCTGTGAGGTGACAGTGCTAACCACTGAGCCACTGTGCTGTTACTTATATAAAATGACCTTAATGCAACTCTTGACTCTTAACGCAACCCTGCATTTTGTTTACAGTGTAAGGTGATGTTGAATTCTGATTGGCTGAAGAGCATCTAAAGCAGGGATATCAAAGTCAGTTCCTGGAGGGCAGCAGCACTGCACAGTTTAGTTCCAACCCTGCTCCAACACACTTATCTGTAGGCATCAAACAAGCCTAAAGGACTCAACTAGTTCGATCAGCTGTGTTTAATTAGGGTTGGAATTAAACTGTGCAGAGCTTCAGCCCTCCAGGAA
Organism: Danio tinwini; assembly: GCA_903798205.1. Classification (NCBI taxonomy): domain Eukaryota; kingdom Metazoa; phylum Chordata; class Actinopteri; order Cypriniformes; family Danionidae; genus Danio; species Danio tinwini. The sequence goes on from CAIGQZ010032409.1 coordinate 3,385,463, forward strand.
CTGACACTGACACCTGTGAACTAAAGTGTGCCGTTATTTTCTTATAAACACACAGCTAAAAGTAGTTCCGGCAGGTTTTGAGCGCATTACAGCTCCATATCACAATTAATCAACAATTAGTGAGTACCTCCAGGATTAATAAGCAATATTTTCTTATAATTGCAGCCTAAAATGTCAGATTTTGTGATGAGTTGTCTCAAAACATAGGCCATGATATGCTTTGATTCTTGAGTTTTGCTGTGAAAATAAGTTTTTAATCAGTTCTTAACCATTTTTATTATTTTATCCTATATCTATAATTCATTTTTCTTTGGTTTAGTCTCTATTTTAGAGGTTTCCACAGTGAAATGAACCGCCAACTATTCCAGCATATGTTTTACGCAGCGGATGCGCTTCCAGCCGCAACCCAGTACTGGGAAACACTAGTACACTCTCACATTCACACACACTACGGCTAATTTAGTTTATTTAATTCACCTATAGTGCATGTGTTTGGACTTGAGGAAACCCACGCCAACACGGGGAGAACATGCAAACTCCACACAGAAATGCCAACTGACCCAGCCGGGACTCAAACCAGCAACCTTCTTGCTGTAAAGCGACAGTGCAAACCACTGAGCCACCGTGCCAACTTATTTCTATAATGATTCTCAATAATTATTATTATTCTCTATATCTTCATGTTTCATGTTTTTATAAAGCACTTTGAATCACCAAATGTGCTATATAAATTAACTTGCCTTGAAAATACACAAAACTCCTGTACAATTTCTTAAGAACCCTTGACCTGGAGGGACTGATTAGACAACAGCCCATTTCATTCACTCACAGTCACATGCAGACACACACAGACAAAGACACTCAAAATTATTGATAAATCGCAGTAAAGAGATTGTTTGTGAACAGCCCCTTAAAAAAATCTGTTTTTCAAGTCATTCCAATAATTTTCCAAAGCATAAGTCAATCTGTAAGATCCATGGAAATCATTTCCAGTGAGTTAATGCTCCCTTAGAAGGCAGCTCCCTACCTAGGCAGCTCACTGAGGTTTTGCAACAGAGCCGTCATTTCAACCTGCCCTCGTTCCGCGTTTTAGTTTCAGTTGTCTCCGCTCTGTAGTGATGTTTTGCGTTTAGCTTGTGGCACTTGCTGGATCCAAATCGTCCTTCACGCTATCGGTGTTCGCTCTTCGACAACTAAAGACAGCTGAATGCATATGTACAAAGAAGGCACATTCTCCAGGACCGCAATCTAGTCTGTTAAAAAGCATGGCCCGCCTCGAGAGAAAAAAAAATTTTTTAATCCGCATCATCTGATTCGCTGACTGTCTTTGGTGAAGTAAACTTGAAAGTGCCGAAATTTGTTTGCCTGCTATAATAAACGAGCACTAAAATTCTACACGTTCACCTCTCCCGGCTGCTGAAAACTGTCACGGGAGATTCACGAATCCAACATTATATATATGTATGTATGTGCGGCCATGCCCTCAACTAGCACCCCACCCCCTAATTAGCATACAAGTCAAAGCTCCTCCCACACAAGTTTGTCTAAATCTAAACTACAACACAGACTCTTTTAAACGAAAACCAAAAGAAAAGGCAATTATCAAAAATGTGATCGTTCAGCAGAATTTCTACCACATTCAAACAACCAAAGGATCTTCGCCTCTGATTATAAAAACATTAAATCTTATGAAAAACTCCATCATCAATGGTGTCACTCGAAGCAGTTTGTACTCTAAAAAGATCCAGGAAAAGCACAAGAAAAAAAAAAACAAAACACTGAAATCCAAGCGCGGCGGCTAAATTTTGCTTTTGCGAGACGCTAGAAAAGCCCTATTCAGCTGATTTACAAGGCAGTAGTCTTCGGCTACTGTACGGGAAAGAGTTTTAAGGCAAATTGTATAAGACAGACAGATCGGTAAGACCGAAGATGAAGCACACAACAGAAAAAGAAAAAAACACACACACACACCAACAACACTCACACCGCAAGCACAAATGCATCTTCTCAGGATGTCCAGCTGATAAATCTCTAAAAACAAACATCAGTTTCAATACAAAAGAAGAGAGAGAGTGAGAGAGAGAGAGAAAGAGAGAGAGAAAACAAAAACACAAATCTGAAATCATAATAAAAATAAGATCTCCATGCACATTTGAGTCGCATGATGAAGTTCCTGCATCTATGTGACCATCCTTGGTAAAAAATAAGCGTTGTTTCCTTATTAAAATAAAACTTCTTGTTTTTTTTTCTTCCCATTTCTCGTTTGCTTTTTGTTTTTCTCTTTGTTAGCATCTTCTGATGAAACAAATCCTTGATTTGCACCTAATGGAACTTATACCAAAAATAGTCAAAGTAGTTTTGTTATAAAACCGAGGAACTCATCGTAGAACCTGTGCAAAATGTTGATTCGTCGGTAGAGCCGGTTCTTCAAAGGAAGCTGTTGTTGATTTAGCAATCGTCTCCTTCTCTCTCAGTCACCAACGAGACCCTACAAACAAACAAACAATCAATTATTTCCTATAATACACTACCTGACAAAAGTCTTGTTGTCGATTCCAGTTGTAAGAGCAACAAATATTAACTTGACTTGATCATTTGGATATTGGAAAATCATCTGTTAAGCTGCATCGCAATCATCACAAATACTGCAAAAGACCTATTGGGACCCGCATGGAGCCAATATTCTCACAGTATTCAGTCAAGTTTGGTGAAGGAAAAGTCATGGTTTGGCGTTACATTCAGTATGGGGGCTTGCAAGAGATCTGCAGAGTGGATGGCAACATCAACAGCCTGAGGTATCAAGACATTTGTGCTGCCCATTACATTACAAACCAAAGGAGAGGGCAAATTCTCCAGCAGGAGAGCGCTCCTTCTCATACTTCAGCCTCCACATCAACGTTCCTGAAAGCAAAGAAGGTCAAGGTGCTCCAGGACTGGCCAGCCCAGTCACCAGACCAGAACATTATTGAGCATGTCTGAGGTAAGGTGATGGAGGAGGCATTGAAGATGAATACAAAGAATCTTGATGAACTCTGGGAGTCCTGCAAGAACGCTTTCTTTGCCATTCCAGATGACTTTATTAATAAGTGATTTGAGTCATTCAGAGATGTATGGATGCAGTCCTCCAAGCTCATGATGGAGTCAGACACAATATTCATTCTGTTTCCACTGCAGCATGACTTTATATTCTATACTGGACATTATTTCGGTTCAGTGACAAGACTTTTGTCTAAGTAAAGTCAGACCTTACTGTCCTAATGAAATCATTCAAAATCAAGGCATGATCATATTTTATTCTGGTAAAATAAGCGTAATCTAGAGGTCTTTGCCTTTCATATAAGACACTTCTGATACCAAATGATCAACTAGAAGTCAAGTTATTATTTGTTGTTCCTAAAGCTTGGATAGAACAAAATCTTAACAGGGGAGATAATATTCTCGTGAACACAGTGACCATAAGACAGCTGTATTATCACTGTGTGTGTGTGTGTGTGTGTGTGTGTGTGTCTGTGTGTGTTTGTACCTGTTCATCACTTGGCCTGCTGATAAGTGTAAGGTGAATGATCATTGGTCGATTCCACCTGAGGTTGTGGACTATTCTCCTGCAGCAAAAAAATTTAATAATAATAATAATCCAATTAAGCAGATAACAAAAAATATAATAAAAATAAACAAAAAACCCAAATTTAAATGATCACATTTAAGCACCAAAACAACACAACCTAACATATCTTACAAATTCAAATTACAAACAACAACCAAAAACTGAAAACAAAAAAAATATTATCACACAAATCATCTGATATTAAACAATACGCAAAATACTATCAATAAATAAAACATTAAAACATAGATTTACATATAATAATAATAATAATAATTTTATAATTAAATAATAGAAATAATAATAAAATATGTTGTATTAATGTAATACTATAACATTAATTAGATTAAGAATTTATAGCAAATTCATATTTTAATATAAAAAATGCATAAATTAATATTTTAGAATATATTATTGAATAAAAACACAAAACACCCTATATAAAACCATATAAATGTAAACAATATTTATTATTATTATTATTATTATTAATAATATTATAATTAAATAAAACAAATAATAATACAATATTTTGAATTAATGTAAGATAATACTATAATATTAAATAGATTAAGAAATTATGAAATGACTATGTATGTATAAATTAATAATAAAAAATGCATAAATTAATATTCTGAAATATATTATTGCAAATTTGAGCAATAAAATAATAATAATAATAATAATAATACTAATAATAATAATTTTATAATTCAATAATGTAAATAATAATCAAATATTATGTATTAATGTAAGATAATACTATATAATTAATTAGATTAAGAATTATTAAGAGTTAATATTTATGTCTGTATACATTAACATAAAAAATGCATAATTTTTTATTCTGGAATATAATATTGCATATTGTAGTCAATAAAAACACAAAACACTATATAAAACCAAGAAAAGTAAACAATTTTTATTATTATTATTATTATTATTATTATTATTAATAATAATTATCTCATAATTAAATAATAAAAATATAAATAAAATAATAAATACTATTTTGAATTAATGTAAGATAATACTATAGCAATAATTAGATAAAAATTGAATAGGAAATTAACATTTATGTATGCATAAATTAATATTTTGGTATATATTATTGCATATTTTAGTCAATAACACACAAACACAAACACCATAAAAACCATATAAATGTAAGCAATCTTGATTATTATTATTATTATTATTATTATTATTATTATAAAAAACAATAATAATAATTTTAAATGTTATGTAATATGTTATGTAAATTATTACTATATTAATAATTATATTAAGAATTAATAGGAAATACATATTTATGTATGTATAATTTAATAAAAAAATGCATCAATTAATATTTTGAAATATGTTAGTGCACATTTTAGTGAATAAAAACACAAAACACCATATAAAACCATATAATAATAAAGAGTAAACAATCTTTATTATTATTATTATTATTATTATATTAATAATAATAAAATAATGTAAGATAATACAGTAACAATAAATAGATACAAAATTAATAAGAGTTAATATTTATGCATGTATATATTAATATTTAAAAATGCATAAATTAATATATTGAAAAATATGATTGCAGATTTTAGGCTATAAAACATAAACACAATATAAAACCACATAAATGTAAACAATCTTTAATAATAATAATAATAATAATAATAATAATAATAATAATAATAACAAAGATAGTTTATTTTTACATTCATACCAATTTATAACAACAACAAAAATAACAACAATAATAACAAAAAATGTTTATCTTTACATTCATACCAATTTATAATAATAATAATAATTAAAAAATACAAATAATAATAGTAATAATAATAATTTAATATATAACATACTATATTATTATATGTAAGTACAGTACTTGTTCATGTGAGATTTTTATTATTATTATTATTATAAATACTGCACAACATGGCATGCTTGTCAATATATTTGTCTGTGATGTATTCCTTCACATTTTCTGCTGTTTTCTGTTATGTCTACTTTAAAAACAAGAGCAAGAAATACAGCGATGTTGTTTTGCTCTTCCTCCAGCTGATTTGAGCCCAGCTGCATGAGCTCAGTGTGTTCTGGAGTGTGTATTTCTCTATCTGTAATATTGGATTAATGAGTATTTTTGGCCACAAACTCACCTCTACGGAGACGGCGGCGGTCTGCATGTGAGTGTATGGAGGGATATACGGGCCCTGGAGAGCCGGACTGGCTGGCATAAACTACACAAACACACAGAGATTCACATGAAAACATCAGCAGATCTGCAGACTTCAGGCCTTTCTGCTCTCATTCTGTCAGCAGCTTTTTATTCGCCATTTCTGCTGAGTTGCGCGTGAGTCATGTGTCGCCTGCATTTAAATATAGACTCTTTTTTTGTGCAGTATTTGGACCATTATATGGCAAATCAGAGATACGTACAGTTGAAGTCAGAATTATAAGCCCTGCTGTATATATTTTCCCCCATGTTTCTGTTTAAAGGTGAGATTTTTTTCAACATTTCTAAATCATTTCTAACTCACTCATTTTAATAATTGATTTATTTAATCTTTGCCATGATGAGAGCTCATAATATTTGATTAGATCTTTTTTTAAAGATATTAGTATTCAGCTTAAAGTGACATTTAAAGGCTTAACTAGGTTAGTTACACTCAAAAAATGAGCTGAAACGACACAATTCTTGTAATTTCTTTAGAAAATTTATTTGTTTTATGTTCAGCCTACTCTAAATTTGTAAACTATTAAGTTAACTTAATTGTGAATTGTGTTGGTCCAACTACCTGGTAAGGGGATTTGTAGTTCCCAGCATGCTTTGCGTGGGAAGAATTAAGTAAAATGTTGACATTAAAAGTAATCTTACGCCTGTTTCACACCGCAAGCGAAAGCAGGGCATGAGCAGTGCGTATGGAGAGCAGAAGCAGCATGCATTTACCTTTCACACCATCTCCGCCTGCAGCGCGCAGTTCTTCAGCAGCTGCTGCACAGATCAATCTATCTCTGTCTATTCTATCTAGTTACCCATCTCTCTCTCTATATATAAATAATTTTTTTAAGTTTATATACAAATTATAAAGATCCTACAGCCCTGCATGCTTCTCAAGCTCTATTAGTGTCATTTATGCCTGGTGCTCTCAGAAGACAATCGCCTGTGACATCATGTCATTGTGTTTTTGATTGTCAGGATGTTGGAGGCCTAGTTATAATAATAATGATATTTATACATGATCAAACTAGTGTTACTTTCTCCGCTTCAGCGATGTCCAGCGGCAAAGTAAAGGCTCGTTATTTCATGCTCGTGCAAAGGATGAGTCGGACAAAAGTAATCAATGCATGCTCTTCTTTTACTTATTTTCGTGTTGTCATGTTCACAGAGCAAACAGCTCCCGAGTGGAACAACTTGAGTGAACATAAAACAATGCCGACTTTCTTCCTCTGCTTCAACTGGACAGCACACAGCGAGCTCACATCATCGAGCATGCGTGTCGAACTGCACTACCCACAATACATTTTGCTATGGACTACAACTCTCGAAGATTGCAGTCTTAAAGTAGCCACTTCTATTTCCCCTCTCCTGCAACACTAGTGTGTAACTTAAGCAAAAGTGATACTAAAATTGTTTTACATTTGGTTTGCTAAATAAATATTTGATGCAGTTTTTAATCATTTAAGTTCATTTGATTAATTATATATAAATCAGTTGATATTATTGACACATTTATTGGGTAAAATTGCTTTTTACTGTCATTCAATGTGTTTTGGTCATTATTAATGCACTGTCACTTTAATTGAGCATGAGCAGCGCAGCAAAAATAGACCCAGCGCCGAAACTATCGCAGCACTGCTGCTTCAGCAATGCTTACGCCTTGCAATGACGTGCTGCTTCTGCATGCAGCATGAAAGCTATAATCTGTTAACATGGATGCCAAAAAAACACGCGCTGCTGACGCTTGCGGTGTGAAACAGGCATTAGGTGTTTATAGTTAAAGAGCCCCTATTATGCATTAAAAAGGTGGTTTTGGGGGTCTCCAACAACAGGCTGATATGCATGCAAGGTCAAACAACACTTTCATTGTCTTATAATATGCATTTATTTTTATCTAATTATTCCAACGACTCCCATATGATTCGTTCAGCGATTCATTTGTTTCCAAACTCCTCCTTAGCGCAAAGCTATTCTGCGCTGATTGGTCCGACGACCCAGTCTGTTGTGATTGGTCGACTGCATTCAGCGCGAGACAGAGAGAAGAGCCCACCACGGCGTATCAACAATTTTGAAGTAGTCAGAGTGCAGAGTGTATGTGTGAGCCCAATGCAGGAGTGCATTAAAGCAGTGCAGTTTAACACCAGCATATTGCTCTATTCATCACCACGAAGTACATTAAGTATTAATCCACACAGCGGCAAAAGTTGAACTATTTTGAAACTTGACCACCGCACCTGTGTAGGAACAGCTGATGGTGACCATAGCAAAGGCAAACGGCAGTGGATCGTGAGCTCACAAATGCATTTAAATCCATAAAACGGCACATGTCATGTTTTCAACATGGTTTTAGACGCAATATGAGAATATAAAGAGTTAACCAGATACAGTACAAGCGGTTACAAGTAACCAAACACAATTAAATACATAATTTGCAAGCTGGAGAAAACAAGACGGCAACTATTTTAATCACACTTACTTTCACTTGTGAAATGGAGGAATAAACTGGTCCATGAACTGTGTGCTGTAAAGTTCCTGTCAAGCTCTGACAAAGTCCCACATATTAGTAGTCTTGAAACTACATAACATCACTGCACTGTACAATGTGGCTTTTTTACAAACATATTCAAATGTTGTATTTAAAGGCACAACAATAGCAGTGTATTGCTGAAGTGGGCTTCTTCTACATTCAGACACATTCATATGTTATGTTTTGATCTGCATAACAATTATGGATAAAACACTTATAGATTTTGGTTAGGGGTGTGAACCTACACTGGTCCCACGGTTCGGTTTCGATTATCATGCCATCGATTCAGTTCAATTCGATATCTCGGTGCATTGACGATGCTTTCCATACATAATTAGATTTTTTTCTTTACAACACAAGAAAAAAATTGGTTTTAAAACCAATAATTATGTTTATATTTATATATTATTTGTAATACAATTTTGTCCTTTAGTACAAGCAGTAATATATATGAACTGTACCTTTAATTTGATCTGCTAAAAAAAAAAACACTCTCTGTGAATGTTTTAGACAAAACTCCAACACATGCACAGAAGACAGCACGAGCATTCATAACAAATAAACTAATGTAAATATGATCCTGCTTGCTTTTTAAGCGCTGGCAAGTTCTTACACCCCTATGATTGGTCATTGTCTTCACCCGCTCAACAGAAAGGGCTGCGATTGGCTTTAGAAACGAAAGCAATGTTCACCCATGAGTTACGCGGGAAAAACAGCCGCGGGTCAGTCTATATGCGCATAATACACGGTTACCAGTTAATCCATAATAGAATAAATACAATACGATAAACTCGCACCACAGGCACGCTTGTGTCCGGATCCACAAGTATCGCTTTAACAGCTGAGAGGAGAAGAAACTTTACCTCACGAACATGCCAACGGGTCAAATGCTTAAAATGTGTGTGTGTGTGGGAGAGAGAGAGAGAGAGAGAAAGAGAGAGAGGGGCAGAGATGGTGTTTTACAGTATTTCTCCCTAGTAGTGAAATAGCGACTCCTGCCTTTACCATTCCTCAGTGTCAGTGAAAGATTTGCTTTTAAGTAGTAGGAGTGTTTTATTTACTCACCCTCGCCTCCTTCGCCATAGTATTCTACCGCGACATCGCGCATAGGGGATAAATGACGTCAGTGCGTAATAACCGGTTATGATCTATTACTGAACCGATATCGAATTGTCCCCATCTGCATCGCGGTGCACCGAAGAAACAATAAATTTTGACACCCCTAATTTTGGTTGTACAATTATAGCTTGAAAAATAATCATCGTTTCATGGTTACCACGTCTAATGTAAATTTAAGCTTTTATTATGTAAGTATTTAAATGAATGGTTGTTATCATCTGCGTTCATACATACATAATCATTTTAATAATTTGTAATAATTCATCTAACATATCTTTTGTTTACATTGCACTGAAAGTCACGGACAACTCTCACCACTACGGTGTGAGATGTTTTCTACTCGGTGCATCTGGAAGGCACAAGCACATCGCTCTGCTTGCGCACGCATATTGGCATATGTTCTAATATCGGAAATAACGAACTTGCGCACGGAAAAGACGCGACGTGAACGGCCCGCTGCTATAGTTAATCCAGTGTGCGTGTGTATTAGCCTTGGTGTAGCTATAAGCTAGGAACTTTAAACTAGAGCACAGGTGGCATAACTTTGTTTAGTTGCAGCAGTTTCGTTCAGTGCAGCAAAAACGTGGCTTTGAGAAGCCTTTAAGCTTAAGGAGTTTATAGATGTCTTGCTTATAAGACATCTTGTTTATAGATGTTTGCGCCATTCACTCGCTTAGTCAGGTGACTCACGCTCTGCGCAGCCTTCAACTGCAGCTCGTGCTGTATTGAACAGACGCACGTCACTTCGTAACTATAGCGGCCGTTTTTCGACTGAACTAAATAAATTTTTGATGTCTTGGTCACACTATTTGGAGAGCCAAAACAAATTGCCTTACGGGCCAAACCGCCAATTGAATAGCACTGCTGTATAGTTTCGCTTAACGTGGAGAGCGTCACATCACATTCCTACATTTGTTGCAAATTACGTGACATCACTCGGACAGAGGAGCTTGGCCGGACGCACTCGGCCCAAACTAATCGAGGAAAATAAATATATTTACGCTTTATTGGAGTCAAACACTTTGGACAACGCTTAAGACCTCGTAAAAACATGATCAAGACTTTTTAATACCTTTTAAGGGCCTTAATTTTCTCATAATTGATTTATCAACCTTTAATACTTTTTAAGACCCCGAGAACACCCTGCAGGATACCTTCAAATTAAATTAAGAGACATCGAAATAATAGACATACATGACATTATCAGACCTTTGAGTTTAAGTTAAATAAAAACACAAATGTATTTTTAATTTAATTTGATAAGATCTAGCTGGACCAACTTAATTGCATTTAATTGTGAAAATCTTTTTTATTTTTTGTTGGTGCTAAACAAATTTACTGGATGGAAATCCAGCCCTTAATTAAATTGAGTTCATCCAATGAGTAATTTTTTTTGCGTGTTGACAACTTAGAGTAATTAGGCAAGGCATTGTATAACAGTGGTTTGTTCTGTAGACAATACAAAAATTGCACCTATGGTGAAAAATCTACTTTTCAAGCTGTTTGGACAGACATATGTGTAGGTATAGTGTATAGAGCGTCATATTGAGGTGATATAAACACACCCAATCCTTTTTCTTTTTCAATTTAACAACATAAAAACGGTGGACCAATTGGAGTGGTTTTGAGACCGACCGCAACTTGACGTAGCAGTGCGGTCCCCCCGCCCACTGAATTGATTGACAGCTGCATATTAACATGTCTCCGTAGTAATGTTTGTAATCATATACACAAGACAGGACGTGCCCATATCAACCAGAAATAAAAGGTTAGGATCATCAATCATCATCAAATGTGATCAAGAGTGAGTTTTACAAGTTTAAAATGTTTTAAAACAGCGCATGTGTGTAATGAATTACAGCAATTTACTTCAGCTTTACTTCATCAGCACAGCCGCGTGTCAGAACAATAATAAAAGACGATTCAATCCCGGTTTGTGGACGTTAAATCAGGTTTATTTTGTACATTAACGTAACAGATATCCATACAGCAGTGGAGATTAACCTGTATCCTGTCACATTTGCGTGCAAAGACAGTGCAAAGCTAAAAGCGCGCGCTGTATGTATGTGCGTGTGTGTCTGCGCTGTGTGTGTGCGTGTCACTGTGTGTGTGTGTCTGTGTGTGCGTGATCTTTGTAACGACATTGTGTGTGTGTGTGTCACTGTGTGTGTGTGTCTGTGTGCATGAACTTTGTAACGACATTGTGCGTGACTCATCCTGCAGCTCCACAACAAATGCATCAAATACTCATTGGTAAAGGTTTTACTGTAGTTTTCCTCACAAACGTTACGTGAGATCTGCTTCCTTTATGTCTGTCTGCTGTCTGAGGCAGCTGAGGGCGGAGACTGAGGTACGCAGACAGGCACGTGGGAACGGTGGGCGGGGAGGACTAGCCTTAAAGGCGCATTACACAAAAACAGCAAAAAGCTGTTAAGAGCTATAAAACACAAACTAGTGAAAGCTATAATAAATAATCTGATGAGTGTTTTGAGCTGAAACTTTACAGACACAATCTGGGGACACAAAATACTTATATTAAATTTGGAAAAAGGGGTAACCTAGGTGCCCTTCAAGGGGGCTAATAATAATGACCTTAAAATGGTTTGCCAAAATCGCCCAGCAACATTGCTCAAAACATTGCCCTGTGTATGATCAGCATACGGGTGTAGTAGCAGTGCTGTGCATGCTAGTGCTCACCGTCCCGGCGCTGCTGAGCGAGAGTGTGCTCATCTGCTGAGTAAGGGGACTCATCATGGACGCTTGCTGAAGAGACATGGAGTGATCTATAGAGGGCGAAATCACTGCTCCCTACAACACCACAGCACACACATTCAATCAGAAACATACACATACAACAACATTATATTAATAGTACCTAAATAAAGCAGATAAAATACTTTTAAAGAGCATTAAAAATACAAATAAATAAAAATGTACACACTAGTCTAGATAATGTGTAATGTGTGTGTATAATGTATTGAACACTTATTCTTTCCAGTAGAAACCCAAGCACTAAAACTCCAAATGAAAAACATTTTAATATTTAAAGGTGTGTATGTAAGTTTGACACCCAGTGGTTGAACTAGGTATTGCACTCCTGGATAAAAACAAATGCAAGCGCGGGTTGCCATATTGAAGACAGGAGCGAATGATTTAAACCGTGCTTATGGGAATATTTCCCATATTAAAAAAACTTTTTATCCTAACCAACATCTCAAATTGATATATTAGAAACATCTTCTATTTCTCACAGCTCAACAGCAGAAAACTGACAATGATCACCTCAGGTAAACCTCATGTGCTTCATTCAGTGCTAAATGCTAATAATGTGGGTTTGAATGCCATTTTACAGGACATTTATTGCCATACTACTGAAAGCAGCAGCAGATAGTTCACCTCAGATCTGGAAAGTACAATAAACCGATTGAAATTAAACTTTAAAGCTGTGACTCAGTGCAAACCAACACATATGAGTGACTCAGCATTTACATTTAATAATGTTAAAGAGGTTTAATATGTATTAATTCGATTATAATCCATACCATTTCGTGAGTGAGTGCATATTCTGTGCTTCTGGCTGTATTTAAATTTCTGTCTTGTTTCGTTTGGTGCAAACAGCCAAATTGCTTAACACTGCAAATCTAGTCACGAACAATGTAACCTACTCACCTAATGCTTACGCTCGTAATATTTATATTATTTGCAAGTTAATAACCTCTGTGGAACTAAATCTGTGTCTCATTTCGGGGCTGTTACTGTCCACCAGAGGTCGCAATTCAGTAACGGACGCATGCTTTGAGAGCCTTTCTGACTGAATGAATGAAATACGTTTTCCAGCAATGCAACCCGGGGTGCTGAAATATAAGTGGCATTGGGCAGGTTAAAAGAACCAAAACAAAGACGGATGTTCCAGCACATAACGCACATGTTCAAAGCAGAATATCTGACTTCAGCATTGCTTTTCAGATAAACAAGAATGTTCACTTGGCATGTTTCTTAAATATCTGCACACATATTATGGTAATTTTATGCTTTAGAAGAGTCAAAAACTTACATACAGCACTTTTAACAGAAAAATATGTTTGTTTTATTTATTCAGTTTGGAAAACAATTCGAATAAAATAATAAAAATGTTAGCAGACATTAAATAAATCATGTAAAAGATAAAATCTTTTCTCAATACATGTGTACTATGTATTTTTAAACACTGTGTGATCATTCTGTTCGTAATACTGTACACGGTCGGATAAAACCTGCACATACATGAAAAATATGATATTTCATCAGTGTACCATACTGTCAATAATTTCTAATCAGCCAATCACATGGTAGCAACTTAATGCATTTAGGCATGAGACATGGTCAAGGTGAAGTTTTTTCCTCGCCGCTGTCGCCACTGGCTTGCATGGTTCGGGATCTGTAGAGCTGCGCATCGTTGGATTTGCTCTTCAGTGTTTGGACTCTCAGTAGTGATTATTGAACTACACTGAACTAAGCTAAACTAAACTGAACTTAAAATCTAAAAACTAAACTGACACTGTTTCAATTCACTATAAACTTCCATGTGAAGCTGCTTTGACACAATCTACATTGTATAAGCGCTATACAAATAAAGATGAATTGAATTGAATTGAACTAAATAAAAATAATAATAATAATTATCTTATAGCAAAATGTACTCAAAATAAATAAATATTGACTTGGAAACAAGCTGGAATTTGCACATTATAGCATAAAGTAAAATGTACAAATTTTATTACTGAAAAAAGTACCCAAAATAAAAAAATATTGACTTGGAAAAAAATAAAATAAACAGATAAATAAATAAATAATTTGCTCAATACATGAATAAGATTAAATGATTATATTATAGGAAAAAGTAATAAAAATAAAGGAATATTAACTTGAAAATGAATAAACAAACAAATTAACAAATAATTTGCTTAATACAATCAAATAATTATCTTATAGGAAAAAATCCTCAAAAAAAAAAAAAAAACTTGGGTCACACTTTACAATAAGGTTCATTAGTTAATGTTAGTTAATGCATTTACTAACATGAACAAATAATGAACAATACATTTACTACAGCATTTGTTCATGTTAGTTAACGTTAATTAATGAAAATACAGTTGTTCATTGTTAGTTCATGTTAATTCATGGTACATTAACTAATGTTAACAAGCATGAACTTGGATGTTAACAATGCATTAGTGATTGTTGAATTATGATTAATAAATACTGTACAAGTGTTGTTCATGATTAGTTCATGTTAGTAAATGCATTAACTAATGAA
>CAIGQZ010032409.1:3405232-3422038 GCA_903798205.1 Danio tinwini
TCGTATGTGAGGGTCATGCCAGCCTATGAGAGAAACAGAAATACAACACACTCTTTACACACTTCATCTCACAGCTGCAAATGAAGAACGAAAGTGCTGCCTTGCTTCATGCTTGTGAATCCTGTGAATGTGAGAAGAACCAACGTCACATCTAGTAATGAAAAAACACACTGAGAATTGAAAAATTTAAGAACATGATATATTTTATGCCTCCTTTACACTGAGCGATACAGTATGGTGCAGGTGTGTAGGGGTCACCTTCAGGCTTGTGTCTTCACTGCAAAAGGGTACTATTGGTAGGCGTGGTGTACGACAGAAAGTTTCAGTCAACGTCATTCTTGCTTGAGGAAATCACGTAAAGCAAAGTAAAGCCGTACAGGTTGTTCACATATCATATGAGAAGCACCTCTCACAAAACAGATGCTTTATACACATAAATACTTGTGTATACTACTATCCTTTCTATAACCATGATTTGATCATAACTGCAAGTCAATTATAGTGCAAAATAGCCTACTGTAACTGAAATAAATAAATAAAACATAAATAAATAAAACTAAATAAATAAAACATAAATAAATACATACATACATAAAACATAAATAAATTAATAAAACATAAATAAACAAACAAACAAATAAATAAAACAAAAATAAACAAACAAACAAATAAATAAAACATAAATAAATAAACAAACAAATAAATAAAACATAAATAAATACATACATAAATAAAACATAAATAAACAAACAAATAAATAAATAAACCATAAATAAACAAACAAATAAATAAAACATAAATAAATAAACAAATAAATAAAACATAAATAAATGAAACAAATCAATCAATCAATCAATCAATAAATAAAACATATATAATTAAATAAATAAATTAAATATAAAACATACAAAATTAATAAAACAAAATTAATAAATAAAACATAACTAAATACATACATACATAAATAAATAAATCATAAATAAATAAACAAATAAATAAATAAAACATAAACAAACTAACAAATAAATAAATAAAACATAAATAAATAAATGAAACATAAATAAATAATCAATCAATCAATCAATAAATAAAAATTATATAATAAAATAAATAAATAAAATATAAAACATAAAAAAATTCATAAAACAAAATAAATAAATAAAACATAAATAAATACATAAATAAAAACATAAATAAATAAACAAATAAATAAATAAAACATAAATAAACAAACAAACAAATAAAACATAAATAAATAAAACATAAATAAATAAATAAAACATAAATAAATAAATAAATGAAACATAAATCAATCAATCAATCAATCAATAAATAAAACATAAATAATAAAATAAATAAAATATAAAACATAAATAAATAAAACATAAATAAATAATTAATAAAACATAAATAAATAAATAAATAAATAAATAAATAAAAACCCCATACAGACCCTTACAGTCTTTGATATGTTACCAATCACAGAAAAAACTACACACAGCATACATTTAGACAATACAGGCAAACCTCTCATCTGCATCTTTAATCTTCGCCAGCACATGTAACCTCTGTTAGAGAGTAAATCCATCATTCCCGATTCATAATAGTCCAAAAGATGATAATAGTTAAACATGGCAGTTTGTTCATCTTTTAGGTTGCTGAAAGAATCTTTTGCTCCTTTGTTTTTTTGCACTTCACTCTTGTGTTTGTATGTTTCTGAAAGGATTGGATGTCAGAAGCACTTCAATAATCACAGCTCAAGAAGTTCGTTATTTCAAATATAGACAAGTGATTGCGAGCTCTCTGGAAAAAGTGAAACCACTCGCACTTTTAGACACCTTGTAAACATCAACAGGACCCACGGCAAAGTCTGCTCTTCTTCTTGGCTTTGTGGCTGTTCATCAAGACAACGACAAGGGTTGTGTAAGCTCGGGTTGACCATGGCTCGCTATTTTATGAATAGATTACAGACCCCTGAATTTTTTTAACGTTTTTTTAAAATGATTTTTTGCAATAAAAATGACTGATTTCATGGTGGTAATTCACTGAAATTTGCGGACAATTTTGTGATTAAATATATATTTAAATATAAAAAATGTTAGATGTGCAATTTGACACTATGATGATGACACAAATCATAAAAATGAAGCTTCTTTATTTTGATCTCTTGTCAAGAAAAGATCTAAAACAGATCTAAAATGGTAGGGATTAATCCAAAGGAAAGTTGTATAACTCTTATTTTTATCCACAATCTTAGTTTCTTTCAGATTTCACTCCCCGGAGCATCTGACATCATGTACGTACCTCACTCAGGACATGCGTTAGGGCTTTCCTTACCGTAATACACCTAAAACACAGATTGCCGTAAAACTCATCAATGTCAGGGAAGCGTTTTCTCTCTTTAATTGCAGGGAAAGAGTTAAACGAAAACATTTATCGATTTTAAGCAAATCATAATATCAGCCATACATGTAAAGCGCAAATAATGTCCTTTAATTCAGGCACGTCCAGCGGCCGTCATCCTTGAACCAATCTCCATCATTGTAAGCTGCTTACTTTTCTGTCTGTTCCACTGCTCCGTTTGTTAGATGTTTGCTCCCACTTTCTTTTGCAGTCTGACTTGTGTCAAAATGCCCAATTTGCGCAACAGGATGCCTAATCCCACATTTGCATTGACTTCATGTGTAAATCACTCGCGCTTCATCCGCGTCTGCTTACTGCACAGGCTGCAAAACACCTCCCCTGCTCTCACGTAATGTAATGATTGTGCGGGGCGCAGGTGAGACGTCATTTTTCAAGAGACACTTAAATAAATCACATGAACTGCGTATGCAACATCTATAAGTCACATATAAATATATATATAAATAAATAGAATTTGATTATATGATTTAGAATTGGATGTCTTATGAGATTTGCGTTTTAATTAATAATTTAGCAGGATCGCAAAAATTTGCAACTTTCTGTTGATTTAGCGTTGGATTCAGAGATCGCGGAATCACCAAAAACTAAGGGGTCTGATAATATTACGATGTAATGTGTCGGCTGTGTATTTACAAAATTACATTTTTCTTCATTTTCATTCTCCTGGTAAAGTCTAGATCGTATACAAAGCCGGCCGGAAGTGCGATATGCACATTAACATAGCAGCATTTTTTGTGACACTGTATAACATTTACATTTATAATTTTTACAGAACTGTGATGGTTGGGTTTAGGGTTGGGGTTAAAATAACTTTTAATAGTTAAAAATTACCCAATATTTATTGGGTAATTTAATAGATAACATAAATAATACTCTGTACAACTACTGTTTTTACAGTACTGTGACGGTTGGGTTTAGCGTTGGGGGTAGACGTTTATAAAATACAAAAAATGGGAAATTTACTTAATAATATAAATAATTCTCAAAACTTTTGTCTGCAATCGTATCCGTTCTAGCAACAACCCATTCTCCTGGCTTGTGCACACGCTAGTGACGTTTCTCTGTAAACCAAAAGCATTCAGATGCGCGTTCAGCTGCGTTTTCAGCTATGCTTTCAGCTGCGCGTCTAGCTCTGCCATTTGGTACCATTTTGTTGTACTAGGTCCCCTTTGGAAAAAATAGTGGAATGATACGGTTTGCTTTGTGGTACCTTTTAACAGTGAAAATCTAAATAAAAGCGTACCGAACCATACCATACCACTCAGTAAAAAAGGGCCATGAGGGACCTTTTGACAGTGGAAATGAACATAAAAGCATACCGAACCATATCGTACCGTACCACTCAGTGGAAAAACGGGCCATAAGGGACCAGTTCAATAAACTAAACTAAACAAAAATTTGAGGAGCCAGTTCAATTTCATTTATTAACAACAAAAACAATACCAAAGAAAAACAAAACAATAACAAAAGACAAAAATTAAAGAACAAAATATGATTAATAAAACACCCAAACACAGACACACACAGGTCAGTTGAAGGACAGAGAGTAAAAGCGCTGCAGTCTCTCACCAGTCTGCTCTCTCCGTCTCGGGGCCAGCCTCGGCCGTTCTGCACATATTTATTTTGACTCTGCCGCTTCTTCTGGCCTCCGTCCGCAAACTTGCACAGCAAGGGCTCTGATGGGGCTGCAGACAAACATACACACACTCTCAGCGGGAAGCAGACTGCTCACTCCTGCTCAAACTCAGCCCTTTTACCAAAACTCACACACGGACTGTACTAAACAGCCTGACAAGAGCTGCTGTGTGTCATTTAATACACTCAACATTAATAATAAGCAACATCTGAACAACATTCCTTTTTTGATGACATCACAGAGGCCTCATTATCTTTAGCTCCTCCCCCTCTGACTCTACTCACATAAACAGAGTTGTGTTTCCTGTGTATTTTTAAGGAAAATAAAATAAAAAGTTGCAAAATTACAATTATTATTTTTAAATTAAAGAAAAATATTAAAGTATACATACAAATAACACTAACAGTGTTTGTATGAACAATATTTTATACTATTCATTCATTCATAGGTTTTCTTTTTTTTCAGCTTGGTCCCTTTAATAATCAGGGGCTGCTTATCCAGCATATGTTTTACACAGCAGATGCCCTTCCAGCCGCAATCCAACACTGGGAAACGACCATACACTCTTGCATTCAGACAGACAGCTTTGCAAGCTGATTTTAGATATGCAACTTTAACCTCTGCTAATTTATCACACGTCTACATAACAGTCATGCAAATCCATTTACCGCAGCATAAATGGTAAATCAAAATCTCTCCTAGTTTACACCATAACATAAGCCTCCTGGCTCCATCCACAGTGACTTTCCCACAAACCTGTCTCTAATTTAGAAGCTGTCTTCATATAATCCCCTTCCTTCCTTTCGGACATGGTCAGTGGAGACTATTTCAGTCTAATAATCCAATTAAAATGCTTAGAAAGGCCACGCTAGGCCCAGATTCCACTCAAAGACTCACAGTACAGGAAAATGAGCACCAAAACCAGCCTAAACTGATCAATGTAGCTCTCACTGCTGTTTGTTAGGATCATTTTCTGAAATGGATGTGATACCACAACATGAACAATTGACTCATGTTACTTTTATTTTAGTAAGAGAAATTTATATATTCTCCTACATTAGCAAAATTAACATCTTTTAAATATTGATAATTGGTTGAATTGGTTATTAAAGTATGTATGGCCATGGAAAGGTTGACTGCAAATGTATTAGTTCTTATAAGAAATGGTGGTCATTGTCTGTCTGTCTGTCTGTCTGTCATCTCTCTCTCTCTCTCTCTCTCTCTATACATATATAAATAGTACAGCAAGAGATAGATATAGATAGATAGACAAACAGACAGACAGACAGACAGACAGAATGACAGACAGAATGACAGACAGATAGTCTGTATGTTATTTTATAGAATTTTAGGTTGTTTCAATGTGAATTGTACTGCAATAAATATAGTAAATAAATAAATAATAAATAAATACAAAAAATAAATCGATAAATAAAATAAAAATAAAAACTAATAAATAAAACAAATATAAATGGCATATTATGTTGTTTTAATGTAAATTGTACTGCAATAAAAAATAAACAAATGAATAAATAACAAAAAATAAATACAATAAAACAAATAAAAACTGGCAACAAAATAAAATACAAATTAAATAAATAATACAAAATAGAAATGAATAAATAAATAAATGATATTGCATGTAGTTTTATTGTAAATTGTACTGCAATAAAAAAAAATTACATAAATAAATAATACAAATTTAAGACAATGAATACATGGGATTTTATGTTGTTTCAATGTGATAATTGTACTGCAAAAAAAAATTGTAATAAAATGAATGAATGATTGAATGAATACATAATAGCTCTCACTGCTGCATTACATCTATCAGACGCTCCACCTTTGCATGAGTTCAGTGTTTTGTGCGCTGAGTCTGAATCTACATTCATGCGAAAGCTGTTTAGTACGGCTGAACGGTTGCACCACATGCCTGAAAGCCTGTTTCCATTTACAGCCCATATGAGGAGAATCATTACCAGAGAATAAATGTGTGAATGAATAAATGTGCTTTACAGCAGCGGAGCGTTTTATGCACACAAACTGAGTTAAAGCACACATTTACAGAAATGAAGACTTCTGTCATTATTTACAGTGCTTGTACTATAAATATTCATAACACTGACTCTCTCTTTGTTCAAAGCCAGACATTATAAATAAACACTCCTTAAAATTGCACTGCTCCATTTGGTATTGTTGGTCTTAGTATTTTATACATTTCTCTATTTTATACTGTTGCATTATCCTTTTTAAATTGTATATTTGTTGTACAGTGACCTTGCGTTTTATGAAAGGCTCTTTAAATGAAATGTTTTATTAGTATTAATATAATAATTATTATCATGGAAAAAAAAGTTGCAAGGGTATTACTCAGAAAGGTACATTTTTATATAGACAGTCAGTTTGGCTGCACAATATTGTAAATCTTTCAATACTGCAAATGTGCACAGCCACATTAGTCACATCTTAGGATGTTCTAGAGACTTTTTGAACTTACCTAAGCAGCATACTGATATATATACTCACCAGCCACTTTATTAGGTCCAACTGCTTGCTAATGCAAATTTCTAATCAGTCAATCACATGGCAGCAACTCAATGCATTTAGGCATGTAGACATGATCAAGACGATTCAAACCGAGCATCAGAATGGGGAGGAAAGGGGATTTAAGTGACTTTAAACGTGGCATGGTTGTTGGTGGCAGACAGGCTGGTCTGAGTATTTTAGAAAGTGCTGATCTACTGGGGTTTTCATGCACAACCATCTCTAGGATTTACAGAGAATGGTCCGAAAAAGAGAAAATATCCAGTGAGCGGCAGTTCTGTGGGAGCAAATGCCTTGTTGATGTCAGAGGTCAGAGGAGAATGGTCAGACTGGGTCCAGCTGTTAGAAAGGCAACAGTAACTCAAATAACCACTCGTTATAACCGAGGTCTGCAGAAGAGCATCTCTGAACACACAACACGACCAACCTTGAGGCGGATGGGCTACAGCAGCAGAAGACCACACCGGGTGCCACTCCTGTCAGCTAAGAACAGAAAACTGAGGCTACAGTGGGATTTTCTAGGCACACTTTGGGCACATTATTACCAATTGAGCATCGTATCAACACCACCGCCTACCTGAGTATTGTTGCTGACCATGTCCATCCCTTTATGACCACAGTGTACCCATCTTCTGATGGCTACTTCCAGCAGGATAATGCGCCATGTCATAAAGTGTGAATCATCTCAGACTGGTTTCTTAAACATGACAATGAGTACTCAAATGGCCTCCACAGTTACCAGGCCTCAATCCAAAAGAGCACCTTTAGCATGTGGTGGAACGGGAGATTCACATCATGGATGTGCAGCCGACAAATATGCAGCAACTGCATGACGCTATCATGTCAATATGGACCAAAATCTCTGAGGAATATTTTCAGTAGCTTGTTAAATCTATGCCACGAAGGATTAAGGCAGTTCTGAAGGCAAAAGGGGAACCAACCAGGTACTAGTAAGGTGTACCAAATATAGTGGTCAGTGAGTGTATATAAATCAGATGTAAGTTTTTTTTTCTTCAATATTGTCCAGCCCTAATAGTCAGTCTCATAAGTTTAAAGCCAAGATGAGGATGAAAACACAAAAACTTAGCAAACGATTCTATTAAAGTAAATAATTATTAAAGTTCACTCAGACATGAACTTACCCATAACTCCAGCTGGTGTTTTGAGGAACTTCCCATTGAAGTGAGAGATGACAGCTTCACATTTCTCTGTTGACTCCATCCTGCAGAAATATATGAAGTATTATAGGTTTAAAAACTTGAGAGACATCACTCTCTTATTGAGAATTGTTTCAAAACACCATACATTACATTCCTAAATGAACTGTATTCTCTTCAGTCTGTTAATTAATTCATTTTCCTTTGGATTAGTCCCTTATTTATCAGGGATTGCCACAGCAGAATGAACTGCCATCTATTTTGGCATATGTTTGACGCAGCGGATGCCCTTCCAGCAGCAAGCCAGTACTGGGAAACACACGTACACTCTTGCATTCACACACATACCCATACACTACGGCCAAAACTCCAAAACTTTCAGCCAGGACTCAAACCAGCGACCTTCTTTCTGTGAGGCGACAGTGCTAACCACTGAGCCACCGTGCCGCATAGTCTTTTATTCTTTGACTCAAATGAAAATTGTAAGGCAATGTACTGCACAGCTATTTTGAGTTGACTCAACTTAAATCAAGTCAAGTGCAGTACTTGGGTTTAAGTTGAGTCGACTCAAAAAGGCCTTACAATTTTAAGTTGAGTCAACTATTTTTCTTACAGCGTTGTCTGTCTTGTCCATCTTGCTTTAAAAACATTGACTTTTTTAATAAAAAAAAGTCAATGTTTTTAACGCCACAGCCATATCATCCTGCAGCCCAGGAACGGTTACTCACTGAAGCCAAGCAGCATGGGAAACATAGAAAAACTAGGTTGCTGTTGGAAGTGGTGTTAGAGAGGCCAGCAGGAGGCGCTCAACCTGCGGTCTGTGTGAGTCCTAATGCCCCAGTAAAAGTGAAGGTGACACTATACTGTCAGTGTGTGCCATCTTTCGGATGAGAGGTTAAAACCGAGGTCCTGACACTCTCTGGGGTCATAAAAAATCTCATGGCACTTCTCGTAAAGAGTGTCCTGGCTAAATTCCCTCTTGGCCCTTACGATCATGCCCTCCCAATCATCCCTTATCCACCGAATTGGCTCTATCACTGTCTCTCCACTCCACCTATAGCTGGTGTGTGGTGAGCGCACAGGCGCCAATGTCCTGTGGCTGCCGTCGCATCATCCAAGTTGATACTGCACACTGGTGGTGCTGTGGAAAGACCCCCTCATGACTGTGAAGCGCTTTGGGTGTATAGCCATACACAATAAATGCGCTATATAAATACACATTACATTACATTAATAATGACGATCTAAATAAATAATGTCAAAGTTTCAGGTTTAATTTCTTTTTATACATATATATTTTGCTATATATATATATATATATATATATATATATATATATATATATATATGTATATATATGTATAAATAATTGTTTATATAAATATGTTTAATTTATAGTTAATTTAGCAAGAAACCGAGATTATGTGAACATTTATATTAAATTTATAAAATATACAACATAATTTTCATAAGTAGTATGCTTAGAACTATAAAAACCAGATGTATGATACATTTTTTTGTCTAAAACCATACTATATAAAACTATACCATATACTATTAACTAAATATAGACTTTAGTAATACATATATACAAATATTTAGTAAACAAAGATTTTATTAAGTTTTATTTTTTCTTTATTAATCTGGTGTCGCCACTGCTGAATAAACCACCAACTTATCCAGCACATGTTTTACGCAGCAGATGTCCTTCCAGCTGCAACCCAACACTGGAAACTTTTTTTTTTATTATAGCAGAAATAAACAATTTCTGTCATTGTCTGAATATTCATTCATTCATTTTCTTTTTGGCTTAGTCCCTTTATTAATCTGGGGTCGCCACAGCGGAATGAACCGCCAACTTATCCAGCACATGTTTTACGCAGCGGATGCCTTTCCAGTTGCAACCCATCTCTGGGAAACATCCATACACACTCATACACTATGGACAATTTAGCCTACCCAATTCACCTGTACTGCATGTTTTTGGACTGTGGGGGAAACCGGAGCACCCGGAGAAAACCCACACGAACGCAGGGAGAACATGCAAGCTCCACACAGAAACGCCAACTGGCCCAGCCAAGGCTCGAACCAGCGACCTTCTTGCTGTGAGGCGACAGCACTACCTACTGCACCACTGCGTCGCCCTGTCTGAATATTATTTAATAATAATAATAATATTGGTGACACGGTGGCTCAGTGGTTATCACTGTCGCCTCACAACAAGAAGATCACTGGTTTGAGTCCCGGGTGGCATTTATGTGTGGAGTTTGCATGTTCTCCCCGTGTTGGCGTGGGTTTTTCTTCGGGCGCTCCGGTTTCCCCCACAGTCCAAACACATGCGCTATGAGTGAGTTGAATAAATTAAATTGATCGTAGTGTATGAGTGTGTGTGTGTGTGTGTGAATGAGTGTGTATAGATGTTTCCCAGTACTGGGTTACAGCTGGAAGGGCATCCGCTGTGTAAAACATATGCTGGAATAGTTGGCGGTTTGTTCCGCTGTGACGATCTCTGAAATAGAGACTAAGCCAAGGTCAAATGAATAAATGAATGAATAATAATAATAATATTCCTTCATTTTCTCTTTGGCTTAGTCCCTTTATTAATTTGTGGTCGCCACAGCGGAATGAACTGCCAACTTATCCAGCATATGTTATACGCAGCGAATGCCCATCCAGCCGCAACCCATCACTGGGAAACATCCATGCACACTCATACACACACATACATCAAGGACAATTTAGCCTACCCAATTGCCCCATACCACATGTGTTTGGACTGTGGGGGAAACCGGAGCGCCCGGAGGAAACCCACGTAAACATAAGGAGAACATGCAAACTCCACACAGAAATGCTAACTGGCCCAGCCGGGGCTCGAACCAGCGACCTTCTTGCTGTGAGTCACCACTGTGCCACCGTGCTACCCCTGAATAATAATATTTAATATAATAACACTATAATGTTTATAATAATTAATAATGAACATATGTATAGATAATATTTAATAATAATAATAACAATAATAATAATGATATATTACTATTTATAATATCTAGTATAGTCAAACAAATATAGTATTCAGATTTATTAGTATTTAAATGATTGATCTCTGGAAAATGCACCTCTTTAAAACACATTTATTCTGATTAAATAAACCGTTTCTACATCGTATGTGCGTGAGAAAAAACACTAAGTGCAATCAAGTTTTTACTTGTCGTAAAACAGCAAGACGAGTTGAGAGAGTTCAGTGCCTTTCCATGCTGAAATGTCAGATACACAGCTATATTTTAAAGGATCATGGGAGGGTCTGAAGTGTTTGTTTTTTTGACGCGGTGAGCAGAAAGCCAGGGGTTTTCCAGGACTTCTGATTCCCTACAGGCTACAGTGCTGATCTGAGATCTGAGTACGTTTACATGGACACCAATACTCTGATTAAGGCCCAATCCCAATTCTACCCCTTAGCCCATCCCCTTACCCCTACCCCTCATTTTGCGCGTTCACGCCAAGGGTGTCCCAATTCTCTATAGCTTGAAGGCGTAGGGCTAAGGGAAAGGGCTGAATAGCCTTTCGAATGAAGATTTTTCAGGATGACACACACTTAAAGAGCCCCTATTATGGGTTTTTGAAATTGACCTTTCATGTAGTGTGTAACACAGCTCTTAGTGAAGTGAAATATCCAGCTAAAGCTTAAATCTGAAAGTGGACAGTTTTTAAAACTATTGATTCATCTAAAAAAAGAGTCGACTCATAGTGGTTTCAATCAATCGTCTTGATAACGAGTCTTTAGCCATTTCGGCGTGACGTCGATATGAAACATAATGGTTGCTCGTGCAGACCCTGCAAAATTTAAACCTGTGGCCCGCCCACTAACACAACAGCAAAGACAAACAGATCCTGAAGTCATGAGTCATGAAGTCATGAGTCATGCTTACCTGGATATTATTGGAAGTGTGAGGGAAAGACGTGCTTCAGCATCTACATGCTTACAATGAACTTTCAGTACACAGCTCATGGATTAGTTTCTTCCTCCATTTTGTTTTATAGATACTAGTATTGAACAGTTCATTCCAGTGCATTAATGTGAGAGTATGCTGTAGGAGCGAGTTCAAGCCAAACAGTGAGAACAGCGCCTACTAGGGTCACAGAATATGATGGTCACAGAATTTGGTGTAACACATGCAAAATAAAGACAATTTATTAGGTACAAGTCAAACAAAGGCACGCTGGATTTCGGGCTGGTGCACAGCACTGGAAAGGCGATGGGAGCCGGTAAAGATAGCTTGTCAGACCTCCGGGCTGGGGATTTTATCGTTAGGCAAAGCAGAGTACAGGTAAGCCCCGAGAACATATAACACTCAAGAGGTGCCACGGCAATGATTGCAAACAGAAATGATCTACAGCTGAGAAGGGAGAAAAGCTCCAAAATGAAAGATAATTAATGAAATCAGACCTGGCCCATGACACATTTCATAAGTGTAAGTAAATAGCTGCCTCCTTGTTTTCTCTAGCTTGTAAAGTATGTATTTAATTGTGTTGTTACTTGTAACCGCGTGCACTGTATCATAACTCTATTTTCCCATATCTCGTCTAATGGCTCGTAGAAAACGCGACGCGTGCTGCTTTGTTTACGGATTTAAATGCGTTTGTGGTGTTTAACTGCACTGCTTTCTGGGCTGAGGTGTCTGAATAACACTGATGAGAACCGGGTACTGTTTACTGTGGTGTTAGTAAGTTTACTATGAAGCTTGTTTTGAGCGTCTGCTGTGATCAGATTCTATACCAATGTTGGCGACCCGGGGGCTTGATAAACCTCGCTGGGCATTTTACTGTCTCGCGCTGAACGCTGTCGACCAATGGCAACAGGCTGTCATCAGTTCAATCAGCACAGAAGCGCTAAGGAGGGGTTTAGGAACAAATGAATCGCTAAACAATTCATATGGGAGTCGCTGGGATAATTAGGTAAAATAAATGCATATTATAAGACCATGAACGTGTTTTTTGACCTTGCATGCATATCAGCCTGTTGTTGGAGACCCATAAAACCGAAATATGACCCTTTTTAATGTATAATAGGGGCTCTTTAAAACCAAGGGGTAAGAAAATTTCCCAGAATGCATCAGCCACAGTGGCAATATTGCTGAACCCGGAAGGATATTCACAAATTAGTATTTTTTTTGTCTTTATTACGAATTTTTACAACAAACAAACATATGTTTTAATATATTCATAACTGCGTTCGTGTTTTACCGTCATGCTTAAAAAAAAAAAATAAATAAATAAAAAATTTGCTATCTATAATCCTTAATCATAACTCCTGTACAGCAGTCTCACAACATTCTGACACTCAATGACACTCAAACACCCTGTCAGAAAAGTCTAGTGGCTGAGAATGAGCTTTTTACAGTGTCTGCTATAATGTTAATGTTGTTTTCGTGTGTTTACAGATGAATATGGCCACGGTGTAAATGCGCAGTACAGTTACAATCTATATTATTTATTGTCATTGCGCAATAATATGAGCGCATTTTTGATGCAATCAATCTATTTTTCCTCATTGCGCGCCTGCAATGCTTTTTTACTTTTGTACATTTTTCAGGCAGTACTTCTTTACTTTTACTTAAGTACAAAAGTGTAGTCAGTACTTCTACTTTTACCAGAGTCGTTTTAAACATGAGTATCTGTACTTCTACTTAAGTAAAGGATGTGTGTACTTTTGCCATCTCTGATGACGTGTACAGACGCTGTAGTGCTGTCCCAATTCTTAGGGGTAAATTTTGAAGCCCTTCCCCTTAACCCTCGGTTGTAAGGGTCCAGGGGTAGAGGAAAGGGTACAAAAATAGAATTGGGATAGGGCCTTAGAGTCTACCACGTAAACAGCGATTTTTGATGACCTTAATCTGACTTAACAAGTCATAATCGAGCTAAACAGATATGGAATTAAGACATGTGGAGTATTCTTGTTTTAGTGGCATTATTGAAGTGCAATACAGACATGTAAACACTTCGGTCAAACCATTACCGTCATGTAGGCCTTTCACTATTGCGACAGGACATAAACACTGCAGTTGTCAGGCGTTTGAAGACAAACTAATTTTTGGTGTACACTTTTAGTGCGAGCGGAAAAGATGATGAAAAAACGGACATTATGAAGAGCTTTACTTTTAATTTACTTTTGGCTCGTTTCCACTGACTGGTACGGTACGGGTCGGTACGAACCGAACCGTACCATACCACTTTTTCGGCACCCTTTCGAAAGGGTACCAAACACGAGAAAGGGTACCAAAAGGGTCCCAAAGGCGGAGCTAGACGCGCAGCTGAGCGCTATTGGTTTACAGAGATACGTCACGAGCTCACGCAACAAGCCTGAATGAAAACAAAGGAGCCGCCATGTTTTCATACACAGCCGAGATACTATATATCCATATAATAACATATAATAACGAGCCAAAAAGAGACAGTGTGAACACAAACCAACCGAGAAGGTGGCAAGGGGGGGACATTGAACTTGGGTATGGTCCAGGCAATTAAACTAAGCGTGAAAGCACCCTAGGAGTCCTCCATGTAAACAGAGGTTTTTGATGACCCTTATCTGACTAAAATGATAATCGAACTAATAAGAAATCATATTAAGGCATGTGGAGTATTCCTGTTTTAGTGGCATTATTGAAGTGCAATACAGACATGTAAACACTTCGGTCAAACTATGACCATCATGTAGGCCTTTCACTATTGCGACAGGACACACACGGCAGTTGTCAGACATATTTGGTGCAGGTGGAAACGATGACGAAGAAATGGACATTATGAAGTGCTTTACTTTTAATTGACTTTGTCGTGGAGCATTAAAAGGAAATGGGATTGGCTTGTCTTTCACGTGATGAACGAATGACTCAAACCCAATATAACTTGAAAAATTAACTAATCTTCTCCTCCACCTGCACAAATGTGCGCATGCACGAATGAACGCACCACTCCCTGAGAGGACTCATCGTTCTTGAGTCGCATAAAAGATTTGTTCAAAATAAACAAACTGAATCACCAATCAGTGGTGATTACACCAAACATCAAATAAAAATGCACATTTCAATTGTAGTGTCTTATTCAGATTAAGGAAAATAATTAGATGACTGATTTCAATGTGAATGTCATTGTCATTGTCAATGTCATTGAGGGGGAATTCAGTAAATATTGGTCAAATGTGAACCCTCACCTTGCGAATCCGACCCCTCGACTGGCCCCGTTGGTGTCTCTGAGGATTCGTGTAGAGACAACCTGACCAAAGGGCTTTAGCATGGCTTCCAACTCCTGCTCATCCATGGTTAATGGCAGGTTAGAGATGTACAGGTTAGTTGGGTCCTGCTCTTGTTGCTGTTGAAAGAGAGAGAAACAGAGGGAAAATTTTAATTTTATTACCTTACAGAAAACAAAAATAATCACTTATTCAGAGTGCCAAAATAATAATGGTATTATTCAGAGCATGGTCGCACTTAATTAATTAATGCTCTAAAATAAAATTTTATAAAAAAATAAAAGTTAAATTAAAATAAATAAATAAATACATAGAAATATAAATAATTAAATGGCAGTTCATGTGCTGCTGGGAGAGATAAAAATGGACAAAAACTATTAAAATGCTATTTTATTTGGCTTAGAGTTAAACAAAGTCACATAATCAGAGTGCAAAAATAATAACTGAAGACTTTTTTTTTATTAAACAAATAAATATATTGTTTATGTTGTCCGTAGTGTGTAAATGAGCATGTGCATGGATGTTTCCCAGTGATTGGTTGCAGCTGCGTAAAAAATTAATTCATTTTTTTTCAGCTTAGTCCCTTTATTAATCTGGGGTCGCCACAGCGGAATAAACTGCCAACTTATCCAGC
This sequence comes from Danio tinwini, assembly GCA_903798205.1. Lineage (NCBI taxonomy): Eukaryota > Metazoa > Chordata > Actinopteri > Cypriniformes > Danionidae > Danio > Danio tinwini. The sequence continues at coordinate 3,420,874 of CAIGQZ010032409.1, forward strand.
ACATGTTTTACGCAGTGGATGCTCTTCTAGTTGCAAGCCATCACTGGGAAACACCCACACATTCTTATTTACACACATACACTACGGACAATTTAGCGTACCCAATTCACCTGTACCGCATGTCTTTGGACTTGTGGGGGAGACCGGAGCACCTGGAGGAAACCCACGCATACGTGGGGAGAACATGCAAACTCCACACAGAAATGCCAACTGACCCAGCCGGGGCTCGAACCAGCGACCTTCTTTCTTTTGCATGTTCTCCCTGTGTTGGCATGGGTTTTTCCTCCGGGTGCTCCGGTTTCAGTCTAAAAGACACGCGCTATAGGGGAATAGATTAAGCTAAATTGGCCGTATGAGTGTGAATGCAAAAGTGTACGGGTGTTTCCCAGTGCTGGGTTTCAGCTGGACGGCCATCTGCTGTTTAAAACATATGCTGGATAAGTTGTCGGTTCATTCCACTGTGGCATCCCGAGATTAATAAAGTGACTAAGCCAAAAAGAAAATGAATGAGTGAATGAAAATCTTCAGTGTGTAATTTGCAATCAGTTTATGATTTACAATTTGTAAGTAACACATTTAGGATCGATCGAATTGCCTCAAAATGGTTTCTGCATAATAACTTATATGCAAAAGTGTGTAAAGTAAGAGCAAACACTGTTTTTACAGAACCACAAGGTGAAGGTTTAGTTTAAAAGTGTGTTAATGTTCACTTCTGAGTTGTGTGAATGAACACACACACACGCACAAACAAACACCTGTAAAAACACCTCAGTCCTACAAATCTTATCATTCACACACTTCCAGAGCGCCGTCACACTTTATACACACTTTATCAGTTAACACGCGAACACCTGGAGAGAAATCACTGACCATACACACCTGCCCATCAATAGGAACTTCTTACACAACCTAACAAATTCAAAGTGCATTACAAAAACACACTCACACTTCGAGAGCAGAATACAAACAACACATAAGATGCTTAATAAAGTGTGTGTGGAACAAGACTTTGGGCCAATGGGATCTTGAAGACCGCCAGACATTATAGAGTTCCTCTAGTGAAGAAAAACAGGTATTATTCCAAATGCAATCAAAGTAATGAATTCAGCAAGTGTTTAATCTAAATGCATGGCAAGCATGAACTAGGGAGTGCAGAATTATTAGG
>CAIGQZ010032409.1:3442819-3497931 GCA_903798205.1 Danio tinwini
ATGTGATGTGATGTGATGTGATGTGATGTGATGTGATGTGATGTGATATACAGGGAGTGCAGAATTATTAGGCAAATGAGTATTTTGACCACATCATCCTCTTTATGCATGTTGTATTACTCCAAGCTGTATAGGCTCGAAAGCCTACTACCAATTAAGCATATTAGGTGATGTGCATCTCTGTAATGAGAAGGGGTGTGGTCTAATGACATCAACACCCTATTTCAGGTGTGTATAATTATTAGGCAACTTCCTTTCCTTTGGCAAAATGGGTCAAAAGAAGGACTTGACAGGCTCCGAAAAGTCAAAAATAGTGAGGTATCTTGCAGAGGGATGCAGCACTCTTAAAATTGCCAAGCTTCTGAAGCGTGATCATCGAACAATCAAGCGTTTCATTCAAAATAGTCAACAGGGTCACAAGAAGTGTGTGGAAAAACCAAGGCGCAAAATAACTACCCATGAACTGAGACAAGTCAAGCGTGCAGCTGCCAAGATGCCACTTGCCACCAGTTTTGCCATATTTCAGAGCTGCAACATCACTGGAGTGCCCAAAAGCACAAGGTGTGCAATACTCAGATACATGGCCAAGGTAAGAAAGGCTGAAAAACGACCACCACTGAACAAGACACACAAGCTGAAACGTCAAGACTGGGCCAAGAAATATCTCAAGACTGATTTTTCTAAGGTTTTATGGACTGATGAAATGAGAGTGAGTCTTGATGGGCCCGTGGCTGGATCGGTAAAGGGCAGAGAGCTCCAGTCCGACTCAGACGCCAGCAAGGTGGAGGTGGAGTACTGGTTTGGGCTGGTATTATCAAAGATGAGCTTGTGGGGCCTTTTCGGGTTGAGGATGGAGTCAAGCTCAACTCCCAGTCCTACTGCCAGTTTCTGGAAGACACCTTCTTCAAGCAGTGGTACAGGAAGAAGTCTGCATCCTTCAAGAAAAACATGATTTTCATGCAGGACAATGCTCCATCACACGCGTCCAAGTACTCCACAGCGTGGCTGGCAAGAAAGGGTCTAAAAGAAGAAAAACTAATGACATGGCCTCCTTGTTCACCTGATCTGAACCCTATAGAGAACCTGTGGTCCATCATCAAATTTGAGATTTACAAGGAGGGAAAATAGTACACCTCTCTGAACAGTGTCTGGGAGGCTGTGGTTGCTGCTGCACGTAATGTTGATGGTGAACAGATCAAAACACTGACAGAATCCATGGATGGCAGGCTTTTGAGTGTCCTTGCAAAGAAAGGTGGCTATATTGGTCACTGATTTGTTTTTGTTTTGTTTTTGAATGTCAGAAATGTATATTTGTGAATGTTGAGATGTTATATTGGTTTCACTGGTGAAAATAAATCATTGAAATGGGTATATATTTGTTTTTTAAGTTGCCTAATAATTATGCACAGTAATAGTCACCTGCACACACAGATATCCTCCTAAAATAGCTCAAACTAAAAACAAACTAAAAACTTCTTCCAAAAATATTTAGCTTTGATATTAATGAGTTTTTTGGGTTTATTGAGAACATGGTTGTTGTTCAATAATAAAATTAATCCTCAAAAATACAACTTGCCTAAAAATTCTGCACTCCCTGTAATATAATATAATATAATATAATATAATATAATATAATACAATATAATATAATATAATATAATATAATATAATATAATATAATATAATATAATATAATATAATATATAAGGGCAACACGTTGGCTCAGTGGTTAGCAGTGTCGCCTCACAGCTGGTTCGAGTCCTAGCTAGACCACTTGGCATTTCTGTGTGGAGTTTGAACATCACATCACATCACATCACATTATATATGTTGTTACATATGATATACTGTTATATTATAACAGCATATAATATATGGTGTTAAAATATTATTTTGTAATGTTATGTTATGTTATGTTATATATGTTGTCATATTACGTTATGTTATTATGCTATATTATATTATGTTATATTACATTATTTATTATGTTGTTACAAATGATACAGTATGTTATGCTGTACCTTATTATCATCATCATCATCATTATTATTATTATTATTATTATTATTATCATTATTATTATTATTATTATTATTGGACTGAAAAAATAATCTATATATCATCCAGCTTGATTAGTGTAATGTGAAAGTGAAAGCTGCTCTTCTCTGGCTAGACTGAGGCTTGTGTCACTTGTTTGCTCAGATCATTTGCATCACTGGGTCAACATTTTCCATCCGCGCCTCTTTAAAATGCGTGCACGGATCTGGACGGCAGGAAACAGAAATGTGAAGCCGGTCCATCAACACCGCGCTGGAGCAGCACTGAAATTACTCAGCACATAAATAATCCACAGCGCTGTGACTAAAGCCTGAAGCCCAGGAACACAGCCAGATCCTGGAGACAAACCCCAGAGGAAAAACCTCAGCCCAGACACCGGCGGGACAGAGAGCATTCTGGGAGATCAGCGACAGACTGGCTGCGTTTCTGCTTCCTGATACACCCACACTAGCTGAACTGCACTGTGTGACGCAAACACACACACACACACAGGACATATAAACACAGACAAACACACACACCCCACTTAATAGGACATATAGACACAGACACACATACACAACGCTTAATAGACACACATAGACACACACAGTGTTTAATAGACACACACAGGACATATAAACACACACACACACACACACACACACACACAACATATAATCACACACGCACACACACACACACAGAGGACATAAATACACAAACATACATAGAGCGCATAACAGACACACATGACATAAAAACACAAACACACACACACACACCGTTTAATAGACATACACAGGACATATAGACACAGACACACATACATAACGCTTGAAACACATCACGTTTAATACACACACACACACACATGCAATGCCGAATAGACACACACAGAACATATAGACACAGACACACATACACAACGCTTAATAGACACACACAGGACATATAGACACAGACACACATACATAACTCTTGACACACACAATGCTAAGACCCACACAGGACATATAGACAAACACACACACACAAGACAGGATATACACAAGACAGGACGTGCGCATATCAACCGTAAATAAAAGGTCTGTTCAGTTTAGGATCATCAATCATCATCAAATGTGATCAAGAGTGAGTTTGACAAGTTTAAAATGTTTTAAAACAGCGCATGTGTGTAATAAATTACAGCGGTTTACTTCAGCTTTACTTCATCAGCACAGCCGCGTGTCAGAACAATTATACAAGAAGACGCTTCAATCCCGGTTTGTGGACGTTAAATCAGGTTTATTTTGTACATTAACGTAACAGATATCCATACAGCAGTGGAGATTAACCTGTATCCGGTCACATTTGCGTGCAAAGACAGTGCAAAGCTAAACGGGTGCTGTATGTATGTGCATATGTGTCTGCGCTGTGTGTGTGTCTCTGTGTGTGTGTGAACTTTGTAACGACATTGTGCGTGACTCATCCTGCAGCTCCACAACAAATGCATCAAATACTCATTGGTAAAGGTCTTACTGTAGTATTTCTCACAAATGTTACGTGAGATCTGCTTTCTTTATGTCTGTCGGCTGTCTGAGGCAGCTGAGGGTGGAGACTGAGGTACGCAGACAGGCACGTGGAAATGGTGGGCGGGGAGGACTAGCCTTAAAGGCGCATTACACAAAAAAATCTGTTGAGAGCTATAAAACACCATCTAGTGAAAGCTATAATAAATAATCTGATGAGTGTTTTGAGCTGAAACTTTACAGACACATTCTGGGGACACAAAAGACTTATATTAAATCTGGAAAAAGGGGTAACCTAGGTGCCCTTTAAGTCACGCAAAGCTGATGTAGATTGGATTGTATTATGAATGGGTTATATGCACAGTGTTGTTCAGCCACTGAAATCTACCGGTGAAAGATTGATGTAACTACAGCTGCACGATTCTGGCTAAATGAGAATCACGATTTTTTGCTTAAAATGTAAAATAAAGATTAATATGAGTAGGCTATTATTATTGTTAATTCTCAAACACATGGTAAAACAACAATAATAATATTAGGCCTATTTGTAAGTCTGCTGTTGGTTAAAATGCTGAATTTTATATAGACTTGGAATGGTGGACTTGAACAGACTTTCAGTATGTCCTGTTTGTTAATTCACAGTAAAGTGACAACATCAGAATACAACTATTCATAATTCTGAAGCTGAATCATTATGTTTGAGACATATGTTTGCAACACAGGCTCATTCTGAAAACGTAGTCCTGTGGACGTTTCTAGAGGCCGCGAATTATGTAGCCGGAGGTACGTATGGCTGCGTTTAATTTTTTAAGTGAACGCTACTGGGCGGTATGACAGCGTTCATTTTGGCACGTGGAGGTAGGGCCGGCGCTTCCATAGAGGCGACCTAGGCGGCATAATAATGAGGGCGGCAAACACGCCCCGCCGCCCAACCCAACGTACTGACTTTCATCCACAACATCAACAGAACACTTGCATAATAGGGGTCTGGCATAATAGTGAGGGTGGGCAAACGCTCCCTGCCGCCCAACCCAACGTACTGACTCATCTGCAACATCCACCCCCCGTCCTCACTTTATGAACTGGTCAGGTTTGTTTTCACTTTCGGGTTGAGGGCGGCGTGCTAGTCCATTGCCTAGAGCGGCAGCTCGGCTTGCTCCGGCCCTGCGTGGAGGCCTTTCCCACCGCAACCAGTTTGTCCCGTTAGCTCGTCATGTATGTCAGTGGACTTGAGACGCAGAGAGGAGTTGACCACAACGACTACGACCGGGTTCGAGTCCGGTGAAGAACGGTTCCAGAAATCAAGTAAGACAAAAACAGAATCCAAAAAATAAAATAAACAAGTGAACAACAGGCTGAAAGCGTGGTAAAATCCGAAAATGTGTTAAAAATCAGACGAGGGCTTTTATTTTTCTGGACGGCTTTTGTAAACCATTGGTTGGGTTTAGGGAATATGTAGGTGAGCGGGTCAATCGGTTAAATTGGTTGGGTTCAGGGAAGGAGGAGGGTGGGTCAGTCGATTGGCCTGTCGCCCAGTCAATCATTCAGTCAGACAGACAGACGATCGGTCAACAGCAGCCTCTGGTGGGTTTAAGCAAGAGCAGAGTGGTCGTGAACGGCACTTGCGAGAGAAATTTGAGATATGAAAAAGCGCACGCAGCAGCCTCTCGCGGATTTGCGAAAACAAAAGCTGCAAAAATACGTACCTCCCAGGACGTATTTTGCGGTCTCCAGAAACGTCCACAGGATGTGGATGTAAGACATTTGTCACTGAGAACATTGTTAGACCATTTTGTTCACTGGTAAAATGAGACATTTGTCAGTATCAGATTCACTCTTGCATTATACAGGCTAGAGTGGTTATACTGACCCAGTAAACATTTATTCTCATGCACTTTGTGTTCACTATGAAAGAAAAAAACATGTCAAATGCTTGTTATAATCATTTCTGTAAAATGCGATATGATCATTTAAATGATGCATGCACCGGTTTCACTTTCACTTCCGAGAGCGGCTCAAGGCTGCAGTCACTGTGAGAAAAAACACACACATGCAAATCATACCTCCCGCACGGCCCTCAAACGATCACTCTGTGCAACAAACAGAACGCTATTTACAACTTTATTCGCTGTTATTTACAGCCTATGCAGGTTCTGTTGACTGAAGTAGGCATCATTGGCGTGCATGTGCGTGTTCTCTGTAGTAAATAAACAGCTCGCGGTCAGCTCACGTGTGATACATCACTACATGAAGACAGAAATTACATTTCTGGGTGAATTATACAGTATGTGACACTTTTAACGCCATTTGGAGGCGTCCATGTTGCTGTGAAGACTTGTGCGACCGCTTTCTCTCCTGACCTTATAAACATAATTGACTGAATCATAGAAAAGCTGAATTAAAATCGTGTATAGCAGGGGTCACCAAACCTGTTCCTGGAGGGCCGGTGTCCTGCAGAATTTAGCTCCAACCCTAATCAAACACACCTTAACAAGCTAATCAAGGTCTTACTAGGTATACTTGAAACATCCAGGCAGGTGTGTTGAGGCAAGTTGGACCTAAACCCTGCATTGCAGGATTGGTGACCCCTGGTGTATAGGGTCGAATCAAGATCATGATCTTTTTTCAATTAATCGAGCAGCCCTAGATGTGACTATTTTCAGTTTCATAAAGGACCTTTTATAGCATCGATAACAACAAAACATCAGTAAATAGCGCTATTCCACCTAACCTGCTTCACTGAGTTGAAGTTAGTTTTATATTCACATTGGTTCATTTTTGATCAATGACAGCCTGTGTAGGGCTGGACAATAATTCGATATCAATATATATCGCGGTAGATTTTTTTCAATAACGGAAATAAGAGTTTTAAACCCATTTTCGGTATTTCTATATAAATTTGCATATATATATAATGCAGATGAAATAGTTGATAAGAGAGGAAAGACTAATGCAGTGGTGTGGAAGTGGTTCGGCTTTTAAAGTTCCGATAAACTTATAGTTTAAGTGCTCTGCAAAATGTGCGGTAGAGTGGTGCCGACTAGCAGCGGGAACACATCAAATGTTTCACCCGATAAAACATACTGAGAGTGAAAAGATGAGGCATCATAAAAGTTTAAGCCAACCTCCCCGACACCAAAACCAGTGGTGTCAGAAGAGAAGGCAATGAAGCAAACACGCATGCAATGAGGCGTTGTGTAGGACTGAAATCAAACTTCGCTTATCAACACAAACATAAAACACGTGACCTGCATATACACCTATACTATTGAAGGTTGAAAACATGTATGAAACTTGCGCATATACATATAAACTTGATGCATGCATACACCCACATACACACGCACGTACATATAAACTCGATCCTTGCATATATAATCGATCCTCACATAAACACCCAAATTAACACTCATATTATACACAAAGTCGCTGCATGCTGGCATATAGCACTCGCACAAACGTACAAAATAAAATTCACAAATATATTTATCAGGAATCAGGTTATAGCAAAGCTGATGAAATAGAAAGAATGTGATTAATAGAGGTATTAAATCTGTTAAATAATGAAAATGTGTTATATAAAATAATATAAAATATTAGTCGATATAAATAGACTGTATAAAATATATTAATATTTTATGTTAAACTTTTTATTATTTTATTATTATATTATTTTATTATTATATTATTATTATTTTAATTATTTATACACATATAAATAGACAGATAGAACCCTCAGCTTGGATGTTATAGACTTTGCAAATTCAATTTGCAGACATTTGTGGGTACAGACATTCATTGTTTCACAAGACATACAGTTTTTTCCTGGCTTTTTAATATTGTCCATATCGATATCGGAATTATATCGTTTAGACCGAAATTAAGAAATATATCGTGAAATAAATTTTTGCCATATCATCCAGCCCTAAGCCTGCTCCCTATATTGTTTATCATGCTACTCTGAATATTTGCTCTGCAACAGCATGTAAGTATGGCTTAGTAAAGCGTGGCTTTTGACGGCAGGGGAGGGCCTGTGTTTTAAAGCAGTAATGCTAACAAATAGCATTTTGGTAGATCACCTACTGCACCTTTAAGTGGTAAAGTCTAGATTGGATATGCGGCCGGCCGGAAGTGTGATATGCACATTATATAGCAGATTTTTTTTATGACACTATAACAATAATTTATATTTTACAGTACTGTGACGGTTGGGTTTAGGGTTGGGGTGAGGGGAAGGCATTAAAAAATACAATTTATTGGGTATTTAATAGATAGCATAAATAATACTCGATACAACTACTGTTTTTAGGTTACTGTGACAGTTGGGTTTAGGGTTGGGGTGGGGGTAGACGATAATAAAACACAATAAATGGGAATTTTAATAAATAACATAAATAATTCTCTTTAACTTCCGTCCGCAAACGTATCTGTTCTAACAATGATAGAAGATGACTTAAAAACCCCTTTAAGACTAAATTAACCTCCCCTGCCTCTTTCTTTTGTTCTCTGATTGGTGTTTACAGGCTCGGAGGCGAGACCAATCAAATAATATCCACCAATAGCAAATAACAACAGATTGATCTGATATTTAATGTTCCACCATAATATTATTTGAGGTAACACTTTAAAATTATGGTCTAATAGGTAATGTATTAACTAACATGAGCGAACAATTAGTAATACATTAGTAATACATTGTCTACTGTCATCTTTGCGGTGCGCATTTGCAATTTCAGGAGGTGTGGCTTTGGACAGCAGGGGAGGGACTGTGTTTCAGATCACCTACTGCACCTTTAACCTTATTGCGAAAACAGTGGTGTTCTTTCATTATCCCAGGTATAGAAAGCAATCTTTGAGATTTGTTTGAATTAAAAGTTGTTGCGCACATCAATAATAACAATGTGATCAATCTGACTATGCAACTTTTAGAGGCATATTACATACAAAACAAACAACTGCACATTTTAAGCTGCATGAATCAGAGAGCAAAGCATTAATGTACATACCTTTGCATTTGTTTGTGGTTTTGTCTAAGATGGCCTTGGTTGAAACAATTTTTCCATACCTACAAAAAGAAGAAACAGAGATGTGCTAAGAATTTTAAACATACACACACATACACAAATCTGCTCTGAATGCAGATTTATACAGTTAAAGGGGACCTATTGTGAAAATAAATTACTTTTATAAAGGTTTTTAAGTACAGTTGTAAGGCAGCAGTGCATTAATATAAGCAGCTTCTAATGGTAAAAGTATTTTTATTATACATTTTATAATCCAACTTGACGAAAACATCTGCAGAAACACTTTGATTCACATTCCCTCTTTGTACGTGTCATCAGACAGAGAAAGCCCCGCCCACTAGTGACCATCTCTCCCTCATTAGCATAGGACTTTTTTTTCAGTGGAAACGGCCATAAAAGCGTACCGTACCACAACACTCAGTGGAAACAGACCATTAGGGTACACTTTTGTACCTTTAGGCTTCACTTTTGTACTTTAAGTTTGACAGAAGTTCCCACAACTCGACCTGCAATTAGGTCTACAAAATTAATGTTAGCTCTACTATAAAAGATCTGGGTGTCATATTAGACAGCAATTTAATTTTTGAAAATCATATATCCCATGTCACAAAAACTGCCTTCTTTCATCTGAGAAATACTGCGAAGTTACGAAGTATGCTATCCATCTCGGATGCAGAAAAGATAGTCCATGCTTTTATGACTTCTAGGCTGGATTACTGTAATGCTCTGTTCGCTGGTTGCCCAGCATCCTCTATTAACAAACTTCAGCTAGTACAAAATGCAGCTGCCAGAGTTCTTACCAGGTCTAGAAAATATGATCATATCACCCCAATTTTATCCTCCTCACACTGGCTGCCTGTTAAGTTTCGTATTGAATTTAAAATATTGCTTCTTACCTATAAAGCTTTAAATAATCTAGCTCCTGTTTATCTAACCAACCTTCTGTCTCACTACAATCCAACCCGCTCTTTAAGACCTCAAAACTCAGAGCTTCTGGTAGTACCTAGAATAGCAAAGTCAAGTAAAGGAGGTTGAGCCTTCTCATTTATGGCCCCTAAACTCTGGAATAGCCTTCATGATAATGTCCGAGGCTCAGACACACTCTCACAGTTCAAAACTAGATTAAAAACCTGTCTTTTTAGCAAAGCATACACTCAATGCATCACTTAGCGGTATGACACATGATGTGCCCCACGCAGGTTTTTTGCATCAAATTTACATACACTATGAACAGCAGCTACGCTAATTATTCTCTTTATTCTCTATTTCCACCTGGGGTTACTCATCCCGAGGCCCTCAGACTATGCAGCACCACTGATGCGATCCAAGACGATCGACGAGATGATCCCAAAAGTCTTCATAATCCTGGACCAGGCCGTATCCTGAGAAGCTGCTGTGCTGGTCATGGAAGAGTGGAGAGCATGAGACTGATTCCTGTGATGCTCCAGAGACAGACAAGTCTTCGCTGTGGTCCGGCATTCTCAACCCTCCAGAACTGAGCTAAACTGAACTGAACTTAAACTCTGAAAACTGAACTGACACTGTTTCAATTCACTATAATCTTCTATGTGAAGCTGCTTTGACACAATCTACATTGTAAAAGCGCTATAGAAATAAAGGTGAATTGAATTGAATCTTGTACCTTCAAGCTACTGTGAGGTACACATTTGTACTTTTTAGGTATTAATATGTACCTTTTAAGCACCTGTTAGAAACAATAATGTACCATTTGAAAAGGTACCGCCCCAGTGACAGATTTAGTATTTTTGTTTCTAAGAGTGTATATTGCTGAGGCAGCAATCAGCTCTGGCAGCACATTAACAGGTTTTTGTACAGTAAGCTTAAATATACTATACTAACTTTGGACAACATGAATACCTAAACACAACTATTACTGTAATAGCTATTAATAAGCAGCAAATTAGAAGTTTATTGAGCTAAAGTCATAATTAATGGCTTATTAATTGTACTTTAAAATGAAGTGTGACCGAAATGTTTTACACTGCAGCAAAATCACATCAAAAAGATTGTGAATAGCTCAACTAACCCATTAGTCACAATGCATTTATGCAGCACAAACTCAGTTTTTGGGTGAACTACTCCATTAGGATTTCTATTTGACACACTGAAAATGTAAAAGAAGCGAAACATGGCTTGGTCTTATTACTCCGCTATATTCCTGAGGCAGAAATCAGCTCTGCGAGAGGAGAACAGAGCGAGTCCTTGGGGAGAAACTGTGATTGATTTATGAGGAGGTTATAAAAGCTGCAGTGAAATGCTGTAAGGCACATGTGAGCGCAAACATGACCTTTGACCTCACAGGCACCAGTACGACCTCGAGAGTTCCTTCACAGACAAGAACAGGGGGAAAAAGTAAGAGTCATTAAGCTGCTTCAATTAATAAGCAAATAGAAAAGCCTTCCAGAGATTTGAAATCCAATTACAGCAAATGAGTCCTAAAGCCTGTCGCCGTGACCTGCTGTTCTGCTTCTCACGGGGGAGGGAATGAAGGCTTTCTGCCAATTGACCTAAAATATTAATCAATTACGGGGATCTCGCCTCTTCCTCCTGCCTCCCGTCAGTCTCTTCCTGAGCGGATTAAGGAAGCAGTGCTATAAATTAAAGGTTTGGAGGTGTCGGGTGGCGGAAAATGAAATGCTTTCAGGATGTGCATCCTAATTTCTGTACAGATTTATTCTGATTTTAAAAAGCTGTTTTTTTTATATCTATTTTGTAAAGCATTAATCCAATGTACTAGTACCTTACTAGTATTAGTAGATTCGACAAGATACTGGAAATATTCCTCAGAGATTTTGGTCCATATTGACATGATAGCATCACACAGTTGCTGCAGATTTGTTGGCTGCACATCCATGATGCAAATCTCCCGTTCCACCACATCCAGAAGGTGCCCTATTGCAGTGATTCCCAACAGGGGGATCCCGGCCCATAAGGGGGCCTCAGCAAGCTCTATGGGGCGCCGCGTCAAATTAAAAAAAAAATAATAATAATTTTGCAGTGGACAATCAGTTCATTTTATCCCCAGGCTGACCAAAAAATTGACAAATTTGTTATTCATCCTCCACTAAAAAAGATCTCACTGATTTGTCTTTAGCAGCTAATACTAGTGACCCAATCATACAAGGTGAGGAGGCTCCAAACATTTCGGGGTGCAGCGCTAGCATGACTGGAAACATGAAACGCAGGAAATACCAAGATAGTTACTTGAACAATAGTTTTATTTGATTTTCTTGAAGCAAAAAGTCCCTGACAGTCCCTTGCTGTTATATTTTACATTAGGCAATTATTCGTGCATAAACATATCTAGATATAGTAATAAACATACCGTTGGTTTGAAAACATTTTTTTTGTCATCCTTGCAGCAAACTTATATGAGCAATAATATAGATTTTGAGGTGTGATAATATTTTCCAGGCATAAAGAAGGTCTCAGGCAAAAAAAAGTTTGGAAACCACTGCTCTATTAGATTGTGATCTGGTGACTGTGGAGGCCATTTGAGTACAGTGAACTCACTGACATGTTCAAGAACAAGAAACCAGTCTGAGATGATTCACACTATATGACATGGTGCATTATTCTGCTGAAAGTAGCCATCAGAAGATGGGTACACTGTGGTCATAAAGGGACAGACATGGTCAGCAACCATATTTAGGCAGGCTGTGTCGTTGACACGATGCTCAATTGGTACTAATGTGCCCAAAGTGTGCCAAGAAAATATCCCCCACACCATTACACCACCACCAGCCTGAACTGTTGATACAAGTCAGGATAAATCCATGCTTTCATGTCGTTGATGCCAAATTCTGATTCTACCATCCGAATGTTGCAGCAGAAATCCCCTTTCTTCCCCATTCTGATGCTCGGTTTGAACTGCAGCAGATTGTCTTGACCATGTCTACATGCCTAAATGCAATGAGTTGCTGCCATGTGATTGGCTGATTAGAAATTTGCGTTAACAAGTAGTTGTACCTAATAAAGTGGCCGGTGAGTGTATATACATATATACATGTATTTAACATTAATGCACATCAGTAACTCGCCAGTAACTTTATGTATGTCCCTGTAAGAAAACATCATAAGTAATTGGAAATCAGGCGACCGCAATAAATTAAACCCTTAGGAACAACTGTGGTCAGAATCAAAGTTCACAGGACTGTGTTCTCTGGACTCTTCTCAAGAGGTGGACTTCAACATTCCAATTGCTTGCAGCCGAACTGCATCATAGCTCATTAGTAGGCCCACACAGAATCTGTGCGCACAGAAATGAACAGATTTCCGCCGATTTTTTGCCCATCATTGATGTTTTTTCTTGTGTAAATGTGTGTAGTTTTTAAATTCATTTCACTAATATTATTGTAATAAGATAATAGTAACATTAAAATGTTCATGTGATTTATTTACAATACAGTTGGTAAAGTAGTATTTTTTGCCTGATTATTATATGAGAGACTTGCAGATCTAATTTGATTTGCATTGTAAACATTAAATAAAAGTTAAAAAAGTATTATATATATATATATATATATATATATATATATATATATATATATATATTATACATATTAGGGCTGTCAAAATTTGCGTGTTAATGCACGCGATTAATTTGAAATGTTTACCGCGTTAAAAAATTAAGGCATTTAACGCAGTTGCAGTTTTTTTTTTTCTGTTGTGGCCAATGTGCGTTCAGGGCCGACGTGTCCCATTGGGTGGCAGAATAGTGAGAGAACCCCCCGGTCCTCACTTTCATCCACGAACCGGTCACTTTCTATTTTACTTTTGGGTTGAGGGCGGCGTGTTTACCGTTTAGCTAGTTCAGCTTGCTCCAGTGTGTTTATGTGCAAAGAAATATGGATAAGACCAAGGAAGCGCTTTTAGAAGAAAATTTTCAGTATTAAACAATTAAGATTGCATCACCTGAAGGGAGTGCGCAGTACTGCGCGTTCTCTCTCTCTCTCTCTGTGTGTATGTGTGTGTGTGTGTGTGTGTGTGTGTGTGTGTGTGTGTGTGTGTGTGTGCTGTACCCCAATAATGTCAATAGACTGGACTGTCTTAGCAACTGGCTAAATGTTAAGGAGGACTAAGCAAAATTGTTTCTACTTCATAATTAATGATCTCAACTCGCAATACAACTTTACAATGGGTACAACTGTTTGTTTTCAATACTTTATTATTATAATTTTTCAATTTTCATATTTGCAATGCCTGTATTTTGGATTTTTTCAACAAAGATAGGCAGGATCAAAGATAATGTCAAAAAATGTAACAAAGATCACTAAAAAGAGTGATTAATTAGCATTTTTTTTAGCAATTGACAGCCCTAATATATGTATAAAGTTTTTAGTTGTGATAATCCTAAAATCATTCTGCATAAATCTGCAAATTTTTTACAAAATTCTCAGCAGAAATAGCAAAAAATATCAGCAGATTCTGTCTGGCCCTACTCATTAGCATAAATTTGACTTGATTTCAATTCTCCTCGACGCCCACACTGTCAAAGACGCACCTTGCCGCCGGCTTTCATTGAAAATGAATGATTTCCAGCGACTTTGACGCTCTCACCGCTTTGCTGTGAATGCACAATTATTCAGCATAAAGTCAAGTGAACCCTTTAAATTGATTTAAAGAGTCAGTGAAGACTTTTTAAATAATGTAAATATTATTATTGAAAAGCTGAAACTTTACAGACACGTACTGGAGACACCAAAGACTTGTATTACATCTTGTAAAAGGGGTAAAATTGGAGCCCTTTAACGAAAGTAAACATCCAAGTAAACGTCACATTATTTATTTGCATAAAACCAATAGATTAATTTCAATAAAATGAAGTTTGACATAAAAAAGTAGTTAAATTTAAGTCAGTAAGTAGTCAAAAACTCATTAAAATTGATCAAAAGTGACAGTGAAGGTAGTAAGAACATGCTTAATGTTAACTAAAAATGGTATGTAAACTGGTTCCTAAGAAAAAATAATAAAAATAAATAAGTAAATAATTCCGCTGATATAGGCAGCTTGCCAGGTTTTGTAGCGATATGAAAAGTTGACAAATGCCATTCATTAATTTGGGTGCCCACAGAGCCGGCACAACATCGTTTATGGGTCGTTTTATGCGTTTCATCTTCTGGTTTACCGGAAAACGACGAGGCCATCAGGAGCAAAACCTGTCCTAATAGGCCGGCTCTCCATTAGCTTCCGCTGAAAATCTATTAGAATTGAATTTTAGCGTGCAGACGGTGGAGGAGAGGGTGAGAGACGGATTGAATGTCGTTTCTGAGAGGAAAGTGGCCCAGAGAACAATGTGACTGCTGTTTCACCTGCCATTTCAACCCCAGTCTTGATCCCATTAGAGGCTGACGGCAGCTCCAGTTTCCCTCCACCAGCAGGCTATTGATCGCCATAGCAAGAGCTGCTTCATAACTCAGCTTGAGCAAACATCACAAGCCTTTTCTGCTCTGTGCATTCAGTCTTCGTTACATGTGGTATATATTATTATGACTGTATCAAATAATCTTGCAGCGAATTAATTGCTGTAGCTTTTATACAATATTACCACAATATTGCCTTAAGGTGAAAAAAAAATGCTACTTTGACAGGTATAATAAAAAGAAAATACTCATTTAGATTAAAACTGAGGGTCAGTATTTTGTTTTTATTCATTTGTTTATTTTTTTGTATTTATTTATAATATTTTATATACATTTATGTATTTTTCTATACAGTTGAAGTCAGAATTATTAGCTCTTTTTTTAAATATTTCCCAAATGATGTTTAACAGAACAAGGAAATTTTCACAGTATGTCTGATAATATTTTTTCTTCTGGAGAAAGTCTTATTTGTTGTACTTTGGCTAAAATAAAAGCAGTTTTTAATTTTTTAAAAAACATTTTATTGTCCAAATTATCAGCCCCTTTAAGCTATTTTTTTTGATAGTCTACAGAACAAAACATCGTTATACAATAACTTGCCTAATTTCCCTAACCTGCCTAGTTAACCTAATTTATCTAGTTAATCTTTTAAATGTCACTTTAAGCTGTATAGAAGTGTCTTGAAAAATATCTAGTCAAATATTATTTACTGTCATCATAGCAAAGATAAAATAAATCAGTGATTAGAGATGAGTTATTAAAACTAATATGTTTAGAAATGTGTTGAAAAAAATCTCTCCGTCAAACAGAAATTGAGGAAAAAAATAAACTAATAATTCTTAGGGGCTAATAATTGAGGGGGGCTAGTAATTCTGACTTCAACTGTATTGACCTTATTCTTCAATGTGGAAGTGCGATTGTTTTGGAACTTCCGATTCAGTTGCCTATGGGAGAAATGACTAGTAATAAGAAACTTCAGAAAACGGTCAAACTACTTGCTCTACAAACAAGTGTTTGCATGATTATAGAGACAAAGTAGAATAAGATAATAAGAAAATATCATGGTGCAACATCAAGCAGCAAAACGAGCTGTTTAAACATATAAAAATGAATGGAAGTGAATGAGACTGGAAGTCTCGAGCCAAAATGATTCAAATGGCTGCGCCCGCTCGATATGTTGCTTTAACAGGCACAATAAAAATAAAATACTGAACTAATTTAGATTAAAACTAAAGGTCAGTCTTTTATTTTTATTCATTTGTTTTTTTTTGTTTTTTTTTATTTTTTATATACATTATATGTATTTTTATTTACATTATCAAAATATGTTGCTTTAACAGGTACAATAAAAAGAAAATACTGAACTAATTTAGATTAAAACTGAGGGTCAGTATTTTATTTTATGTTTTATTTATTTTTTGTTTATTTATTGTATTTATCTATTACTATTTTACTTTTTTATTGACACATAATTTTACTGTATTGTTATAATTTTACTGTATTTTTACTTTATAATTTTACTGTATTGTTTGTATGTTGTATATGTTATTGATCATTGTTGTATAAACGTTTGTTAGACCAAAGTTGTAAGTCATTGTCTTTGAATGTTTGAAAAACAATAAAGTTAAATGAAAAAGAAAGAAAATACTGTGTGCATTTTTTATTACATGTTTAGATTAATTACATTTCAAAAGAATTGTAAATGTACAATAGGATGTAGATTTTTTAATAAAGTCTCATTAATAAATGTTAGGTAATGGATTAAGAACAACTGAATTTTGTTAGTTATTACCTCGACTTGTAACCAGACTATAACTTATTCTATTTTAATGATCTAGGCGCAAAGTCTAAAGCTCATGGCGCAAAAGGATTACGGGCGTGTCTTATTTAACTTTTGCTATTTTAAGAACGGAAAAATATCCTCTGCACCCCAATGCATGCTCTAACAGGGTTGCGTTTATTCTCTTATGGGTGTGTTTTGTGCATAACGTGCATTAAATCAACTGGAGTCTCGTCTCTCATTCCCTTTAAGAGTCAGTTGCATTGCACCATTGCACATTTGTTGTTTACATGGCGGACTTTGTAAGTGGAAAAACTGAACGCTTCACTAGCGAGAAAACAGTTAAACAGAGCATCTGCAGCGTGAGGATAAAAAACGAGTCTCCTCCGTTCGGCCTCTTTACTTTCTCTTTACTTTACTTTTACTCTTTACTTTAGTTTTATTGGGTGAAGAACCATTTATAGTAACTTCATTGGCATTGATTACAATAAAAAAAAATTAACAACAGTCTTGCAATAACCCCCAGCAACACTGCAGGGTTTTTCCAATGAGTGCCCTATAATAATGAGTATTTCAATGAGTATTTCAAAGTACTGCACTTGACTCAATTTAAGCTGAGTTAACTAAAAGAGCTCTGCAGCAAGTTGAGTCGACTTTTTCTTTTAACAGCGTAGTGTGTATAAACTTGGTTATGCATTTGCAAACCATATTTTATCCATATGATTGTTTAGCTTGATATATAAAGCAGGGAAAATAAGTATTGAACACGTCACCATTGTTCTCAGAAAACATATTTCTAAAGGTGACCATTTTCCTTGGATGTTGATAACAACTAAATAAATCCATATATGAAAAGAAAACTAAACTAATTAATTTACAGATTAAGTTCTGTGTAATAAAATGAAATGATGCAGGGAAAAAATATTGAAGACTTAAAGAAAGACATCAGCAGTAAAAGCCCAGACAGCATACCTGCCAACACTCCCGTTTTTCCCAGGAGTCTCCCGTATTTCAGACCCACCTCCCGGTTTGTCATTTGTCTCGGAAAACTCCCGGAATTTCAACCCATTCCCCGGTCCTCAGGTGATTGGTACAATCTGTAACACCCCATTCACACAGGGCTTCAGCGTCAATGCTTGACAGAGGGCGTGTCTGAAGTTGGGGCTGACGCGATCGTCATACCAGCGTCAGCCAATGAATTTAGTCAGCATTCGGCTACTGTCTGAACTGGTGTATTTGCATACAGAGATTTGATTGGCTGGCGCTTCCGTCAGCACTTGATAAGTTGAGAAAGTCCTAACTTCTGCAGTGATCAACGCCACTGAAGCGGCGCAGACGGATCCAGAATGCAGTTCGGCGATGCCCCCTGTGAATGGGGCGTAACACCCCCGGATCGCCGACAGAACAGGCATTCCTTCCGGTCGCTCTGCTCAAACAACCCCCCCCCCCCAACACACACACAAACATACACACACACACACGCACACGTCTTGGTAACTCCTCCGCTTGTCAAGTCTCTGAATGGTACTGGACACAGACACATCCCATTACCCCCCAGCGCACCCCCTCCCGGATTTTTTGAGACAAATGTTGGCAGGTATGCCAGACAGCAGCTGAAATCTCTCAGTAGTGCTTCAGCAAGCCTCTACCCTTCCTCAGGGTAAATGAATATCAGCTGTTTCAGTCCAACATCTACATTAGCAGGATGATGAAGATGAAACCAGGGTGGAAACCATTTCAGCAAGACAATGATCCAAAACACAGCCAAGGAAGCTCTCAAATGCTTTCAGAGAAAGAAAATCAAGCTGTAGAAAGGCCCAGCCAATCACCTTTATATTAGCCTTTTATATAAAGCATTAATTAAGTTTCAGTAGTTCAGTTCTTTCTATTTTTAGTTTAGTTTTATTTTTATGTTTGTTTTGTTTGAGTATTTATCAAAATCTGCTTCAATTCTATGTCAACAGCTCCTTTAGAAATATTATTCCCAGAAAAAAATTACAATGTGTTCAATACGTATTTTCCCCGCTGTATACAGTATAATACACTATTACACAGTATAATACACTGTTTTAAATCAAGTTTATTATTCCCAAATTCCTTTCATTTTGTTTCCCAAAATTCTATTTTTCCAAAAGTTTTACGCATGTTTAAGGATTTTTGGATATTTATTATTATTTTTGTTTAAAAACATAACTAGCTCATCACATCTTAAAGATGGAGATGTAAAAACACAAGAGATCTATCACAAGATAAATTTAACAACACCGTCTTCATTAATAACACTCTAAAGGCCACTTTAAAGTCACTATTAATGCACTACAATCAAAAGTGTTAGAAGAAAGTGATGCTCCACATGAGCAAGCCCTGAGAAGGTTTGGCTGAAAGACAAGCATCCTTCAAACAGACATTCAGAGAAGCGGATGCATTTGTGCTTTTATAAATCATATTTTATTCCCGGCTTGATTTCAATCTGTCGTAATCCTCAGAAGGCATCTTAAACATTACTTTCTATCAGATGCTCCATCTTTCTTAGCGTTCAAGTGCATAAACAGTCAAAGCTGAGACACTGGAAGCAACTCCAATCCAGCAATCACAGCCAAGCATCAAAAATATGACTTGTTTAATGTGCAGTTACAGCAGGTTTTTAGGTTGATGATGAGATATCACAACATTGTGGAAACACAAACATTCAATCAATCAAATCAATCAATATAGATAAAGGCAATTAATTCATAGATGTCATGTAGAAATATTCAGTAATTTGCAGTTCATGTTCACTCAAATTAATTGTTCAATTATAAATAGTGTGCATACAGTACATTTTGTTGTGCATTTGCTGATTGTGTGTTATTTATTGAATGCGGTTAATACTATGCTAATACAAATATTTCATTTCTGCAACTGCACTTCACTTAAAAAAATTGCTTAAATGATTATTACAACGAATATTATACAGCTTTTTAAATTCTAAGTATTTAGTTTTTTTATAGACATGTAAAATAATGTGTATTGAAAAGTCCCACTTTATATTATGTGGTCTTAACTTATACTGACATTAATAATTTGCTTGTTTTACATTGTACTTATGATTGATTAAATACCTGCAAGTAATTACATCTGTAATTACATTTATAATTACACTGTTGACCATCCCTTACACCAGAGACGTGCAGGGGCACTTTTTATTAAATAATAATAATAATAATTGTACTTTAATAAATAAAATATATTAAAGGAGATTCATTCATTCATTTTCTTGTTAGCTTAGTCCCTTTATTAATCCGGGGTCGCCACAGCAGAATGAACCGCCAACTTATCCAGCACGATTTTACGCAGCCGATGCCCTTCCAGCCGCAACCCATCTCTGGGAAACATCCACACACTCATTCACACTCATACACTACGGACAATTTAGCCTACCCAATTTACCTGTACGGCATGTCTTTGGACTGTGGGGGAAACCAGAGTACCCGGAGGAAACCAACGCAAACGCAGGGAGAACATGCAAACTACAGAATCGCCAACTGACCCAGCCCAGCCGAGGTTCGAACCTGCGACCCAGCAACATTGCTGTGAGGCGACGGCACTACCTACTGCGCCACTGCGTCGCCTATTAAAGGAGATTTACACCCTAAATTCACCATATACTCACCCTTAAAAGGATAGTTCATTCAAAACTAATAATTCTGTCATCATTTACTTGTTGCAAACCTATTTGACTTTTTTTTCTTCAGTCGAACACACAATATAACATCTTAAAGAAAGCAGGAATCCTGTAACCATTAACTTTCATGGTATTTGTTGTTCCTACTGTGGAAGTCAATCATTTCAAATGTATAGCTTTCTTTAAAATATATTATTTAATCTTTAATTTGTTAGTGTTTAACAAAATAAAGAGACAAATGTTTGGAACCACTTGAGGGTGAGTACATTAACATTTTTGGGTGAACTATCCCTTTTCAATCTTTTATTTTGTTTGGGGTTTTTTTTCTGGTGAACAAAATAATAAAATATGTTGAAGAATGTAGGACACACTGATAGCCACTGACTTCTATAGCTAGCCTATATGTACATATTTTATAGCTTCAATTATCATCATGTCTTCTGAGTAAATGACAGCAAAAACGAGAGGGCAATATTTTCACTATCCAGCTGTCGTTTCTCCATGCCTAAGATATTGCCCTGACTAAACTTTAGCTAACTTATTACATGGTTGTTAATCAAGAGGATGTTAGCAAGTCAAAATAGCCTATTTGCTTTTGAACTTTGGGATAAATTGTTGACAGTAAATTTGAGCCTTTTGTTAACCAGGCACGTGCAGAGGTGGGGGCTTTGGGTGCTTGAGCCCCTGCCCCTTTTTTTCTCCTGGAGAGAAAGTGCCCTTTTTTCCTGGGGATAATAATTATTGTTTAAATACTAATAATAATATAATATATGTATAAGTTAATGCGTGTTCTATTTAAGGACAGCTTTCCCTGTCAAACAATAAAAAGCAACATTTTAAAGTATATCTTGGTTTTAGTCTAGCCGCTCCAAGCGAGCCTCGAACTGGCGATTTGGAAAGAGAAACTACATGCGAGGCGAACGCTCTAAAGAAGACTCTATTTACAGTGTTACTCTGTTCTCAAAAATGAAGTGTCAAAAGGGGAGTATCAGCGCTTTTGCCAACTCTTGCATCCGGGCCATAGCTTTACAGTCTGGCCCATACATACTCTGCAGACGGAGTGTGTGTAAACATACATTACTAGCTAACCTCCGTTACGGCAGCACGATATGATAGACAGAACCGCCGATGTAAATTCATCCGTCGTTCATCTATATTGTGTGAAGGTGAGTAAAGGTTAGCAAAAGACTACCTGAGGCTCACATTTTAATGCTATTTATCCAAAAGTTCAAAAGGAAATAGGCTGTTTTGTCTTGCTAACATCCTCTTGATTAAAAACCATGTAATAAGTTAGCTAAATTTTAGCCAGGGCAATATCATAGGCATACAGGCTAATGTAATGGAGAAACGACAGCATAGTGAAAATATTGGCCTCTCGTTTTTGCAGTCGTTTATTCAGCAAATATAATGTTAATTGAAGCTGTAAAACATGTACATATAGGCTAGCTATGGAAGTCAGTGGCTATCAGTGTGTCCTACATTCTTCAACATATTTTATTATTTTGTTTAGCAGAAAAAAAACACTCAAAAATAATAGATTGAAAAGGGATAGTTCACCCAAATATTTTCATTTACTCACCCTCAAGTGATTCCAAATCTTTGTCTCTTTATTTTGTTGAACACTAACGAATTAAAGATTAAAAGAGGTATTTTAAAGACAGCTATAAACTTGAAATCATTGCCTTTCAGAGTAGAGAAAACAAATACCATGAAAGTCAATGGTTACAGGTTTCCTGTTTTCTTCAAAATATTATTGTGTTCAACAGAAGAAAAAAGTCAAATAGGTTTGCAACAACTAAAAGGAGAGTAAATGATAACAGAATTATTAGTCTTGAATGAACTATCCTTTTAAGGGTGAGTATATGGTGAATTTAAGAAGAAATGTCCTTTAATATATTTTATTTAAAAAAAGTACAATTATTATTATTATTTAATAAAAAGTGCCCTTTTTTCCACTTAAGCCCCTGCCCCTTAAAAGGTCTCTGCACGTCCCTGTTGTTAACCGTTACTCACCCCCACACAATATAGATGAATGACGGATGAATTTACATCGGCGGTTCTGTCAATCACATCGTGCTGCCGTAACGGAGGTCAGCTAGTAATGTATGTTTTACACACACCCCGTCTGTTAACACCGCACTTTTGAAGACAGAGTAACACTGTAAATAGAGTCTTCTTTAGAGCGTTCGCCTCGCATGTGGTTTTTCTTTCCAATTCGCCAGTTCGAGGCTCGCTTGGAGCGGCTAGACTAAAACCAAGATATACTTTAAAATGTTTTTTTTTAATTGTTTGACAGGGAAAGCTGTCCTTAAATAGAACACGCATTAACTTATATTAAATTATTAGTATTATTAATAATAATTATTATTATCCCCAGGAAAAAAGGGCACTTTCTCTCCAGGAGATAAAAGGGAAGGGGGTCAAGCACCCAAAGCCCCCACCTCTGCACGTGCCTGCCTTACACCATAACCCACCCTTAAACCAACCCATACCACCAAACCAGTCCCTTCATTCTGTTCTCATATGTCACAATATTGAAAAAAAAGACACTTGCATATTACATTTCTTTATGCCAACTTTAGCAAAAAAGGCTTTTATCTGGACTCTTTAGTGCACCATGTTTAGGTAGGATGCAATGTAAAAGTGCAATGCAGGTGAAAGAATGACAACATTTGAGAAATGATCCCTCTGCACTGCAAAAACATCCATAAATTAGCAGTTTTCTGTAATTTGTTATTCATATTTTTATATTTTTATTGTATATCTATGCTTTTAAATTGCATTATGGGATCTTGATCTTTCTTTCAACAACTTTTAACCTTGAAAAGTTTGAAAAAGTGACTTTTATGAACATTTTTAATAGTTTGCAGTGCTATATTGTCTGGGTTGGTGTTGTACATCTCGCTACAGCAACCTTGCAATAAACTTCCAGTACATTTTCTGTTATTTTACAGACTTATTATTTCTCTCTATATTATTTTATTACACATTATATTATTTCAAAATACTAAAATGTCAATAAAAGTCACTTTGTTATACTGTAGAGTTGAATTTTCCACATCAAAAGTCGACAGAGCAGAGATCAACATCCCATAACCATAATTCAAGAGTTCGCCCTTAGCTGATGATTGATTATAAAGCGTGTTTGGCATGCTGTCCCGGGAGAGAGCACTGAGCTCGTGCGATCCTCGAGCCTGGGGCTCCCTCCCGTTGCAGGGCGAGAGGGGAGTCTGAGCTCAGGCAGGTCTCGAGAACTCCTGTGCTTGATGATGGTTAACGTAGATTATGAAACAGTAATGGAGAGTGTATGCTGAATTCAATGCTTGTCTATGATGTCGATTTAGTTTTGTCAATTTACTTATGCTACATGTTTTTGGTCTGTGGAAGGAAACCGGAGAGTCCGGAGAAAACCCACGCAAACACGGGGAGAACATGCAAACTCCATACAGAAATGCCGACTTGGCCAGATAAGGTCTGAGCCAGTGACATTCTTGCTGTGAGGCAATGATGCTGACCACTGGGCCTCCGTGCTGCCCTGACAAGGAGTAGGGGTAGAAGGGGCATTCTTCAATATGAAGACGGCTAAGGTAAGATGCTTTGGTGTTTTATAGTGATTTAGGAATCGTCTGATTAGTGGATCATGCGTTAGCTAATGAGAACCAGCTGCTATCAATCATAAGCACGTGCTCCTCTCGAAATTAGTTAATAAATAAACTTCACATAATCGGACACTTGTAAATAGAAACTGTTCATTAACAGATATTTTTTCAACAGTGTGGTTTTGGTTAATTTCCAGTGTTTCCCTTACAGACTGACTTTTGAATCTGCTCTAGTCAGGATACATGCAGAGGTGAAAGGGTCGTGAAAACCATATCCTTTGATTTGCATGAAAATGCAACTAACAGAAGCTTATGTTAAAAGGATTTCTTGGTGGACTAAAATCCTCTCAGCAACAATTCACCAGCACAGTTTTCATGCTTTTTTTCTTTACATACAGAGAACAATGACAACAAAAACTATTTTAGCATGCTTTTCGAAATACAAGTAAAACTAAATATATCAAATAGGGTTTTACAGCACAGAAATTAAGACCATCCCAAAGATTATCCCACACTGTAAAAAAATGTTATGACAAAAAGTCAAGACAAGAAATATTTTTATGTCACTTTAAATTATTTTAACAAATTAAACAGGTTTCAATTAGTTTAAGAAGTTTTTTTTTTTTCAATTTTATATTTTTATTATTTTCTCAAAGCAACAAAGAGCAATACAAAAAGCAACAGCAATTATGTATAAAGAAAAAAAAAGATTTTCAAACCATTATTAAATCAGTTCCTCCAGTATTATACATGGGTCAACAATGTTATACATACATATCTAGGCCAGTGGGCGCAGGCAATATAGTGATCTTGCAGAAGATGACAGGGTTATACCTTTAAACTGTTATCCTTGGCATTTGACAAATAATTAAAAAAGGATTTCCAGGTGGCTTCGAAGCCAGCAATGTTATCAGAAGGATTGTGTCTTAGTCTCTCTAAATGTAAAGTGCTAGAGAATTCTGAAAGCCAGGATTTAAAAAGTGGTTTTCTCATAAACAAAGAATATTTTTTTTAGCTAACACCATTCCATATTGGACAGCTTTTTTAATTTGATGAACCCACAAAGCGAGCCAGACCAACCAAAAACAGTGATTGCTGGATCAGGGGTGAGCTCACAAGAATAAGACTCAGAGGAGAAGTTGAAAATTTCGCTCAAAACTCAAAAGGTTTTGGGCATGACCTAAAAAGATGTCCTGAGGAGCCTTAAGATATACAAAGTTTAACTCCGTTTGAGTCAGTGATTTAAGTTGAGATGACTAGAAAAGTTCATTTGAATGAACTAAAAAAGTTAAGTCAGCAAGAACTCTTTTTTTTCAGTGGAATAAACCCCAAGACAATACACAATATATTTCAAGGAAATCAGCAGCAACACACTGGACTGGTTCCAGTAGCAGAATATATTCACACTATGTGTTTTTACAGTGCCAATTTTTTGGCTGCCAAAGTATATATATTCTGCATATATACAAGCAAAATGTGTTTGAAGATGCATTTTGGCAGCTTCTGCGGTGTTGCAACCAAGATTTTAATACGGGTCAAAGATGAAAATTGGTTTTAAAGCATTAAAGCATAAAAGCGTGATACAGCTTTCACCCCTTTATATTAGAATGGTTTATTTTTTTTCTAAGCCAAAAAATAAATATTACAAAATGTTACCGTGAATTACTGACAAAGCCACAAAAATGTCATTAAAAGGATAGCTCACACACTGTAAACCCTAATGCTGCCTTTACTTAAACACTCAACTTTACTTAAACTATTGCATTTTTGCACCGTGTTAAACTCAAGATTTCAAGTGAGTCATTCATTTTCCTTCAGCTTAGTTCCTTATTTGTCACAGCGGAATGAACCGCCAACAATTCCAGCATATGTTTTACACAGCAGATGCCCTTCCAGCTGCAACCCAGTACTGTGAAACACTCATACACACTCATTCACACACATACACTACAACAATTTAGTTCATCCAACTCACCTATAGCGCTTGTGTTTGGACCCGGAGGAAACCCACGCAAACACGGGGAGAACATGCAAACTCCACACAGAACTGGCCCAGCTGCCTGGACTCCAACCAGCAAACTTCTTGCTGTAAGGGGACAGTGCCAACCACTAACCATTTTACCTCTTCATTATAGGGCTGGACGATAATTCGATTACGATGATTATCACGAAATATTTTTTTCTGATAAAACAATAATGACAATTAATTAAAATAATGACATAATAATAATGATAATTCCTCGATAATGTTTATACACTATGCGTAAGGTTGCACAGGCATTTTGCAGCCTGCACTTCCGGATGCCGCGCAAAGTATAAGTTTACAGCCATACAGTGTTAGTTGCAAAAGGTCACAGTCACAGACATTGTTGACAAGAAACGTCACTAAACTTCAGTCTGGAGCTACTATTTTTTGCAATCTGACACAAAACAGAGCAACGTGCACAGCAAACTGCAAACTGCGCAGATGACTCGTGTCATCAAAAACAGGCAACACCACAAACTGGTGTTATCATTTAAAACAATACCACCATTATGAAGATGCTAAGAAATTACAGACCCAAACAAGTGTTGGTAAACCGCAGCTACACTGCAAAAACTGCTTTTCTTACTTAGATTTTTTGTCTTGTTTCTAGTCCAAATATCTAAAAATTCTTATATCAAGAAGCATTTTCTCGACAAGCAAAACATGTTGTCTTGTTTTCAGACATAATATGCCAATATTAAGTGAGTTTTTCCTTAAAACAAGCAAAATAATCTGCCAATGGGGTAAGCAAAATAATCTTGTTTTTCCTTTTGACATAAGATTATTTTGCTTACCCCATTGGCAGATTATTTTGCTTGTTTTAAGGACAAACTTACTTAGTTTTGGCATATTATTTCTTAAAACAAGACAATATGTTTACCTTGTCTAGAAAATGCTTCTTGATGTAAGAATTATTAGGTATTTGGACTAGAAACAAGACAAAAAATCTAATTTTGCAATGTACCCAGCAGAGTCTTGTGTCGTCAATTTCGAAAGCTGTGCCTTAAGACATAGGCTAGCCATATGACAGCGCACACAATCTCAACGAACACTTGATGCTTGCTGTAAACTACAGGCTTTTACAGCATCGATAATGTCGATTTTTATTTCGTTTAACAACAAAACATCAGTAAACAGTGCTATTCCGCCTAGCTTTTCTGAGGTCAAGTTGGTTTTATATTCACATTGGTTCATTTTTGATTAATGACAGCCTGTGATGCACTCCCTATGTTGTTTACCATGCTACTCTGAATATTAGCTCTGAAATAGCATGTAAGTATGGCTTATGGCGAGTTCAGACTGCATGATTTTCAAAGTAGTCGTGTCACGGATGTTTTCACACTGCATGACTATCTGGGCTATAGTGTTCTGTCGGCACTGTGTTTACACTAGGATAGATCGGTGACAGGAGAGTTCACACTGCATGACTTTAAAATAGGAAGAATCACAGACAACTTTGTCCAAACTATGTCTCACAGCCAAACAAACGCGAGAAGTGACATAGAAACAATGCACGGTCACGTAATATAGCTTTTGTTTATTAACTACATAATGGAAACAGAAAGCTTTAGCTTTAGAAACTTGTGTTGCTTGCCTGGCTTTTGAAGAGAATTAACAATCTCTCCTCAACTTTATTTTACTTTTCGACCTGATTGTGATATTGATCAGATGACACGTCAATTAGACACAGTGCTCCTGCCAAATTTACACTAGTTTTTCCTCCATTTCTTGTGTCTAAATAAACTGAAGACGAGCAATTTTAACTTCTTCCCCAGCCTCTCGCTAAAATCATGCAGTCTGAACTCGGCATTAGCCGACCAACCACTAAGCATACAGCAGTCGCTTTAGGACAAAGCGCGTGAGAGAGTGAGAGATCCGTGCATGCATAAAAAATATAGCACATTATGACAAGTTTTACTTGCTACACAACTGAAAACGTGCTAGATATAATACATTTTGCCAACTGTAGTATTATAAAGTACTATAAAGTTTTCTTACTACCGAATGACATGATCTTGTGGGTTGTCTACTGTCATCTTTAATATGTGTGTACGTGATTTTAGGAGACGTAGCTTTGGATGGCAGAGGGACTGTGTTTCAAAGTTATTATGCTAATGGATTGGATTTAGGCAGATCACCTACTGCACCGTTAAGTCTAAAATAACCTCTCCTCCCTCTTTCTTTTGTTCTCTGATTGGTTTTGCATGCTTGGGGGTGGGTTCAATCAAATAATATCCACTAATAGCAAACCATATTGCCACTAGAGGGAATCATATAATCACCAAATCACAACAGATTGATCTGTTATTTAATGTTCCACCATGATATTATTTGAGGTAACACTTTAAAATAATGGTCCAATAGTTAATATATTTACTAGCATGAACAATTAGTAATATGTTTACTATGGTATTCATCTTTGTTAATGTTATTTAAGTTAAATTACGTTAGTTCATGTTAACTCACACAGCACTAACACACACAACTTTGGATTTTAATTATGCATTAGTGTTAAATTATGATTAATAAATGCTTTACCATGCTATTTATACTTAGTTAATGTTAGTAAATACATTAACCAATGGACTACTATTCTAAAATGTTACCTTATTTGATTCTCAATATAGGCTTGTATTAGAACACAGACACCTCTGACCTCAGATCATTCCCAAGGAAGTGTCCTGGAAAAGGTTACATCTGAAAGGCCAAAGGACAAATGGCTTTATCCATCAGGATGAGATTAGGCTAAATAGAGCAGGGGGTTATAGACAATCACACCACTGACCTCCAGTAAAAGCCCACACTAATCCAGAGCCACAGATCAACTGTTCACTTTACACCACAGCCTGTGTCTATTTACAGACAAACCTGTGAACGTCACAAGGCTCACACGCTCGGGGATTGTAAATTTTATTTGCCGTGATGCAAATATCAAAAGCTGGTTTCTTAAAGGAACGATGCATCTAAATAGAACTGCATATCCAGAATTAACTGCAGGAGCAAAAAATAAAATAAATAAAATAAATATATATACTAAAATTTAATTAAATTAAACAAAAATATAATAAAAAAGAAATCATATAAAGTTAAACTAAAATAAAACAAAATAATAATTAAGGGACCTGCTCAATAAAAATAATATAAATAAAATAAAATGTAAAACAAAATAAAACACATGTAAAACAAAATAAAATGAACAAAATAAAAAATTATTAAATAAATAAATAAGTTTAATAAAATAATCATTAAGGGACCTGTTTAATAAACTAAAATAAAACAAATTATATTAAACAAAAATAAAAATAAAATTAAAAAATCATATATTACATTACATATATGACATACTATATTGTCTAAAGCAAACAAATAAATTCATATGTGTGAGCCTGGACCTTATGCTGCACAGTTTGGTTATAGTAAAAAAAATGCATTTTATAGGTTAAAAATTATAATTATTGACTATTTTATTTTATGCTAAAATAATTGGAATATAAAGTAAACATCATGCTCCATATTATATAAACTCATGCTTCATATCATATAAAAACTTTTACAGTACAGGCATCAATGGAAATATTACTTATTCAGCTTTCAAAAACAATACACCATTGGAAATGATTGTATGCAATTGCATATCTCTCCAGACACAATAAAAAAATTATAACATTAAAATAAAACAAAACACACTTAAACACAATAAATCAAAATAAAATTAAACAAAAAATGAATAAATCAATTATTAAATAAATAAAACAAAATATTTAAGAATACAGTTCAATAAAATAAAACAAAACAATCATTAAAGGACCTGTTCAATAAAAAAAATTACTTTAATAAAAAAGTCATGTAAAAGTTACTATATTGTTTAAAGCAAACAAATAAATTCATATGTGTTAGCCTGGACTTATGTTGTTATGACTTATGTCTCATGTTGCATCGTTATATTTTTGGCAATAGTAAAAAAAAAAACAATTTTTTGGGTTAAAATTACAGATTTTTGTTTTATGCTAAAAATCATTGATCATCATAATCTAAAAAATCATGCTCCATACTATATAAAATCATGCTCCATACTATATAAAATCAAGCTCCATACTATATAAAATCAAGCTCCATACTATATAAAATCAAGCTCCATACTATATAAAATCATGCTCCATACTATATAAAATCAAGCTCCATACTATATAAAATCAAGCTCCATACTATATAAAATCATGCTCCATACTATATAAAATCATGCTCCATACTGTATAAAATCATGCTCCATACTGTATAAAATCATGCTCCATACTATATAAAATCATGCTCCATACTGTATAAAATCATGCTCCATACTGTATAAAATCATGCTCCATACTATATAAAATCATGCTCCATACTGTATAAAATCATGCTCCATACTGTATAAAATCATGCTCCATACTATATAAAATCATGCTCCATACTGTATAAAATCATGCTCCATACTGTATAAAATCATGCTCCATACTATATAAAATCATGCTCCATACTGTATAAAATCATGCTCCATACTGTATAAAATCATGCTCCATACTATATAAAATCATGCTCCATACTGTATAAAATCATGCTCCATACTGTATAAAATCATGCTCCATACTATATAAAATCATGCTCCATACTGTATAAAATCATGCTCCATACTGTATAAAATCATGCTCCATACTATATAAAATCATGCTCCATACTGTATAAAATCATGCTCCATACTATATAAAATCATGCTCCATATTATATAAAAACATATTTTTTGAAGAGTTTAAAGATCAGTGGAAATATTATTTATTCAGCTTTCAGAAACAACGCAACATTGAAAATGATTGTATGTAATTGCATATCTCTCCAGACATAGATAAAATAAATAAGTAAATAAATAAATACATATACATTGGTTGCATATAAATAAAGCATGATGTAAAACATATACATCTTTTTTAATAAATAAAATTGTTTCAATAAATTTTTTAAATATAATAAACATTAATTATATTATTTTTCTTAAATTAATTTATTATAAACTAATGTACTTAAATAAATTCCTGTTTGTTAAATACATTCAGAATGTTTTAACTTGTTTAAGAAATATTTATTTAAGAAACAAGAAATAAATTATAGTCAATGAGCATCAATGCATGCAAAGGTAAGTTACTAAATAATGTGCACAATGGCATTTATTTTAGAAAATAAATTTGGCTTAGTCCCTTTTTTTAATCAGCGGAATGAACCGCCAACTATTCCAGCATATGTCTTACACAGCAGATGCCCTCCCAGCTGCAACCCAGTACTGAAAAACACCCACACACTCATACGCTACGGCCAATTTAGTTTGTTCAATTCTCCTATCGCGCATGTGTTTGGACTTGTGGGGGAAACCTGAGCACCTGAAGGAAATCCACGCCGACATGGAGAGAACATGCAAACAGAAATGCCAACTGATCCAGCAGTGACTCAAAATAGCAACCCTCTTGCTGTGAGGCGACAGTGCTAACTATTGAGCCACTGTGCTCCCTTATAATATAGTACATAATGATACATTAATATGCATATTAAATATTATATATTTAATAATAATAATAAAAGGAAACGCAGTGCCGCAGTAGGTAGTGCTGTCGCCTCACAGCAAGAAGGTCGCTGATTCGAGCCTTGGCTGGGTCGGTTGGCGTTTCTGTGTGGAGTTTGCATGTTCTCCCTGCGTTTGCGTGGGTTTCCTCCGGCTGCTCCGGTTTCCCCCACAGTCCAAAGACATGCAGTACAGGTGAATTGGGTAGGCTTAATTGTCTGTAGTGTATGAGTGTGAATGTGTGTGCATGAATGTTTCCCAGAGATGGGTTGCGGCTGGAAGGGCATCCACTGCGTAAAATAAAATGCTGGATAAGTTGGCGGTTCATTCCGCTGTGGCGACCCTGGATTAATAAAGGGACTAAGCCGAAAAGAAAATGAATGAATAATAATAATAATAATAATAGTAATAATAGTAATAATAATAACACTAATAAAACACAACAATAATAAATTGCTTGCCAACATATATTGGTAATGCTTAAAGAAAGCAATTATTTAGAGACTTACTTCTATCCTAATCTGATGCTTGAGTTAGGAAAAATAAATTGCCACATTTTTCTAATGTTTGAGAGACTGAATGTTCCAAAAGTCAACGTTTGCAGACAAGTGTGTGTGTATGTGTGTGTGTGTGTGTGTGTGTGTGTGTGTGTTCGGAGTGGGTGGAAGTTTGATGAAGGGCTTGAAGGAGAAAAAAATGAGACTTCAAAGTCCCATCAGTGGTCTTTCATCCAGCCAGTCTCCATCCGTGATTCACTAACAGGATCATTCTGTACTTCTGCTGCAGTCATGCGCCAAAACAAACACTGCAAACTAGCCTTTCTGAACATCTGACACTTAGGCCCAACCCCAATTCTACCCCTTAGGCCCTTCCCCTTACCCCTACCCCTCGTTTTGCACGTTCACCTCAAGGGGTAGGGGTGTCCCAATTCTATATAGCTTGAAGGCGTAGGGCTAAGGGGAAGGGATGAATAGCCCTTCGAACGAAGATTTTTCAGGACCACACTCGAAACAAAGGGGTAAGAAAATTTCCCAGAATGCACCAGCCACAGCGGCAGTATTGCTGAACCCGGAAGTAAGGAGGTCCACAATTTTTTTTGTCATTATTATGAATTTTTACAACAAACAAACACATGTTTTAATATATTCATAACTGTGTTCGTGTTTTACCGTCATGCTTTTATAAAAAAAACGCTAAAATAAAAAACGCTAAAATAAAAAACGCTAAATTTCGCAATCTATAATCTCTATTAATAACTCCTGTACAGCAGTCCCACAACATTCTGACACTCCATGACACTCGAACACCCTTTCAGAAAAGTCTACTAGCTGGGAATGAGCGTTTTACAGTGTCTGCTATAATGTGAATGTTGTTTTTGGTGTGTTTACATTGATGAATATGGCCACGATGTAAATGCGCAGTATAGTTACGATCTTATTGCCACATTAGATGGTTATGATGACATAACATATGCCTTCAGTGATTTCCTGAAGATAAATATTATAAAATAACACAACTGGAATAACTACAGCAGTCGCCATCGTCTGATCTCATATGAAGCAAGAGATTGTGATGACATATGATGACATGTGCAGGTGCTGTAGTGCTGTCCCTTAAATTTTGAAGCCCTTCCCCTTCACATTCGGTTGTAAGGGCCAAGGGGAAGGGGAAGGGGTAGAGGTACAAAAATAGAATTGGGCTTGGGCCTTACACTCTGAGCTGGATGCTAAAACACTCGCACAATACAAACATACACACACACACGACTGTTCTGTTCTGCATCCTTTATATCACAATAGAAACTAGAAAAGTAAGCCTCGTCTGAAAGTTTAAGTAGTTTCAGGGTTTAAATAACTGAAGTAGTTTTTAAGAAGTTTGAAACAGTTGGCATAGATAGATTAGTACATACAGGATTGCATGCTTCTAGTATGGATTGGCAGGTTTCTAGTTAGGCAGTTGATAGGGGGTTCTGGGTGGTTGCTAAGGTGTTGCTAAGTGGTTGCTAGGATGCTCTGAATGGTTGCTAGGGTGTTCTGAATGGTTGCTAGGGTGTTCTGAGTGGTTGCTCAAGAGTTGCTAGGGTATTTTGACTGGTTGTTAAGGTGTTGCTAGGTGGTTGCTAAGGTGGTCTAAGTGGTTGCTAAGTTTTTGGTAGGCGGTTGCTACGGTATTCCAGGTAGTTGTTAAGGTGTTGCTGGGTGGATGCTAGGGTATTCAGAGTGGTTGCTAGGCAGTTGCTAAGTTTTTGCTATGCGGTTGCTAGGTTGTTCTAAGTAGTTGCTAAGGTGTTGCTAGGTGGTTGCTAAGGTGTTGCTAGGGTGTTATGAGTGGTCGCTAGGCGGTTGTTAAGGTTTTGCTAGGTGGTTGCTAGGTTGTTCTGAATGGTAGCTGAGGCGTTGCTAGGTGGTTGCTAGGCAGTTGCTAGGGTGTTGTAGGTGGTTGATAAGGCATTGCTAGGCGGTTGCTAGGGTGTTTTAGGTGGTTGTCAAGGCGTTGCTAGGTGGTTGCTAGGATGTTCAAGGGGGTTGCTAAGGTGCTGCTAGGCAGTTGATAGAGTGTTCTAGGTCGTTGCTAAGGTGTTGCTAGGTGGTTGCTAGGGTATTTTGGTTGGTTGCTAGGCAGTTGCTAAGGTGTTGGTAGGTGGTTGTTAAGGTGTTGCTTGGTGGTTGCTAAGGCACTGCTAGGTGGTTGCTAAGGCATTGCTAGGCAGTTGCTAGGGTGTAGCTAAGTAGTTGCTAAGGTGTTCTGAGTAGTTCCTAGGCAGTTACTAACATAAATTAGCATGGTTCTAGTGTGAATTAGCATGTTGTTAGCATGTTTCTAGTATAAACTAGCATTTTGTTAGCATGAATTTTGTATCAAATGGCATGTTGCTAGTATGTTTATAGTATGAATACGCATTGAATTAGATAGTTTGCTTAGTATGTTTGTTAGTATGTTTGTAGTATGGATTGGTATGTTGTTAGTATATCCAATGTAAAGTCAATGGCAGTTTTTTTACAATGGAAGTCTATGGTACAGTTGCTAAGGTGCCGTAAGTGGTTAATAGGGTGTGGCTAGTAAGTTGAAAGGTCATCAGTGACTGGCAAATTGGTAGTCTGAGTTAAATGAGCCCAACCTTAAACCTATTTGACAGTCTGGTGCAAAGCTATGAGGTCACAAAGTTTGGTCCAATGTTAAGTCAATGGGACTTTTCTGAATTTTCCAGGTGAACTGAGTTTGAATGCCACTTTTTTATGGCATTTATTGCCATACTACTGAAAGCAGCAGCAGATAGTTCACCTCAGATCCTGAAAATAGAATAAACTGTTTAAAATTTAACTTTAGAACTGAGACTCAGTACAAACCAACATACATCAGTGATTCTATAAACTTCCATGTGAAGCTGCTTTGACACAATCTACATTGTATAAGCGCTATACAAATAAAGATGAATTGAATTGATTCAGCATCTACATTTAATAATGTTAAAGAGGTGTATTCATTCATTCATTTTCTTTTTGGCTTAGCCCCTTTATTAATCAGGGGTCTGATTAATGCCAACACGGGAAGAACATGCAAACTCCACACAGAAATGCCTACTGGCCCAGCCGAAGCTCAATCCAGCGACCTTCTTGCTGTGAGGCAACAGCACTACCTACTGCACCACAGCGTCGTTAAAAAGGTTTAATATGTATTAATTAGATTACAAACCTTATCATTTTGTTGTAGTGCAGTGAGTGCACTATTCTGTGCCTCTGAATGACTGTATTTTAATTTCTGTCTTGTTTCATCTGGTGCAAACAGCCCAATTGCTTATTTTACAGCAAATCTCATCACGTAGCATGTTGTTAGGACACGCGGTAACACTATAAGCTGCTCACCTAATGTTTACGTTTGTAATAATTTATATTATTTGCTAATTAATAACCTCATGTGGAACTCTGAATCTGCATCTCATTTCGAAGTCTGCTACTGTCCACCAGAGGTCGCATTGGACGCATGCTTTGAGAGCCTTTCTGACTGAATAAATAAAAAACTCTGTTCTCCACCAAGGCAACCCGGAGTGCTAAAATGTAATTGGCTAAACTGGCATTAGGCGAGTTAAAGTGACCAAAACAAAGACAGCCATTCCTGCACTTAACGCACATTTTCAAAGCAGAATATCTGACTTCAGCACTGTTTTCGTTCACTTAGCATGTTTCTTAAATATCTGCAAACATATTATGGTATTTATATGCTGTAGAAGAGTCAAAAACCTACATACAGCACCTTTAACAGAAACGTACTGTAAACAAACAGCAGTTCTCAACTGTAAAATGGACAGATTATCTATTAAGTATTCTTTAAAGTTTTGCACATTGTAACTTTATACTTTACGGTAAACTTCTGGCAAGCAAAGCTGCCGGTATTTTACCGTAAATTACACCTATTATTTATTACAGTGTGGGATGTTTACTTTTGCATTGATTATTTGACTTCTCTTTGCTTATTTCTTTCATTTCCAGCAAGAAATGACTAGCTGTACAGTTCAATTACTCGGTCAAACCACCCACACCCAAACTTTCTAGTCCCCCCCACTGCATGTTCTTTCTCACATTGGATTGCTTTGCTCCTGAGTGTCATTTGTGTCTGCGGCAATGCATTGTGGATCTGTTTGTCTGTCAATCTCCATCCTCCAAGGACCGGCTTCTGCGATTCTGCTCTAAAATCACTTCAATATCATCCAATAGACACGAAGCGACACAGCATATGCCTCATCTTTTATTGATGGCACTGGTCCCGGAGCTCTTAGAGGGGGAAAGTCACCCTGCAGCCCTTGACACCGAGTGACCGAAATATGAGAGTTCATTGAGCCGCAGTGCCGGGCTGAGGGAGATTACAATACAAGGGCAAACAGCAGCCAATGATGCTTTCTTTATCCCACACCGTCCCATATATACGCTCATCTTTCAGCTTTAAGTCAAGTGGTGTTTAAAGCATTTATGGCATGATTCTTTAATGCAGAGCATACACTACCTGACAAAAGACTTGTTGTGAATCCCAGTTGGTAGAGCAACAAATAATAACTTTACTTCTAGTTGATCATTTGGAAAAGTGGCAGAAGGTAGATTTTTCCCATGAATCATCTGTTGAACTGCATCCCAATCATCACAAATACTACGGAAGACCTACTGAAACCCGCATGGAGCCAAGATTCTCACAGAAATCAGTCAAGTTTGGTGAAGGAAAAATCATGGTTTGGGGTTACATTCAGTATGGGGGTGAGGGAGAGATCTGCAGAGTGGATGGCAACATCAACAGCCTGAGGTATCAAGACATTTGTGCTGCTCATTACATTACAAACCACAGGAGAGGGCACATTCTCCAGCAGGATAGCACTCCTTCTCATACTTCAGCCTCCACATCAAAGTTCCTGAAAGAAAAGAAGGTCAAGGTGCTCCAGGATTGGCCAGCCCAGCCACCACACATGAACATTATTGAGCATGTCTGAGGTTAGATGGAGGAGGCATTGAAGATGAATCCAAATAACCTGCAAGAACGCTTTCTTTGTCATTCCAGATGACTTTATTAATAAGTGATTTGAGTCATTCAGAGATGTATGGATGCAGTCCTCCAAGCTCATGATGGAGTCAGACACAATATTCATTCTGTTTCCACTGCAGCATGACTTTATATTCTATACTGGACATTATTTCTGTTCAGTGACAAGACTTTTGTCTAAGCAAAGACAGACCTTACTGTCCTAATGAAATCATTCAAAATCAAGGCATGATCATATTTTATTTTGGTCAAATAAGCGTAATCTAGAGGCCTTTACCTTTCATATAAAACACTTCTGATACCAAATGATTAACTAGAAGTCAAGTTCTTATTTGTTGTTCCTAAAACTTGGATAGGTAACAAGACTTTTATCAGGTAGTTTATATCATTCTGGTCCCACTTTACAATAAGGTTTCATTCGTTAATGCTACTCTGTAAAAAATTATCCGTCAATTAACAGGAATCACCAATACATTTAAACACCAATTATTTCTTTAGCTTGGATTTTAAATGTTTCAATCGACTAAAATCTGTTTTGTTTTTTTTAGGGCTAGGGCTGGATGATTAATCGAAGATTGTGATCTTAGGTTTAGGAGAGAAGCATAAAGGCAGTCACAAGTGACTTGAGAGAGCCAGCACACTGTATTGATTCAACCAAAAATGTCATTTCTGTCTTCATGTAATGACGTATTAATGCCCGCAAAATCACATGTGAGCTAAACATGAGCGCTGTGTTTACCACAGAGAGGATACGCGCGCCCATTACTAAAGACTACTTTAGCGAACAGTACCTGCATAGGCTGCAGGCCCGGCTCTACAGGGGGGCAAAATAGGGCATTGCCTCCCCCCAGAAAGAATTTGTGCCCCCTTAGTTTTCATAAAGGATTATAGTTCACGCTAAACTGAAAACTCTTTCTGTCATTAATTATTAACACTCCTCATTTCAACCTTGTGTTTTACCTAAACCATTACACTGAGTAGCTGGCGACGGGGTTGCCAGTATTCTACTGTAAAAAAGCCTGGTAAGGTCTTACAGCGTAAAACTTTAAACATTGATTTATTTGAAATAAAACCGAAAGAAATAAGGAGAATAAAATATAATTTAATCCACTCGTTTGGTGCTGAAGCCAGTAATAGCGAAACTGTGCATATTATTATTACTATAAAAAGTATATTGCTGTATTAACTCAGTAACGTAGGCAGTAATGCAAAGTAATAAATAAGTGAATAAATAGCCTAAATGAAAGGAACAAGAGGGGCCAAAATCAGTCACCAGGTCTGGTGCCCCCTTATGGGATTAAAAAGCCCCCTCAGTTATGACATCCTAGCGCCAGACCTGATAGGCTGTGAATAACAGGTGATAAATTTGTAAATAACTTTCAGTTTGTTGCACAGAGAGTTCGTTTGGGAGCCGCGCGGGAAGTATGATTTGCACGTTTGTTTGTTTTTTTTTTTTTTTTTTTTTTCATCAGAGTGACAGCAGACATGACATTAGCGCACTCCGCAGTGAAAGTGAAACCAAAACTGTGCACATCCTTTAAATCGCATTTCAGAGTTGTGATAACGACAAGCATTCAATATGTTTTTTTCTTTCAAAGTGAACCCAGAGAGTTGGGCATGAGAATGTTTAAATGTTTAAACATGAGAAATGTTTAACAGTGTCAGTGTAACTTGTTGTCAACGACAGATTGCAAGCATATGTCTCAAACATAATAATTAAACTTCAGAATTATGAATAGTTGTATTCGGATATCACTGTAGTGTGCTTTAACGACCAGGACAAATTTGAAGTCTGTTCAAGTCCACCATTCCAAGTCTATAAAAAAAAATTTAGCATTTTAACCAAGAGTAGACCTACACATAATATTAGTAGATTTGTTTTACTATATGTTGGAGAAATAAAAATAATACTAGCTTATATATCTTTATTTTAAGCAAAAAAAAAAAAAGTATTCTCATTTTAGCCAGAATAGTGCAGCCCTAGTGCACACGAGATCACGACACCAACCTCATTTATGGCTGATTATGTTTATGTGTTACACAACATCATCCTCTGAATAATGCCTCGTCCGACCATCCTGCTCTTCTAAAATAATTCCCAAGTTGGTCTTAATGGCAAATCTCCTCCCAAAATGAAAGCAAGCTGCTTTCAAAGTGCGTTCGTGTGGATTTTATCATGTGATATGTATTTGACAGGACAGACTGTACCTTGTGTTTGTTTTATACAAATAACAAACCCAGAGAACATTTATTTTCCAGTGTAGTTGGTTCATTTAAAAGTAGATGTTTCAAGCTTTACATGGATATATCTCTCATGTGTGTAAAGCAAGATTTCGCTTAAATTCCAGTGTATTTGCTGATCCCAGAGAATTCATAATGAAGCTGCGGAAACTGTCTTAAAAGCACACGTCTGCTCCAAGCCCCTCTCCCGTAGAACTCTCAGTCTATAGTGATGAATATTTGGCTCCTGTACTAGAAGGTGGGGGCTCATTTGCCATATTGACCGTCTCTCTTTTCCCCATTTAAAAAAGTCCTCAGGTCTCAGTTGGAGCAATTACACTATATACGCCTCTCAATAATCTTCCTCCATTTCTAGCGCACACTCTCAGATCAATATACTGACCTCTGAGCCATTCGACCACGTTCAAACATTCATCAAGCAATAACTGCACATTGTTTCAGAATAAGCATCAAATACAACTGTGACCCTGCGAGCAGCGTGTGGATCATTAAATCGCCGGCCACAGTAATCGATCTCCATTTGGAGGAGCTGTGGAACCAGGACTAATGAGACACGTCCTGACAAAGCGGAGCACTGGAGGCCATGCTCTTCATCTTATCTCTTACTACAGCAAATAAAACACCTGTCAAAGATGAGTTTTCTAGTGCACCTAGTCCCTCTGAACTGTACTCGAATGCATTTGTAGAGCAGGAGACAGTTTCTAACAGGTTGCAAAAACACAAAATAACTCAATATGAAATCCCGCTTTATTTTGAGGTTGATCCACTCTGGGCTGATTTTGAGTCTTTATTTGGTCTCAACTTTCTCTGTGTTTCAGCAAATGGAATTATTTTTGGTGGCAAATCTTATTTTGACACATATTTTGGGAAAATGCTTTGACAATAATCAAAAAAATCTACAATACACTCTAATTGACTACCCTTTCGTTATGTTTGGGACAGTTTTTGCCCCAATTGACTTCCATTAAAAATCTATTTTTTGATTGCAAGCCATGACATGACAGCCTATAATCATGCATTCTTGATTGTTGCTGGTTTTCCCTCTTGGGAAGAGGTAAAACTTTTAATTTTAACTGTTGATCATCATACAAAAATCTGCTATTCTACTCCATAGAACTC
This sequence comes from Danio tinwini, assembly GCA_903798205.1. Lineage (NCBI taxonomy): Eukaryota > Metazoa > Chordata > Actinopteri > Cypriniformes > Danionidae > Danio > Danio tinwini. The sequence continues at coordinate 3,483,311 of CAIGQZ010032409.1, forward strand.
CATTTAAAAGCCTGAAGCCTTTTTTGCACAGGCCTATCTAAAGGGTTAATGTTGCCAACTGATGATGACCAACAGTTAAAATTGCACAATACATCTTCCCAACAGGGAAAACCACCAACAATCAAGAATACATGATGTATATACGTGTCATAGATTTACAACCAAAAAATGTTGTTACAATGATCGTTAATGGGGCAAAAACTGCCCCAATCACAACGAAATGGTAGTCAGTTTGAACAGTGCACAAGGGTTAAGAACAAATGTCCATATTTGTGCACAATCACAGACCAGATCCAGGAAGTGATGTACTAATAATATCAAATTTTTGTTGCCATATATATTGCACCAAAATTGATTATTGTCATTTTAAGACCATTTTATGCCACTCATTATATAAAGCCCGGCCATACTTCATAATAATTTTTAAGCACAATAATCAATGTAACCATTATAGTGCCATACTGACATCTGCCTTTTTGCATTATGGACACTTTTCTTAATACTGTTATGACATGTTTAACGGGGTCATCATCATCTTAAATGCTTAAAAGTTTATAATATTTAATTTTTTTAAAAATGCATGTACATTTATATGTATTTACGTATGTGTTATATCATCTCTGCATCAAATTACAAAATAAAACAAATTACTGCTTGTGTTTGTAATGCACAGTCTATAGGGGTGGGACAGTAAATTTGATGTTGTTCTCTTTTCTGGCTGCTGTTATCAGTCTCACACAATTTTTGTTCTTTTTTCTGAAAGTCTTGATCGTGGAGTTTTTCTAATTATTTGAGCAAACACAGAGCTCGAAATTGTGACCATTTTGGTCGCATATGTGCCCAAAATGTAATTTATGCAACCTCATAGTATATTTGGGAGCATGTGTGCGACTGCATATAATGGTTGTAGTGCAAGCTGTTTAGATTTTTTTTCTAAAAACATTCTGAATCGGTATTCCCTGCCGCTATATTGGTTAATATTAGCTGTCAATCACTCAAGGCTTTCCGCTGTCAGATGACAGGGAGCTTTTGTGATGACAGGAAATGCAAACAACCGAAGAGTACACAGGTTTGCAAACCCCCCGCCTAAAGTTACAAATAATGGTGCTGATGACAGCGATCATGTGGTGATGAATGTTGATCCGCCAGCCAAGATCAATCGAGTGTTTTCGGAGAAGGAATCTCGATGCGTTGCATTCACTACGTGTTCAGCGCAAATGTCAGCTAAATGTAAAATCTAGCATTGTAAACATCATCGCCAAAGAAGCTTGACTTCACTAAGTTTAAACTGAGACTGCGGCTCATAACAAAGAACGATATTGCGCAGGTGGTCATCATGAGAATCCTGCTCTGCCCGCTCATATATTAGGCCGGCAAACTCGCCTGCTTTTCCACAAACACAGAAAAATGAAAATCAGTGCATAACGAGACTGAGCATTTAAAATAACACACAAACCGAAACAAAAACTTTTAAAGAGTGGTAGAAGCAAGGCTTAATTTGTGCTGGAACACACCGGATCCGGAACCTCTGAAATCTGATCCGGCACCTCATTTTATCGATCCCCCTCCTCAAGCGCCTTCCTACACAGTCTACTGTTTACTTCACTTTCACTTTCTTCTGCGACTTCCCAACCCTCTTCACTTTCGTCTAGCGACTTTTTTGTGTGTTACTGGAGATTTTTATAGACTGTCGTTTGTCCATTACTGTACCGTTCCTACTCTTCTCAACGAGTTGCATGTGAAGCCGCCGGCCCCACCCCCACCTCAGATCACCTCTCTGCGTACCGAGGGCAAATGATTTGGCACCGGCAGTGTGAGGTATTTCCCTTGTACAGTCAAACCGATCTGCTTCTCCTTTATTTTAACAATTTGATTTGAACGTTTATTTTTTTCTTGTTCACAATCAGAGATGTTTTAAGTGAGAGTTTCAGAACTTGTCTGAGTTTATTAGGTCTGAGCGATTACTGCAAATTCACTACTCATCTGTAATGATATACTGTATTCAAACAGCAATAAATTTAGTTAAATTGACATGCTTACATAAAGCATAGTGCAAATATAAATACCCCATTTATTGGCCATAGGCTGTTAAACAAACAGAAATGGTAGAATGTGATGACGTCAGTAATATGCAAATTAGCGAATGACATAATCTAGCTACTTTTAGTCACTTTTCGGGCAGAGCTTTGCGCCTTTTCGTTAAAAAAAAATAGTTGGCAACAGTGGCCCTGGGCGATCGCCCATATTGCCCATGCCTAAATCTGCCACTGCTACCAAGTAAAAAGGTTAATTTCGAGCCCTGAAACAGGATTGTGAGAAAAATATTTGTTGTACTGTCCTATTCACTGCGCTCTGAGTTTACCAACTATGACGACTTCCGCTACTGAGAAACCCGGAAATGTGAAAAGGGTCCATAGTCTGAAGGTGAGTCAGTGTGTCTAGTAGTAAAGGTGAAGATGTTTTACTCACGGCTGGCAGAGTTTGACCAGGTCGTGGTCAGTGGTGGATGGTGGTAACCCTCGGATGTACAGGTTGGTTTTACTGAGCTGCTCCCAGCCGGCTGTGCTGCTGCTGCTGCTGCTGTGATTAGTGCTGCTGTTGGTTCCAGGACTGGGCGGAGCCATCGGGTGGGAGGCGGGGCCAACAGGTGGCTGGGGAGGGGCATAAAACAAACCAAAGTTAGATTAGAATGACCTTAAAATACACGTGAAATCAAAACTAACCATACTGATTTTGTCATTTCACATTGCTAGTTTTGTGGTGAACAATTCATCTGTGCATGTCATGAACAGAAAAAAAAACTGTGTGCTCTTGTAATGTAAAATTGGAATCTGAAAATGCCCTTTCTATTTGTTTTCAGCTAAATTCCCAGATTAGGTCTGTCTGAGGAATTAGGCGTGGCTAACACACTTAACCACACCCCTCCAGCTGTCAGTTTTGACAACACACAATAACTCTCCGCAAACACTTTTCCCTATTGTTCTGAATGAAATGCCTACTTTACTACATCCAATCAGCTCGCAAAAAAAAACAAAAAACAAGCCACACTCACAACAGTGAAGATGTGAAAGCAAAAGAAACATTAGAAAACACAGTAGAGGACTGAAAATTTAGCAAGACGTACTGTGGTAAAGTGTGTAAAATAGCTGGTTATTCTCTGAAATGTGTAGGAAAAAGTATATAATAGCTGAAATGTATTTGATGTTAAACTTAGTCCTTTTAAATGATTAATCATGACTTATCACATACAGAATAAAAGTCTGGTTTCAATAATTCAATGTGTATTGTCTATTTATTATGTACATTGTATGCACACACATGAATAGAAAATGTTTATTTATATTAAAAAATTATATATTTGCTATATATCAAATATTTATGTTCAACAAAAATGCATACACAGTAGAAATTAATATATGTAAATATTTTAAAGTGATTATTCATTAAAAAGCACTAGTTAAATGCTTCCTAGGTAGTATTATATTACAGTAAAAGTAAATGCCAAATTAGAAAATGTAAATAAAATTAACCAATAAATAAATAAATAAATAAATATATATACATACAGTTGCAATCAGAATTATTAAACCTCCTGATTTATTAGCTCCCCTGTTTATTTTTTTCCCCAATTTCTGTTTAAAGGAGAGAAGATTTTTTCAACACATTTCTAATCATAATAGTTTTAATAACTCATCTCTAATAACTGATTTATTTTGTCTTTGCCATGATGACAGTAAATAATATTTGACTAGATATTTTTCAAGACACTTCTATACAGCTTAAAGTGACATTTAAAGGCTTAACTAGGTTAATTAGGTTAACTAGGCAGGTTAGGGTAATTAGGCAAGTTATTGTATAATGATGGTTTGTTCTGTAGACTATGGAAAAAAAATTAATAGCTTAAAGGGGTTAATAATTTTGATCTTAAAATTAGTTTTAAAAATTAAAAACTGCTTTTATTCTAGCCAAAATAAAACAAATAAGACTTTCTCCAGAAGAAAAAAATATTATCAGACATACTGTGAAAATTTCCTTGTTCTGTTAAACATCATTTGGGAAATATTTAAAAAAGAAAAAAAATTCAAAGGGGGTTCCATAATTCTGATTGCAACTGTATATACATATATTATAATGCATTTTGAATGGAATAAAAAACAATTTTCATTCAAAAACATTTTCGAAACATTTCATGAAATTTATTTAAAATATCAATAAAAAACATATTTTGAAAGTGTATAAAAAACATGCCTCATTTAATTAAACATTTCCCCAATTTAGAGTTAATCAGAATGAAACAAAATAACTAAATGCAGTTTTTAAAAAAGCTGAAATTATTAAATATTAAATAAAACACTTCCTCAGCTTTCCTTACTGATCCAAATGCACAGGAATTATTTCAATCCAGTGACGTCAACTCATAAACCAGGGACGCATTCACACTTGTTAGTGAATGTTTAAGAGTTTGGGACACACCTTGTGAAACTGGGATTGTCCCAGTAAACTATGAAGCCTTAATCATCCAATTAAGACGTAATGGGCTAAATTATGAGATTACCAAAAAAGTGTCAAAAAGCTGTACATTAGATTATGAAGAAAAATAAACAGCCTATAATTTAGGTTTGTTTATGTAGTGTTTTAGATGAATGTTTAATCCTAAAATTACAATTACTTCATTATTTACTCACCCACTTGTGGTTTCAAATCTGCTTGCTGGTAAATGTATGTTATTTCAACATTTAAGACTAAATGTTGGGCTGACATTTTACCACCTAAAAATATTAGGCAGAAACAATAATAATAAAACAATAATAATAAAAAAAAGAATAATAAAATGATTAAGTTACATTACAAAAGTTTTTTTTATAATGTAATCAATGTGTATTTACTCATTTGTACTTAATTTCTTAAATAAATTTGTAATTTTTAAAAAATATTTTTTTTAATATATAATTTTGTTTGTGCTAAAATATAGATTTTGGTATTACTATTGGTTGGGCTATTTTAACATCTAACCATGTTTAAATCTTTCGCCACCTGAAAACATTAGACAGAAATAGCCAAAATAAATAATAAATTGACCAAGTTTAATTACCAAAAGTTATTTTATACTGTAATCAATATGTAATAAATAATATGTAATTCATTTTAAATATGTTTGTAATTATTTATTTAAAGTATTATTTTAGTATTATAGGTTGGGCTATTTTGGTATTTTACCATGTTTAATATTCTTCACTACCTGCAAATATTGGACAGAAACAGCCAAAATAAATACATAAATAATAATTAATCAAGTTTAATTACCAAAAAAAGTTTTATACTGTAATAAAAATGTAATTAATTTAAAAAAGCATTTTTCAAAATATTTTATATTATTATCAGATTTATTTATTTTTTGCAAAAATGTTGATTTTAGTATTACTATAGGTTGAGCTATTTAGATTTTTATTAGACAGAAACAGCTAAAACAGAAACACATTAGAAACAGCTAAAAAAAAAGCGACAATTGATCAAGTTTTTTTACCAAAAGTTTTTTATAATGTAATGTAATTAATCATTTGAAATTCATTTTTAATGAATGAATGATTTAATATTTTAAATAAATGTGTAATGCATTTTTTTTTAAATTTGTAAATAATTTTTAAAATAAATATAAATAAATACATAAAATTGTATTTATTTATTTATTTTTCTTTTTGAAAGAATCAGCAAAAAAAGTCAATAGGGTATATGCACTGGTATGCAGAAGGACTTTTAATTTTGCAGTAACCTGGGTTAAACGATTCCGGTGAACTGTATGCAGTTAGAAAATCGGCGTGCTTAAGGTCTGTTTTCTTTAAAAATCAACGATCATCACTGCCTGGTTGATTTACAATATAAAGGGAGTTTCAGATTGAACAAGAAACACTGCATTACATTATTTTCTCCCGTGCCATGTCTTTAAAATATAAACATTTATTTTACCCCAGTATTTTCAATGGTGTTTCTGCCTGCTGATCCTGACGGGAGCGTGCGTATAAATGGCTTTTCATGTCGTTTACACTTGAACAACTAAATGAATACTGAAGTCTATTCATCTGATTATAATTTAACCACATTACAACATCGATGCTGTAAAAGGAACCATCTAAAATTGAAAAAAGTCACATTAACCATTCGCCGGAAGTGTATCGTATGGGAAAAAGCACTAGCTGTGCATATAGCCTATTGACAAAGTTTAATTACTAATTTATTTTTTTGTATTGATTTTAAAATATTACTTCATACCTATAAAGCTTTAAATAATCTAGCTCCTGTTTATCTAACCAGCCTTCTGTCTGGCTACAATCCAACACGCTCTTTAAGATCTTAACTCTCTGGGCTTCTGGTAGTACCTAGAATAGCAAAGTCGAGTAAAGGAGGTCGAGTCTTCTTATTTATGGCTCCTAAACTCTGGAATAGCCTTCCTGATAATGTCAAAACTAATCTAGATTAAAACTAGATTAAAGACCTATCTTTTTAGTGAAGCATAGCTACGCTAATTATTCTCTTTATTCTCTATTTCCACCTGAGGATACTCATCCCGAGATTATGCAGTGCCACTGATGCGATCCAAGACCTGTGAAGAGATTATCCCAAAGTTCCACAATCCTGGACCAGGCTGTATCCTGAGCAGCTGCTGTAGTGGTCATGGAGGAGTAGAGAGCATGAGACTGATTCCTGTGAGACTCCAGGGACAGACGAGTCTTCGCTGATGTCCAGCGCTCTTCAGCCTCCAGCGCCTAAACTGCAGCTCTGCACAAGACGTTTGGTCATAGGAGAAATGGTCGTGCCCAACTGAGCCTGGTTTCTCTCGCGGTTTTTATCCTTCACTTTCGACAATTGGTGAAGTTTTTTCTTCGCCGCCAACGCAACTGACTTGCATGAGACTTGTAGAGCTGCACATTGATGTATTTGCTCTTCAGTGTTTGGACTCTCAGCAGTGAATATTAAACCACACTGACCTAAACTAAACTTCAACACAGAAAACAACTGACACTTTCAATTCACTATAATCTTCTACGTGAAGTTGCTGTGACCCAATCCACATTGTAAAAGCGCTATAGAAATAAAGATGAAATTAATTATTTTAACTCTGTAATCAACATGTAATTCCTTTTTTGAATATGATTAATTAATTCATTTTTTTCTTTTTATCTTTTGATAAAATGTAAGATTTTGGTATTAAAACTATACGTGCATCACAGCAAATTGTTGCTGCAAGAGAAAAGAGAAGTTATCTTACTTTTACAAGATCTCCATTAAAGACTTGCTCAACCTTTAAACTGCAAGAACAAACTGCAAACCTCAGGTTTTACCAGACTGAAAACTGAATAAAAAAAAGCAAAACAGGAAAGCAAATGTCATAGCAGTGATAAATCTGGGCATAAAGGAAGTGTTTTCACAGCGCTGTGGGGAATTTTTAGAAGAAAGCATTTGCATCAGGGTGTCATTTCCAGATTATTAATACAGTAAAACTTCTACAGACAGCGTATGTGTGCAAATCTTTGACAAACCAAGTTAGCTCTGAACAAATTTGGTAAACATTGAAAAGTAATAGAAAAAAAAACATTATTGATAAATAATCATTCATTTTTCTTTTTGGCTTAGTCCCTTTACTAATCTATTGAACAGTGCACAACATCACATTACTATGTATCTGAACTAAGCCAAACATCTGTAGTCTCAAAATGGTTTAAAAGTGTATCATTTCTTTTTGTGTTATTATATTATTATTTATCTCCAGAGAGTCTGGAGCGTGTCAAGAGCGTCTGTGCTCCGCCTCTCATGGCTTCAAACGCCACCACGCGTTCATTGTGTGTCGGCATTGTCTTCTGAGGTGAAAGTCATTTATTAAATAAAGAAAAGATTCACGCAGCTACTTCTACCACAGTAAATTCTGTTTTTAACTGTTGATATTTGCCTTAAGTTAATCAGGATTTTTCGATTGTCTTCGCTTTGACTCGTTGAATCTAAAAGATGCTTTATTTGCACGTCTTTTATGCGATATTCCAGTTTTGCAAATAAATTTAATTCACATTTTTGGATGGAAACACAGCTATTGCCTACATTTCAGTCACACAAAGAACAAAGTCATATACGAGAATGTCCTTTTTTAATAAATAATTAGCTTAAATTCACTGTCCTTCGGCAGGGACATGTACTGTAACTAGATTAATGGGATTATTACTCGTTCTAAAACTATTTTTTAATACTGCTTACAATCTAGATGTCATATCAACCTCCACCACTTGATCAATAATAAAGGCAGACACACACAAGCGCACTTTTACATCTATTAAAAACTCAATTTTAGAAATGTTATCTTAAACTAATCAGCGTGTGTAAAAATGGGAACCTTAAATTAAACATTTCCACTAAACATTAAGCTAAGGTAATATGCAGTCTTGTTTTGTCAAATGTGTTGTAGAAACTATGCAGTAGCATTTTATCTAATTTAATGCAATTACATCTGAAATAACTTCAAAATTACGGCCAATTCCCCACTTTTTCAAGTGAAAAGTCAATAAACGTCTCACATTACATTACTTATTTTATTATACTTTAATATTTAAATACTTTAAATGTAAACTTGCGCATTAAAATTGAGCAGCTATTTTCTTACACTAACTGTCTCTGTTTCACTGATGCAGTGGTGTTCATTCATTCATTAATTTTCTTTTCCGCTTAGTCCCTTTATTAATCCGGGGTCGCCACAGCGGAATGAACCGCCAACTTATCCAGCATTTGTTTTACGCAGAGGATGCCTTTCCAGCGGCAACCCATCTCTGGGAAACATCCATGCACACTCATACACTTTGGACAATTTAGCCAACCCAATTTACCTGTACCGCATGTCTTTGGACTGTGAGGGAAACCGGAGCACCCGGAGAAACCCCACGCAAATGCAGGGAGAACATGCAAACTCTTCACAGAAACACCAACTGACCCAGCCGAGGGTCGAACCAGCGACCTTCTTGCTGTGAGGGGACAGCACTACCTACTGCATCGCCTGCAGTGGTGTTGCTTTTTTAAATATATGCTCATATTTGCTATAACTTTGCATGAGCACATCAAGTTCAGCAGGAGAAAGAAATGCTGGTCTCATTTTTCAGATGTTGCCATGATGACTCGTAACATCTGCGCTCCACTGATAATGCCTTTTAATAGTCACGGTGTGCACGTTTAACTCTGAATCAGTCTACTCAGAGTTGATTGACCTAACGCAGATCAGCTGTGTTGAAACCGAAAACTCTTGAGTTTTTAATGTGTAAGTCAACTCGGAAGTTTAAACTTTAAGTTGGTTGAACCTCCTTACTGAAACAGACTCCTGCAGTGTAATGCAGCCTATTTGAATGTTAAAATTGTTTATTTAATTTTCTTCAGTCATAATATAATTTTCTAAATTTCACGTTTTCTCTCCCTAGACACGTTATTTAATTGTGACAACTCAAATTAATTTTTTTCATTTTAGTTTATTTTTCACCATAATTGAGCTCTGATTGATGTTAATGCATAACAACAACAAACTTGTGCTCATCCAAAAAAAAAAAAGACAACACTGGCTTGCTACAAACCTAAAAAGGGCCTGATTTGTGCTAATAAACACCAATAATCTACTTTATCTGAGAAGTAATTAAAAACAAAACCACAAGAACAAATACAAAACAGGAAGGCAAGGTCACAATGTACCGGAAGGGTCGGAAATGTTGAGGCCTTTCACAATAGGATTTGATATTTAAAAAAAGTGATCTGAATGTAATAAAGTGCTCCTCGTGTTGGTGTGGGTTTCCTCCGGGTGCTCCGGTTTCCCCCACAGTCCAAACACATGCACTATAGGTGAATTGGGTAAGCTAAATTAGCCATAGTGTATGAGTGTGTGTGTGTGTGTGTGTGTGTGTGTGTGTGTGTGCGTGCGTGCGTGCGTGCGTGCGTGTGTGAATTAGTGTGTATGGGTGTTTCTCAGTCCTTTGTTGTGGCTGGAAGGACATCCGCTGTGTAAAACTTATGCTGGAATTGTTCCGCTGTGGTGACCCCTGATGAATTAAAGGACTAAGCCATAGGAAAATGAATGAATCGGATGCGTAAAACATATGCTGGAATAGTTAGCGGTTCATTCCACTGTGGCGATCCCTAATAAATAAAGGGACTAAGCCAAATGAAAATATACAAGGGGGCTAATAATTCTGACTTTAACTGTATATATCATCATCTTGTACAGCCCTATAACTCAGATCATGACTGTTTTGGTGGATCGTTCAATAATCATTTGATAATACCAAGGCTTGTGTGTAGAGGATCTGTTGGCCTGAATCTCATGTTTGTCAGCGCTGGGATGAGTATCTGGCAGTGCTGTGATCCATATCTGCAGTGCAGTCTCTTCTTCTTCTTCTTCAGAAAGACGCTGTCAGCATAAAGTGGGTCCTCAGGGGCCGAAAGCTCTGACCTCGGAGCCCAGCTGACGGAGACGACGCTTGCAGCATCTCAAGAAGCCCAATGCGGCACCAGAGGCCGAAGGGTGAGCGCTCAACATTTTTGTGTGCTCAAACCTTGTGTAAAAGCTTTGTTTGTAGACCAGCTCCATGTGCAACAGACCAGACATTACAGCCTTTTTATATGGGATATTTGATGCACTTGAATCCTGCATTGATCATCTACAGTATTTCTGCGATTATGGAGGTATATTTGTGACAAAAAAAAAAGTTTCATATTTCACTTTGTGAAATCACAAATGTGTTCTGTTAATTTACGGTTGTGAATTGCATTATGGGATGTTGATCTTGAAAATTTAACTCTACAGTTTGACAAAGTGACTTTTATTAACATTTTAGTCAAAGTAATATAATGCATAAGAGATAATATAGAGAAAAATAAATCTGTAAAAAAACAGAAAATATAAGCAAGGTTTTCGTAGCTTAATACACACCAACCCAGACAATATATCACTTTAAACTAATAATAAATGTTAATAATTAGGTTAAAAGTTTTTGGAAGAAAGATCAAGATCTCATAATGCAAATCAAAAGCATAAATAATGGGGAAAAAATAAAAACATGAATCACAAAACTGCTAATTTATGGCTATTTTTTACATTGTGGGATATTCCATGCACATTAATCCTGCATTGAGCGTCTACAGTAGATCTGCAATATGGAGTTAAATTTGTGACAAAATAACAGAACTTAACAGAATAGGCATTATGGCAATGAATAGTTTAAGCTACATTTATTTTTATTGGCACAAATATACCTCCATACTGCAACAGCCACATATTCTGCATGCAAAAAGAGAATTACATTTTGTGTTATTTTCAGAGCCACAGAGTGAGTAGATAAATTTGCAATATTCAAAACATCTGCCTTCAAACATCATACCTGTCACCCCTCCCTTTTTGCCAGGATTCTCCTGTATTTTACCATTCCATCCCGCTATCTTCCCGTTTCAGTATTTCCATATTTCTCCCATATTTCTAATCTTTCTTTGGAAAGTGAAAGTAGCATCAAAGAGCCAATTTCAAATGTGATATAATTGCAGGAGTTGTTCTGGGGTGTGTTACCAAAAACATCGTTAGCCAACCTAGGTTGCAAGTTCCGTCATTACAAACATTTGGCGTTCCCAAATCTTTCGTTTTAACAAACATTCGCAAACTGCGTCGCAAACATCCATGCTTGCAACTACACCTCTGGAGCTGTAGTTAGAAACATAGTTCCTGGCTGAGTTCTATACCCAGTTATCCCCCTATGCCCTATTTATTTAGAACATTGTAACATTTAAACTTGGAATGATTTTTTTATAAAGCATTAAATTCATCTCTCTTAGGTGTAATTTGCTTTCAAAGCATTTTTTAAGTTCAGTTTAAGTGATCTTCATGTTTACAATTGTGTTCCCTTCGCAGTGCACTTTGAAAACATTTATGTCATTTTGAACACAGCTGTGGCTCATGACTAGGACCAGACGGAATCTGCGGACGTTTTTTGCTATTTCTGCTAAGGATTTTGGTAAAAATCTGCTGATATTTGCAGAATTATTTTGGGAGTATCATAACTAAAACCTTAATATGTGAAATAAAAAATTATATATTTTAAACTTTTATTTAATGTTTAAATTGCAAATCAAATTAGATCCACTTTATTTGGTAAACAAAGAAAGTCTCTCATATAATATCTCTACTAAAAGACAGAAAATATTACTGTACAAACTGCATTGAACATACATCAGATGAACATTTTTATATTGGTCAATAATATTACTGTAATTAATTTAAAAACGGAATAAGTATAGATTTACACACATTTACTTAAGTAAATAAACAGAATTAATGATGGGCTAAAAATATGTGGAAATCTGCAGAAAATCTGCGCGTGCAGATTCCGTGTGGGCCTACTCATGACAAAAGCTATAGGTGATGTATTATTTAAAAGCGGAATTTACACTGCGTCTCCAAAGCTTGTGAAAACTAAAAACATAGCATACGTTAATGTTTTTTATTTATAGTAGGTTATTTATTAAGTGTCTGTATGACATGGGCCTGTTGATTAGAAAATTTCTGCAGTGGTTTGCATGTGTCAAATTGTAAAAAAAAAAAAAAACGATATACATCTAACTTAATAATAGTAATAATAATAATAATAATACTAATAATAATAATCGTGATCATCATTAATATTATTAATATTATTATTAAAGTATTATTTTTTTCCTTATACATAATAAATATTAAATTTCATTTTTTATAAATAGCTTCATTATTTATTTATATGATTTATATATGACATCAGAATATGTGTTAGCTTTTGTAAGTTATTTTATGCTAATTTAGAATAGTATATGTAATATTCTCAATAATATTTGTAATGGAAATATATATAGGCCCTATATGTGCCATTTACATATATTTCAATTAATATAGAAAGCGAGTGCATGTTTTTACCAAAACTAATATTGGATATTTTTTTTTAATGTGTGTGTGTGTAAAACAATATAATTTGCACAAATAAATTATGGGTTTCGTCTCTAAATAGGTTGTTACCACCCCGTTTAGAGCATCATTATGCTGCGTTCACACCAGACGCGGAAGCGTCAATCGCGAGTGATTAACATGTTAAGTCAATGCAAACGCGCGAATAGACATCCTGCGGCGCGAATTAACTTTTTTATTTGAATTTTGCGCTGCGCCATTCGCGTATTGCACCACAGTATGTCTAGTCACACCTTTGCATTGACTTAACATGTAAATCACTCGCTCTTGACACTTCTTCCGCGTCTAATGTGAAGGCAGCATTATGGGTGTTTATGGGTGCTAAACCTTTTATTTTATTTGTAATATTTTCTAATGTTTACTATGTATTCTATCAATTCAAATCAACCATTTCAACTAGACTTATATGCAATTAAACTGCTCTGAATGCACAGATTAGGGAGTTTGGGATCATTTTTGAAGTTGTGTGTAGGTATGAGTTTTTTTCAGGAGGGAGGGGGGGGAGATATCCCATATTTTTAAATCCCAATGTTGACAGGTATGGTCTTGAAACTCAGCTAGAAAATAAAAATTCTGTCCCTATAATCACAAGAAATAAACATCCCACAATGTGCCATATATTTTGAACGCAAAACGATTCTTCTGTAAAAGATTCTGTATTTAATTTATCAGGGAAAACATTTAAAAGTTACATTTTTTATGAAACACTCAGATTCTCAACACATCATCATTGGATATAACTTTTATACATATGCAAATTTAGAAAATTTGAATAGATCTGCTGACAATTATTACATAATTTTACATATTTTTTTTTAAGTATGCGACACTCCAGTCATTATATACTTCCATTTGCATTTTTCTTAAGGTTTAAGATAAACTCCTGTTTTTAGATGATATTATTCACATTGTGAAAGTCACGTAACTTGCACACATTAGCTCACATGATATTCTTTCGCACATCACATGAACTCAAAACCATCAAAACCAAACAGCGCTTTAATGAAGAACTAATTTGAAAGTCACAAACAATCATTTATATGAAGGTTTAACCACAGTAACATGCATTTTTATTTATTATTCATTTACCATTTCGTTTTACTTTACTATTATTATTTATTTGTATTATTATTTATTTATTTATTTTATTATTTTATTTTTCTCTACATGCTCAAGCACATATGAACCTGATCGTAAGTCAAAATAAATTTAATGTAACAAATAAATCAGATTTTAAGTAAGAGATGTAAACAAAAAGCATTATTAACATTCTGTTTTAAAATAGTTAATCTGCCAAGACATCAACTTGATTTAAGTCATAGCTTAGACACAGACATACAAAACAAAAAGATTTGTTGGTATTTCACACATCTAGATGTTAATACATAAATACAACTAAAACTGCAACATTAAATGTCATTAAAAAAAAGATTAATCAAATTAGAGTTGCAAAAAAGAGCTGTATACCATTGCATGTGTAAATTTAGATTTCCGCAGGGCTGCAAAGAGATGCTATATTTTAGATTTTGCCTTTTTTTGGGGGGGGGGGGGGGGGGGGGGAGAAAGGGGGTTTTAAAAAACACATAAAACAAAACAACAGAAAAAGAAAGAAAAAAAAAATTTT
>CAIGQZ010032409.1:3502727-3517814 GCA_903798205.1 Danio tinwini
TACCTACCTACCTACCTACCTACCTACCTACCTACCTACCTACCTACATACCTACATACCTACATACCTACATACCTACATACCTACATACATACATACATACATACATACATACATACACACATGCACTATGCGGATATACATCATACTGCAAAACACCCTTAAGAGGAACTAATCTGAAGGCTGGTTTTTACTCTTACTTTTACTTTAGGTTTTTACTTTCCTAAAAAGAGCCATATTTCACTTATGTCTTTGTCTGCAGTTCCAAGAAGATCCATTCAAACCCAACTTTAGGTTGAAGGGAATTGAATGCAATAAATATAATGCTATAAACCATGAATACTGAAGCAATGAAGCATGAATACTGTTGCTATGTTCTGAAGTTATCATAGAAAAACAAAGTCTGCATTCCTTGCTTTTATGTTGCTTACTGTGGTTTTGAAAATGTAATGAAGTCAATTTGTCAAAAACATGAACATATACAGTATTATGACTTGAAATAGTGGAGAAATGGTCACTCAAACTAGCTTTTAAAATAACATGCATTATGTTATTTATATGCAAATTCAAGTTCACCAGATGATGGCTTTCATTTGAAAGTAAAAGACTGTAAGTTAAGTTCAAAACTCATAGAATGGCACATTAATGTTATTTGTGCTGCACATGAGGCATATAAATCAAATTAATATAAGGTTCTTAGATGAAAATTTTTTATGTCATGCAATCACTGAGAATTGCTGCTTACATCTATTGTTAACATTTCCATATAGCTCACATTTGAAAGAACCACTCAACCAAACATAAAAAGAGTCATCATTTATTTGCATCTAAGCAGCTTGGACTGTACTATGCTCCAAGGACAGACGTGTCTTCGCTGAGGTCCAGCTACTGCGCCTAGACTGCAGCTCTGCACAAGACGTTTGGCCATAGGAGAAATGGTCGTGCCCAACTGAGCCTGGTTTCTCTCAAGGTTTTTTAAATTCTTCACTTTCGCCAATTGGTGAAGTTTTTTCCTCGCTGCTGTCGCCACTGGCTTGCATGGTTCGGGATCTGTAGAGCTGCGCATCGATGGAATTGCTCCTCAGTGTTTGGACTCTCAGTAGTGATTATTAAACCACACTGAACTGAGCTAAACTGATCTGAACTTAAACACTGAAAACTGAACTGACACTGTTTCAATTCACTATAAACTTCCATGTGAAGCTGCTTTGACACAATCTACATTGTATAAGCGCTATACAAATAAAGATGAATTAAATTGAATTGAATACTACTTGTATATGTGGATAAAAGTGCTGACCATCAGTGCTTCCCATAGGTTTGAAATATACTTGCGGTGGTAGCCGGATTGAAGCACATTTACGCACATGATTTAAATAGTGAACTACATGCGACAAACAAAAAAAATCATGTGATTTTAACTATATTTGTATTTATTATGAGACTGTTATACACCTTTTCTTTTCAATGGGTTAAAGTTATTAAAAAATGGTTGTTGAAATCAAAGAAATCCAATATTTATCTTACTTTTATGCTATTTAGAAGCCATATGCACCAACTGACAGATAAAGGCTGCTCTCTCTCTCTCTAAAGTTATATTATTGGCATGACATTCACAGTATTGCCAAAGCATTTTAGATATGAATAAGGCATGTAACATTAACATCATTAAATTACTAAAATATACAGCAAATGAAAAATAAATAACATAAAAAAAGGAATAAAAATAGACAATATTGTAAAAACTTTATCATAATTACAAGAAAAAAAAGTGTAGATTATTTAAATGAGGCAAATTAGTTGATTAACCATTTCTAATAGTGTACAAATATTTTGCAGCTAGTATAGATGGCATTTTGTTGTCTTTGGGTATATAGGCTAGTAAAAGGTACTGCAAAAACACATACAAATAACAGCAACTTTAGAAAGCGAAAGCAAAATCCGAATTTGATGTTTTCTGAAATCATATGTTAGCTTTGTAGGATGAATAAATGGAATTTGTCACAGTTAATCCCAACCCTATTTAAAATACGTTGCTCTCTGTACATTTTGTTGCAAGCTTCAGATAACAAATCCACTAGAGTGCGCTGTTTACATTTTTTCAAATGTGAAATATGATAGTTAGTGTATGTTTTGTTGTGTGATTCAGATAACTGCACAAAAATAATCCATTATTCATCAATAATATGTCCCTGTAAATATCATTAGTGTGAAAAGTAATACAAGTTGGTGGTGCCATACTATTTTCTCTAGAAACTGCATTCAAACATAGGTTAAAGTATATTTTTGCAGTTTTAAAGTACATTTGAAACAACTATTTACCTATAAATTTAAATATTGTCATCATTTACTTACATCCAAGCAGCTTGGACTGTACAGTACCACTTGTACTATATGGTTAAAAGCCCTGACTATTATTTAGGCACTATATATTTAACATTTTCTGAAATCATATGTTAGCTTTGTATGATGAATAGACTGAATTTGTCACAGTTAATCCCAACCCTATTTAAAATACGTTGCTCTCTGTACATTTTGTTGCAAGCTTCAGATAACAAATCCACTAGAGTGCGCTGTTTTCATTTTTTCAAATGTGAAATATGATAGTTAGGGTATGTTTTGTTGTGTGATTCAGATAACTGCACAAAAATAATCCATTATTCATCAATAATATGTCCCTGTAAATATCATTAGTGTGAAAAGTAATACAAGTTGTTGGCATCATACTATTTTACCTAGAAACTGCATTCAAACATGAGTCGAAGTATATTTTTGCAGTTTTGAAGTACATTTGAAACAACTATTTAACAAAAAATTTAAATATTGTCATCATTTACTTACACCCTAGCAGCTTGGACTGTACCACTTGTACTATATGGAACAAAGCACTGACTATTATTTATGCACTATATACAGGGTATTTAACATTTTCTGAAATCATATGTTAGCTTTGTATGATGAATAGACTGAATTTGTCACTTAATCTCAACCCTATTTAAAATACATTGCTCTGGGTACATTTCATTGCATGTTTCAGATGACAAATCCACCAGAGGGCGCTGTCTATGTTTTTGCAAATCTGAATTATGATACTTATGGTACGTTTTGTTGTGTGATTCAGATAACTGCACAAAAAGAATCCTTTATTCACAGCTAATATTTCCCTGTAAATATCATTAGCGTGAAAAGGAATAGAAGTTGTTGGCGTTTTAATAGAAGTTGTAGCAGACTATTTTAGCTAGAAACTGCATTCAAACATAGGTTGAAGTACATTTTTGCAGTTTTGAAGTACATTTGAAACAACTATTTAATAAAAAGGAAAAATATTGTCATCATCAGATTGGATTGTACCACTTGTACTATATGGTTAACAGTATTTACTATTATTGATGCACTTTATATTTAACGTTTTCTGAAATTATATGATAGCTTTGTATGATGAATAGACTAAATTCATCTTTCACTGTTAATCCCAACTCAGGCTCATTGGAAACGCATGTCTCAGCCTATATTTAAAAAAAAACTTAAGCTATGTTGCTCTGGGTACATTTTGTTGCACGTTTCAGATGACAAATCCACTAGAGGGCGCTGTCCACATTTTAAATATGAAATATGTTACTTAAGGTATGTTTTGTTGTATAAGTCAGATAACTGCACAAAATAATCCTTTATTCGTGGATAGTATGTCCCTACCAATATCGTAAGCGTGAAAAGGAATACAAGTTGTTGGCGTCATACTGTAAGTAGCATTCATTTTACCTACAAACTCCATTCAAACATTTGTTGAGGAACATTTTTGCTAAACATGTAGGCTGAGGCATGTATTTCCAATGAGCCTGTGTTGGTAAAATCTCCTCACTGACGAACACAAAAAAAATGAACTATAAATTTGCCGTATGACAATATATACAGTATCACTGTGCCATTTCTGGATTATTGAAAACAGAAGCTTGAACTTTCTAAAAAGAGAAATGTATGAAGGTTTAAGACAAGTACAATGGCTAAATGTTCAATTCAGGGTGAACTATCCTTTTTAATCCCTCAAAACAGCAAAGACTGCAAAGAAAATGCCCAATATTGGCAGGTGCTGAAAACCACAGATCATCTGAGCTCAATGAAATCCAGTAGTGCTGAACTAAATATCATTCCATTAAAGGTCTACATAACAAAGGCAGCATTTATGGGTCAGGACTGCCTCAATGTCTTATTGAAATGGCTTGGCAACCCTTTGGCCGCTCTTTCTGCTATTGTTTAATGCAGCTGCATCATGAACACAAGACTGGATAAATAAGACAAGCTTGAGATTAAAAAAAGGGTTAGTGGATTATTAAAGGTCACCAGCAAAGGAAAATCTGCCTGATAATGATTACTGATACTGAACATTTAACAGAGAGCAAATTAGAGTTTGTGTTGCTTTAGTCCAAATTAGAAGCATGGCTTTATGTGGTTTCTGGTTCATGCATCCAACAAGCAAGCAATAATATGATATTTTAACATTGAATTAAGCTATTTCAAAGTAGGAGTGTGTAATATTTATTTACTGCATTGTAATTATGTTTCACTACTATTACACTATGCAAAAACAAAAAAGAAACAAGTCTTGAGTCCCAAATACAAAATAAAAGTGCATGAACATGATCCCAAATGTGATACTGATTGTGTACCAAACTCTGAAATAAAGAAGGTTGTCATTATTACCCAAAATTCAAACATGGCCAAGTCCAATCGATCAATATGACTGTCTCGATAAAGAATTTTAGTTATGCAATATAAGGTCCCAGAAATTGTTGCGATAAGCATTATTATTGTAATTTTGAGATCATTTTATGCCACTGTTTATACAATGATTACATAACAGCATATATGCAAATAGCCATAAACACCTTCAAGGAACTAATAAGGCTTTTCATTATTAATGTTATTTAGATTCTTGATGTCAAAAATGATGTGAATGTGCTAGTATGTATTCTGTTAAATGTACTATGAAGCAAATGTTTTCTGTGTGGAGTTTCCATGTTCTTCTTGCACAAGTCCAAAAATATGTGGTACAGATGAATTGGGTAAGCTAAAATGTCCGTAGTGTACGAGTGTGAATGGAATTTTCCCAGTGATGGGTTGCAGCTGGAAGAGCATCCGCTGTGTAAAACATATGCTGGATAAGTTGGTGGTTCATTCCGCTGTGGCGACTCCAGATTAATAAAGGGACTCCTTTCAGCTTAAAACAGGAAACTGAGGCTACAATTCACACAGGTTCACCATATTGGACAATAGAAGATTGGAGAAACGTTGCCTGGTCTGATGAGTCTTGATTTCTGCTGCGACATTCAGATGGTAGGGTCAGAATTTGGCGTCAACAACATGAAAGCATGGATCAATCCATCCTTGTATCAACGGTTCAGGCTGGTAATGGTGGTGTTACGGTGTGGTGGATATTTTTCTTGGCACACTTTGGGCCCATTAGTACCAATTAAGCGTTGTGTCAACGCCAGTATTGTTGCTAACCATGTCCATCCCTTTATGACAACAGTGTACCCATCTTCTGATGGCTACTTCCAGCAGGATAATGCGCCATGTCATAAAGCGCGAATCATCTCAAACTGATTACTTGAACATGACAATGAGTTCACTGTACTCAAATGGCCTCCACAGTCACCAGTTTTCAATCCAATAGAGCATATTTGGGATGTGGTGGAATGGGAGATTCCCATCATGGATGTGCATCTGACAAATCTGCAGCAACTGTGTGATGCTATCATGTCAATATGGAGCAAAATCTCTGAGGAATATTTCCAGTACCTTTTTGAATCTATGCCATGAAGGATTAAGGCAGTTCTGAAGGCAAAAGTGGGTCTAACCCGGTACTAGTAAGGTGTACCTAATAAAGTGGCCGTAGAGTGTAGCTCATTAAACAAAAAACTAAGGCAACGAGTTTTCTCACTTTAAGTAAAGTCAACTAATTGCTTTAAAAGCAACACGTTTACTTATTATTTTAAGTAAAGTCAACTAATCATTTTAAAAGTGGCCGATGAGTGTAACTCATTAAAAAAAAATAATAAATAAATAAATAAACTAAGGCAATGGGTTTACTCAGTTTAAGTAAAGTCAACTAATCGATTTAAAAGCAACACGTTTACTTATTATTTTAAGTAAAGTCAACTAATCATTTTAAAAGTGGCCGATGAGTGTAACTCATTAAAAAAAAAAAAATAAATAAATAAATAAACTAAGGCAATGGGTTTACTCGGTTTAAGTAAAGTCAACTAATCGATTTAAAAGCAACACGTTTACTTATTATTTTAAGTAAAGTCAACTGATAATTTTTTACAGTGTGCACAGTTTAACACACGTTAATACTGATTTGGCTACATTTTAGACAACGTACAAATTTATTTCATATTTCTAAAAATGGTTAGCTTTTTTTCTTTTTGCAACTCCATGCAACTATATAATAATATTCATAAGTTCTAGTTAAATATAAAAATTAATGTGAGGTTTATTGTACTGTTTTAGAGATTATTGTTGGTTTTATAGTGTTGTGATTCTTATTTTGCATATACGGACCACTTTAAAAAATGAGAAGCTTGTCTCAATGGGTTTTATGCTAAAGAATACAATGTGTTGCAATATTGTTTTGTTTTGTTTTTCAAACAAAAATATTGGCCAAACAAAGTCAAAGTAGAAGATCTGTGCATCTAGGAGCAACACTGCACTGTTTCCTTTCTATTCCCCATTTCAAAGCTAATCAGTTTTTTTTAACAGTTTTAAGCATTTTCTGCATTGCTTCAACAAAATTACAACTACATTGCAGTAAAAAGCCTGTATTTCTCCATTCCTGCCATGCTTTTGAAGCTTAATGAGAATATAATGAGCTGAAGTATGGCAAAAGAGACACTTTATTCACTGAAAACGTTTTCTTATGCATTTTGTTTGCAGTTGTTTTCTAAGAAGGCCTTTCCTCTCTGGCCTCAGAGAAAACGGCCCTGGTTTCTATTTTAGATGAAAATAAACTCGTCATCCTGTAATGCACAAGGACTTTATGCTATTAGTCAAGTGTTCTGCGAGGATACACCGGAAAACGGCACAGTTAGTCACGTTGCCGGTCAAGCGGGAAGTCCTTGAAGTGTGCTAATCTCTTTAAATGCTCACAGGATGAATAGTTGAACAGCATCACGTTTTGACATCCGAAATTGCTGTACAAGTAAAACAAAAATGCATCTCAAAACACAGTTGAAGCCAAAATTATCAGCACTCCTGTGAAACTTGTAGTAAGTGCAGTTTAACAGAGCAATTTTCACAGTATTTCTATTATATATTTTTTGCTGAAAGCCTAATTTATTTTAGTTTGATGGAATTAATGCAGTTTTACGTTTTTAAAACCAAATTTGAAGTCAATATTACTAGCTCCCCTTATTAAGTAATATACACTCAATGGCCACTTTATTAGGTACACCTGTTAACTGCTTGTTAACGCAAATTTCTAATCAGCCAATCACATAGCACCAACTCAATGCATTTAGGCATGTAGACATGGCCAAGCCGATGTACTGGAGTTCAAACAGAGCTTTAGAATGGGGAAGAAAGGGGATTTAAGTGACTTTAAATGGTTGTTGTTGCCAGACGGGCTGGTCTGAGTATTTCAGAAACGGCTGATCTACTGGGATTTTCACACACAACCATCTCTAGGGTTTACAGAGAATGGTCCGAAAAAGAGAAAATATCCAGTGAGCCGCAGTTTTGTGGACACAAATGCCTTGTTGATGCCAGTGGTCAGAGGAGAATGGCCAGACTGGTTCCAGCTGATAGAAAGGCAACAGTGACTCAATTAAACAAATAACGCACAGCACTACTACGATTACAGAAAAGTTTGCTCTGTTATAATTCACTTATATTGGAATATGTTTTGGTGCGATTTATAACCCGCTATTAAAAAAAAAAACAGCAACAACTGAAGGTTTTGAATGAGAAGCTGTAATGTAGCTGTGGTGGGAATGAATTTTGGTGTAACGCCCCACCATGGAAGAATGAATGTAACGGAAACCATGCATATTTGCTCAAATAAATTAGATATAATTACATATATATGTCATATGTACATATATGGCCATTTATAAACACATATAAAACTATAGCTAACATATCTAAACCTATTTGTAATCCCAATTGTTGATAAAAATAAATATGTTAACACCCTTTTTTGCAATATTTTTAAATACATATTTCATACATGGCATATTTGCATATGTGAAATCCAAATATGAATTTGTAATTTGCATGTATTGCTATGCCATATATCAGATTCTACAGTATGTGGGTCATGAAGAGTGGAACTCTGGCCTAGGGAGCATCAGAGAAATAACCTCCTACAATATGTTCAAAACACATGTTCTGGTTTATAAAACATCAGATGTGTCATTATTCAAATTAGCTTGTACCGACCTATCATGTTACCACTTGTGCCTGCCATCTTAATGATTTGTTGTTGAAATATGTTATAACTACTCCTATCTCTATTACATAATATTGGTGTTTGTTTTTATACATTTTATTTATTAAGATCCACGATTTCCACTACATTCATTCTTCCATGGCGGGGCGCCACACCAAAATTCATTCTGCTACGGCTACATCACAGCTTCTCATTCAAAACATTTAGTCGTGTTTTTTTATAGCAGGTTATAATCGCACCAAAACGTATTAAAAGGTGAGTGAATTATAACAGCGCAAACTTTTCTGTAACCGTAGTAGTGCTGTGCGCTATTTGTTCAACCCTTTATGGTAACATGCTGACTGACTGACAGTTGCGTGAGGTCAGCAAACACGACGTAGCTTTCAGTTAAGAAGAACAGTTTCCATAATTATACTTTAATGATAAAGGTCTATGGCTCTGCATACAATTATTTTATCTTGCTGGAGTTTATAGACGTTTCACTTTACTTCAGGACGCATTATTGTCGCAAAATGCACAAAAACGCACTAAATCGCACTTCAGCAGCATTTATTTGAGAGCGCACAAGAAGATCTGCACTTGAGCATGTAAATTTGAAGGCGTGCAAGATGTTTTGTGCACGAACAGAGGAAATTGGCGCGCAAGCTCATATTACATGAATGCGATCTCGACTTGTAATACTGAGGTTTAGGTAGTTGGCAGCTCTGTGTACAAAAGACCTGCCGCCACAGCTGGAAAAAATTCTAGAGGAAACACTGAGATCTACTTAACTATGTCTATTTAAGTGCTTCTTAATAGGGATGTCCCGATCAGGTTTTTTTTTGCCCTTGAGTCATTTGATTTTGAGTATTTACCGATACCGAAACCCGATCCGATACTTCTATAATGCATAAAAAATAAGAATGAAGAAACAGATTCAGGGTGTTCCTCATTCTTTATTTAATTCACCTTATTTTAACCTTTAACAACTTTGTTAACAAACAGAGCACTTCTGTGAGGTAGCTTAAACAATCAAGTAAAAAATACCTTAAGATCTACACTTTTGGACTTTAGCGCAACTGTAAATATAAACAAAACATCTAATATAAAAACAAATAACACCTCAACCTAAAACACCCAGCAGGCAATCCCCAGTTCACATTTTTCACAGTTTGCTATGGCAATGTTGTCATCATCAACTTTAAAATACCTCCAGACCACAGACATACCAAGAAGACAGCAGAGTTTAAGCTGATGTCCAGCGTTCTCCAGCTTCCGGCGCCTAGACTGCAGCTCTGCACAAGACGTTTGGCCATAGGAGAAATGGTCGTGCCCAACTGAGCCTGGTTTCTCTCG
Organism: Danio tinwini; assembly: GCA_903798205.1. Lineage (NCBI taxonomy): Eukaryota > Metazoa > Chordata > Actinopteri > Cypriniformes > Danionidae > Danio > Danio tinwini. Next base: position 3,512,509 of record CAIGQZ010032409.1, read on the forward strand.
AGGTTTTTATCTTTCACTTATGCCAATTGGTGAAGTTTTTTTCCTCGCCGCTGTCGCCACTGGCTTGCATGGTTCAGGACTTGTAGAGCTGCGCACCGATGGATTACTCTTCAGTGTTTGGACTCTCAGCAGTGAATAATAAACCACACTGACCTGAACTAAACTTAAACTCTGAAAAACTGAACTGACACTTTCAATTCACTATAATCTTCTATGTGAAGCTGCTTTGACACAATCCACACTGTAAAAGCGCTATAGAAATAAAGATGAATTGAACTGAATTGAACATACTTGCGCTATTTGCTTCAAGCTGCTTCTGTGTTCTACTTTGCCGACATTTAACCAATATCGTCTCTGCAACAAAGTGATGTCATGCTGCACGCTTTGCTGTTTCTGTGTGAAGTCAAGTAAGAGGTCTAACTCTGTGCCACCGTATAACTATATGCGTTACAAATAGTGATATATAAATACACACACACACACACACACACACACACACATATATATATATATATATATATATATATAAATTAATATACTGTATATCCTCAGAGTCCTGATCGAGAGGTAACATCCGATTCCAATAGAGTCTGAAACCATGTAATCAGGCCTGATTTTTGATCACGTGATCAGAGCTGGACATCACTACTTATTATTATGCTTGATTAATTGTATAATTATTGTATTGTTTTTTAGGCTGACAATTTTAACATCTGTCCAGGGACAACTGATGAAAAATAGCCTATTGGCAAATTCTGGTGCATTTGCAGCAATGTCAATTAATGTACACTGTCTCTGCCATATAAACAAATAAATAATTAAAAATAAAGATAATTATTAGAAATGCTTATTAAAACTATTATGTTTAAAAATGCATTCATCTCTGTGTTAAATAGCACTTGGATATATTTTTTAAGTGTTAAAGTTTCAAAGGAAGGGCAGTAAAAATTGACTCACTTGATTTACAATTTTTTATTTTAATTTATATGGGCTGAATTTAAACAAACCAACTAAGTTGAACATTACTAAACTGAATTTGTTTGTTTAAATCCAGCCTAAATAAATTGTTTGCGACCACCTACCTTAAAAAATTGAGCAAATCCAATTAATTTTGTTTTTTCAGTGTGCACTTTCCAAGAAAACAGTCGGTTTTCCTCACTGTGACTTGGGGACAGACCTCAGAAACAAAACAAGGCCACTCATCTGATCCTTGCACTGGAGAAACGGCCGTGCAAACAGGAAATGAGGCACAAATAGGGCCTACAAAAGTGCACAAAGAAGATCTTTGAGGACGCCAAGCCAGTGTTTCCCCTGGCCTGACTGAAACCCACACACTCCCAGAGTGGAACGGCCTTTTCTTAGGAACTCAAAGCCTGTTTTTATCTCACATCTGTTTGACTATTCAGCTCTGCGGGGAGAGACTGGCTTCTTATCAGACCAGCACAGACCCAGTCAGCCCATCATATCCGTGCTGGAAATACACTGAACTTCCAGTAACCGCCCTGAGCCTGCGAAACATCCCGCTCGGCAGCTAAACATAAACGGGGGCTATGAATAAATGCATAATCCTCTTGAGTGACTAGCAAGGCCTTTCTTCTTATATCAAGAGGTCAATCTCTTAAGGCTGGTTCATACTTTCGTCTGGGTCCACAGCGTGAGGCTCCGCTGACTGCCCGCACAAAGCCGAGATCTGAGAATGCTTTTATATTTCACGCGCTCACAGCTGTACTATTTTTTGTAACAACAGGGGGCGGCTCAGAGTAACTGTCCTGATGAAACAGTGAGGAAGAAAAAGGTTGAATAAGTTTAATTATATATAAAATTAATAGGTTCTGGATAATATTAAAGGACACTCGCGAAAATGTTTGGTTTTAATGGAGTTGTTTAAAAGAGTTACTTGGGCTACGATTTATATATCCAAGCTGAAAGCGTATTTAATGCAAGAAACTTTTATTTAATAAAAATTTAAAATAATTTACTTGAAAAGCATCGGACAACCTGTGCACCAAATACATGCATTGTTTTTCCTCTAACGTTTCAGAAAAAACCTTAAGGACTTCACATCAGGCAGTTGTTTTGGGTTGCACGTGTAAATTCTTGCAGCTTGGCCAGACTCGGCTTCAAATCATTCATCTTCAGATGTGGAGCCGTGAACAAAGTTACTAAATAAGTTGTGCACTCCACCAGACAAAATAATGTCACGTGCACACAAAGCGAACCTCCGCTAACACCGCAATGACGTCATATTCACTGCACGTATTGAAGTGTATTGATTTAGGGTGATTTCACACCTAGACGTTGTTAAGGCTGGTTTATACTTCTGTGTCAAGAGAAGTATAGCCGTGTATTTGTACTTCTGTGCGCTGTTTGTGCTGCTCTGCAATAACACTTCCGAAATGCTAGCTGGAAGTAGGTTCCTCTGTATCAAGTTTGTTCGCTGGTGTTTTTTTTTTTTATGCTACCTTAATGTACAAGTAGCTAAAATTTGCTCATTCAGAGCCTCACTAACACCACTTCCGGCTGCAGCTTAGCTTTCCCATGTGGTCTCCCATCCAGGTACTGACCAGGTGCAGCCCTGCTTAGCTTCAGTGGGCGACCATATGAGAGAGCTAACTGCCGGCAGCTAAATAAACAATATTTATACAAAGTAAGTACACACACATAAGGGCTTTATGATAATGAAAACATTTGATATTGTGATATTTGATTTTCTGCAATAAATATTGTGATATGAATAGTTTCACAAGATAGTTTGAACTGGATTTTTAGGGAGCCGTAACAGTAATCATGAACAGAAATTAAATAATCACAATGTAAAACATGCTTTTCTTACTTTGCTTTGTCTCGTTTCTGGTCCAAATATCTAAAAATTCTTGGACCAAGTAAAAATATTGGTTTGTTTTCAACTTCAGAAGTAGTAATGCAAAATTAAGTTTAAAACAAGCAAAATTATCTGCCAGCGGGGTAAGTAAAATAAGCTTGTTTTTGTTTTGAAATGTAGATACTTGGACTAGAAACAAGACAAAAATTCTAAGTACAAAAATTTTTTATTTAGTTTTTTTGCATAAATCATATTAATTCCAAGGGGTGACGCAGTGGCGCAGTAGGTAGTGCTGTCGCCTCACAGCAAGAAGGTTGCTGGTTCGAGCCTCGGCTGGGTCAGTTGGCGTTTCTGTGTGGAGTTTACGTGTTCTCCCTGCGTTCGCATGGGTTTCCTCCGGGTGCTCCGGTTTCCCTCACAGAGCAAAGACATGCAGTACAGGTGAATTGGGTAGGCTAAATTGTCCGTAGTGTATGAGTGTGAATGAGTGCGTGTGTATGCTTCCCAGACAAGGGTTGCGGCTGGAAGGGCAACCGCTGCGTAAAATCGTGCTGGATAAGTTGGCGGTTCATTCCGCTGTGGCGACCTCGGATTAAGCCGAAAAGAAAATGAATAAATGATGAATGAATATTAATTCCGTATAAATACAGTAATTAAAATACAATTCTGTAACTCCTGATCAACTATAATTCAGATTCAACATTGCATATTTTGTGATGTGACTATTGCAGATATGTGAACATAGTGATAACGATATATTGTGAATGCATAACACACATTGTGTAAACAAACATTTATTTTGAATTAAATTAATCATGATGAATCATTTAACAGCTCTAGAACATATATGCATAAGAGCAATTCCAGCGTTATGGATGTGATGTTTGCAGTAAAAACTTCAAATATAAATTCACATAGAAAGTAGATGTTTACGTCTGCGCAATAGCCTAGTGGTTAGCGCGCCGACATATGGTGCAGTAGCACATCAGGGCGTCTCGAGGACATTTCCCTACTCTATCCCCCTCTCTCTCTCTTCAACTTGGCATCTTAATACTGTCCTATCTAATAAAGGAAATAAATCTTAAAAAAAAAAAAAAGTAGATGTTTACATGATATTGAAGCAACTGTTTATATTTTCCAAAACAACAAACCACAGTTATCGGATCAGAAAAATATCAATGTATATCTGTAAACATTTTTTATATTTTAAATGAGGGAAATAAACATGCATTTGAATGAAAATTCTGTGTATTAAACTGCACAACCCAAAAGAAACAATGCTCATCAAAATGATAAGAGTCGGCTCACTATTGAACAAGCATCGTTGATTTTATTTTGTTTGACATTTTTGCATTTATGAGGAAAAAGCTTTGTTATGGATGTGACAGATGTGAAATTGCCACTTGTGTGACTTTGGTAATGAAAACATTGACAGATACATTTTTGAGTATTTCTAAAGTACTGTAAAATCCTTGCTTACACAAAAAGTGTAGAAACGGTTTCGATATTTTGGTGAAAATAAAAAAATGTTCATGGCAAGGTTGACATTTGCATGGAATTGCTCATAATCCTTTTGAGTGACTTGCAAGGCCTTTCGTCTTTTATCAAGAGGTTGATCTCTTAGTGTGCTGCTGGTAAATCAAACTTCAGCATTTTAAGATGTACTGCAAGCGGCATGCAGATCATCAAGAAAACCGAAACACTATCTAATCTCATCATCACGATGCACAGATATGACAAGGTTAATGGACACGTTTGCACTGACCTCAGAGTAGTCTGCACTTAAAGAAATAAATCTGTGTAACTTAACCATTTTAATTATGACACCCATTTCCAGTCATTTGAACTGTGCTATTTCACCTTCTCGAAAAATTATCTTTATCGTGATAATAGTATACGTAATATCCATATCGCTGGGAAGTGCAATACTTTTGTGTGCTGCATGCATAGGTTGTTTATCTAAATCTGACCAATCAGGGGTGTGTTTCTGAAAACCATCGTTAGCTAACTAACGTCGCAAGTTACAAACATAGTTCATTGATTTGGCGTTTCCCAAATCCATTGTTCCAATGAAAATTAGCAAACTGCATCGCAAATTTGTACGCTTGCAACTACACTTCTATAGTTAGAAGCGGAGTTCCTGGCTGTGTTCTATTCACTGACATCCCCCTATGCCCTATTCCTTTAGAACATTCTAACATTTAAACTTGGAATGATAAAAAAAAAATACATTAAAGTTAAAAAACATTAAACATTAATTTGCTTTCAAAGTATTTTTACAGTTCAGTTTTAGCGATCTTCTTGTTAACAATTGCGTTCCCTTCGCAGTGCACACTAAAAACATTTATGCTATTTTGAACACAGCCGTGGCTCATGATGAAAGCAATAGGAGTTAAAAGCAGAATTTACATTACGTCTCCAATGCTTGTGAAAACAAGATATATATATATATATATATATATATATATATATATATATATATATA
>CAIGQZ010032409.1:3518214-3561869 GCA_903798205.1 Danio tinwini
ATAATAATGATGATGATGATGATGATTATTATTATTATTAAGTAGGATTTGTTTTTCATTTCCTAATAAATAGCCTACTATAAATTAGGCCTACAACCATTAATGATTTATTTGATTTATATATTAGATTAGAATACATGTTAACTAAGTGATTTTATATGGAATATTCTCAATAATTTTTTGCAAAGGAAACATATATTGGTCCTATATGTGTTGTTTATTTCAGTTATATAGAAACCATGCTGCCCAACTACCAGAATTTTCTGTTATTTATCGCAGTTTTCAACAATAACAACTGCTTTACCAGTGCTTACTGTTGTTGACTGAGAGGCTGATCTCTGAACTAGCATTAGCATAATTATGGCTCACTGAATGAAGCAACAAACTCTGAAGATGTTAAATAAAAGCTGCCAACACCCAAACATGAGTGCTGCTTTTCTGCAAGATGGTAACCCCAAAACCTTACTTTCGAAATCTTCAAAGTAAGTTAAGATTGGAAGTGAAGACCTGAAGTCAGAATTACAAGAAAGAAAACACAATAACTTTGGCATTGTGACATTAAAGACAATTTCACACCCTTGTAGCTTAAATTCTCAGTTATTACTGTTTCTTTATCATTGTGAATGATGTTTTTGCAGGTATTTTTAATGCATTCTATCATTAAAACATTAAATACTGAAGTAATTTATAGTAAACAATATAGTATTTTTACCATACTATAGCAAAGTGTATTATACTGTATACATAATAGAATTTACAACACTTAGTTTATAAATGCAACAGAATTGAGGACCACCAGCTCTGCACATTTTCTGTGTCTACTTAACCAAACACACCTGATTCAGATCATCAGTTCATTAGCAGAAACTGAAAAAACCTGCAATGGGTGTGACAGAAAGGAGACATCTAAAACATGCAGTGTTGGTGGAGCTCCAGGAACGTGGTTGAGAAACACTGACCTATATGGCCCATTTACACTGAGTGGTGCGGAACGGTATGGTACACTTATGGCTGTTTCTACTGTCAAAAGGTACCAAAAAGCGAATCGTGCCATAACACTTTTTGGGTACCTTTTTAAAAGGGTACCTAGCACAACAGAAGGGTACCAAAATGCGGAGCAAGACGAGCAGCTGAACGCTATTGGTTTACAGAGAAGCGTCACTAACTCGTGTACAGGCCAGGAGAATGAAAACAAAGGAAGCACCATTTTTAAATACACAGCAGAGACATTACACCGTAATAATACATATAATAATGAGCCATGGTCGACCCGAGCTTAAACAAACCTTCTCGTTGTCTTGATGAACAGCCACAAAGCCAGAAGAAGAGCAGAATCCACCCTGTGCCCCGTTGTTGTTTATAAGGCCACCTAAATCATGAGCGATTTCACTTTCTTCAGAGAGCTTGCGTACTGCCGCTGCGTGTCTATTTTTGAAATAACGAACTTCTTGAGCTTATGATAATAACGTGCGTGTGATTATTGAAGTGCTTCTGACATCCTTTCCGAAATGGAAAACGCAAGACTGAAGTGTGAAAAAACATAGGAGAAGCCCGACAAACAAAGGAACAAATGATTCTTTCAGCAACCTAAAATATGAACAAACTGCCATGCTTAACTATTATCATCACCTTTTGGACTGTTATGAACTCAGAATGACAGAATTACTGTTTAACAGAGGCTACACATGCTGGCAAAGATTATAGATGCAGATGAGAGGTATGTTGCATGTTGTTTTAAAACACAAATAAGGACTAAATGTATGCTGTGTGTAGTTTTTCTGTAATTGGTAACATATCAGAGACTGTACGGGTCTGTATGTGTTTATATATGTTGCATTTATTTAATTATTTTATATAATTGCAGACGTTACAGTAGGCTATTTCGCACTGTCATTGATCTGCAGTTATAAACAAATCCTGTACATAGAAAGGTTAGTAATGAACATTTATACACAAGTATTTATGTGCATAAAGCATCTGTTTTGTGAGAGGTGCTTCTCACCAATGCCCACCATTGGTACCCTTTTGGCAGTAGAAACGCAAGCCTGATAAAGGTGACCCGTACCGTACTGTACATTATTAAAGTATCTTTTAAAATATCTAATGTAAAATGACAATTGGCAGTCTTCACTATAAAAAATGTAATTTACTTAGTCTTTGATAACCACAAAAGTTTTTTTTTCTGCCTGAATGCTTAAACTCATGTGATACAGTATGATTAACAGAAAAGAAGCAATTGATAAACTTTAAATCCACAATAGTTAAACTTTGCCAATAATCTACAAGCTCCTGGTCAACAATAAGCCATACTTGACACTGCAGATCCAGCAATGTGACTATTGCTGATGCGCACGCTACAATATCAATGCTGAAACGATATATTGTGCAGACCAAAAATTTACTATAAATTATTATATTTTTTCATGTGGGTTTTTGTAAAAAAAAAAAAAAAAAGACAACAAATACAAACATAAAATGTAACTAAAGCGAGTGAAATTACATATTTGTTTAACAATAATGAGAATCTGAGAGGAAAAGGCGCATAAATTGTCCTTTATTGTGCAAAATGCAAACTTCTCTAGCTGTAAAGTTTGTAGATCAAACTTTACAATTAAAAAAATGATGAATTAACACATTTGTGCCAACTGATTTAATATTCTACATTTTTTGACTTTCTTTCTTGAAGCAAAATCAAAAAAATAAATAATAAATACATCTCTAATAATAAATCTTTACAGCTTAAATCCAAAAACTTTCGGGGTGGCGCAGTGGCTCAGTGGTCAGCACTGTTGCCTCACAACAAGAAGATTGCTGGTTCGAGCCCCGGCTGGGCAGGTTGGCATTTCTGTGTGGAGTTTGCATGTTCTCCATGCGTTCAAAGGCATGTGTGGGTGTTTCACAGTACTGAGTTGCGGCTGGAAGGATAAGTTGGTGGTTCATTCCGCTGTGGCGACCCCTGCTGAATAAAGGAACTAAGCTGGAATTTAGTCAGTGCTTGAACAGTTTCACACACCACTTTTGGAACAATAAAACTATCATGTCCGCCTATCACGATATCTATTTTTTTTTTGTTGTACGATATATTGCACCAAAATATATTGCGATAAATGATATTATTATCATTTTAGGACCATTTTATGCCACTCATTACATAATGCCAGAATGACTATTTAATAACATCACAATGCAAGTGCACTCCTCCAAATAACACATCATATTTCATTTTTATTAATATATAATTTAATTATAGTCATTTTTTTAATAATCAGGCTTTGGAGTCAGAACGTGAAAATGCATATCCTAAATAAGTAATAAAAAATGTTAACAAAAATGTGCAAGGAAAAGAAACAGAGGCTGTAATATCTGCTACCAGATCTTTTTTTTTAATTATCATAAAAATATACTATAGTAATTTATAGTAAATACTATAGTGTTTAACCATACTGACACTGACACCTCCAATAGAGATAGAGATGTTGCACAATCAACTAAAATGTTGCTAGAATCAGTTTTTGTGTATGGACCAAAAATTATTAAGTTCATGTCCATGTGTTGTGCGATAAGTCCATATATTGATTATTGTGACTGCATCAAGCCTACCATCAGGTGAAGAATACTGTCTTTAATTACTCTATTGATATGTCAACCTGATGATGAGATGCGGTAAACTAACAAGAAACCTATTCCTGAAGTGAACAGACTAGTTCATCAGACTTTGTCTACAAATGTTTGCACAACAAAAAAAACACAAAAGATTGTATATAAATAACTTATAGAAAAGTGCAATACAAATACAAATTCTAAATGCCAATTATGCAGATATGTATAGGTTTTTATCCATTTCTCAGTGAATACAGCCAATAATTATTGGTGCATTTAAATAAATCAGTTTTATTGCAGTTATATCCATTGAAACAGGAGTTTGGTTAACTAATATCTTATTATAGACAGATAACATAGGAATAGACAGATAACACATTTAAATTATTATTTTCTTAAATTGTTGGTTTGTTTTACTTATTACTTATCTTAATTTTTTGTTGTTAGATTAGTTACAGTTTTGGCATTGGTACTGACTAATCTACAAATACATTATTGATATATGTATAACATATGTATAATATTTTATATAATATATAAAATAACATATATAATATTAATTATCAATCATCACTTCAAAGCCAGAATTAGCAAAAATACTCAAATCTGAGCGCATAAATACATTTGCATAAAATGTTTCTATCTGGTATGTTCTCTTTTGAAGATTTGTCATTTTCTTAATGCAAAAGCTGAAAATAAATCTGAAACAAGACTGGAACAAGTTGCTTTTTATGTCTTCAATCGTGGTCTTTGCATATTCATATCTGTTTCTTAAGCGTGTGGCCAGAATTTACAAAAGCCATCTTCAACAACCCATGGATGAATATATTTGCATGTAATGCTTCTGCCTCGCATATTCTCAACATGAAAATTTGCAATTTTCTTTATGCAAAATCTAAAAACTAAGGCTCAAAGATTTTAAAACTGCACTTTAAAGACTGCAATTAAAGTCAAACAGGATCTTTACCTTTTCATGATTATGTAACATTCTCACTATGTGGACAGAATTCTTTATTTGTTAAAGATGAATGTATATGTTTCTATCTTGTATATGTTCTCTTCATAAAAATGTGTCATTTTCTTTATGCAAAGTCTAAAAATAAGACTAAAGTATGACTTTTTTCATCTCATAAAAAAATGCGCTAGGCATGGGCCGATATAACTTTGACAATATGATAACCTTGGAAAAAAATACCACAGTATCAAGGTATTGTGATAACTGCTCTAAAATGTCTGGGTAAAAAAAAACCTTTTTCCCCTATTGAACACAATATATATAATTTTAGAAAACATAATATATTGGAGCAGTAAACAAGCTAAATACTTCTAATAAATCATTTACTTCTGCTGTCTTCAATAGTTTGAAAAACACAGATTTCTATACAACACATAAAAAAACACATCAAAACATATATATATACCTATAACAGAAAGTTTTAGCGGTTTTAAAACCTTGACTTTTCCAAACCACAGTAAACCTTAAAACCGGTTATCGTTCCATGCCTAATGAGGGCCACAATTAAAGATAAATCTGATGTTTTTAAACCCATTTTATGATTATGCAACATCCTTGGCAAGAATTATTAAACATCATCCTTAAACAACTGTTTCAATCTTGTATACTCATAAACATTTTATTTTCTTTACATTTTCTTTTTTTAATCGTTTATGAAAACAAAGCTAAAAAATGACACCAAAAATACTTTAAAAGCAGAAATTTGACAAATTAAATTCAAATAAGATTTTCACCTGTTTATGATTATGTAGCATACTCAACATGTGGCCAAAAATCAGTCTCAGCAACCAATGAGTGAATACATTTGTCCCAAACGCTTCTCATCACATAAGAGGCTAAACCAGAATTTATTAAACACATTTTTAACAACCAATGAATAAATAAATGCAATATTTTATACATGCAAAATCTAAAAATGAATATTAAACATGACTTAGACACCACATTCAAGTAGTGCTGGGCGATCCTGTAGACAAAATTCATGATAAAAGTCATTGCATATCATAATAACGATATATCACAATATATAGCAGCATTTCTGCATATTTAATCATTCATTCATTCATTTTCTTTTCGGCTAATTCCCTTTATTAATCTGGGGTCGCCACAGAGGAATGAACCGCCAACTTATCCAGCATATGTTTTTACGCAGCATCCACACAAACTCATTCACACTCAAACACTACGGACAATTTAGCCTACTGAAATTATAACACTACCAATTTAGACTGTGGGGAAAACCAGAGCACCCGGAAACCCACGCGAACGCAGGAAGAACATGCAAACTCCACACAGAAACGCCAACTGACCCAGCCGAGGCTCGAACCAGCGACCTTCTTGCTGTGAGGAGACAGCACTATCTACTGCTCCACTGCGTCGTCCAAATTCAATCATTATATAGTTAAATTAATACATTTAATAAATGTATATTGACCTAAAGGACTATTTCTTTATTACATTTTAAAGTATATACCCATAATGTAATCATATTATTACTTTATTTCGAAACTCAGGGCAAATAATTGATTACAAATTATGGATTAAATATTAATGAAACATAAAAAACTCTTCAAAAACTAATGATAACAGGTCCAACATTAAAAAAACTCAAACAAAACTGAAATAAAATTATATGCATTAAATAGAGTGCAAAATGTGAACATTGTACTTTCAATATTGCAACTTTCTCATGATCCTGTTATTCATGTTTCTGTCTGCATCTCCATAATAGTGTGTAATATTATGCTCATGTAATTGATGAAAAAAAAAGACCATAAACAATGCATTAAATTGCGACACCACAAAATAAATAAGAGCATAAACAGACTTCTAAACACTTTGTACATACAAAATATATCATCATATTGTACAGCCCTATACATTAATATTATGCATGTAAAATACATATGCATGCTCTGAGATTAGACAAGGCTTTAATATTGAGGTAAAGTTGGTTTTATATTCACACATTCAGATTTCTCCTTAATAATATAGTTTGAGAAAAGTGTTCTTTGCTATTTCTAAAAAGAGAAATCATATTATCAGCCAATGCTTATCAAAGTACAACATTGTTTGCAGTAAATTACATAGTGCTAATGTTGTTTTGAAGTCATTTATACATGATATGTCAGACTGAATATCCAAAGTAGTATGGTAAACAATATAAGGACGTCACATTCAAGTTGTCAATGAATGAATGTGCGAATATAAAACCAATTTTACCTCAATATCCAAGACAGATGGAGGTAAAGCTGATTATATATTCTTACGTTTAGACTTTTTACCTTAATAATTAAATTTCACAAAAGTATCATTTGCTATTTCTAAATAAGAAAATCAAATAATCAGCCAATGACTATTAAAGTACAACATTGTTTGCAGTCAATAAATTGTGCTAATGTTGTTTTAATTCATTCATACATGACATTTCAGACTGAATATTTAAAGTAGCATGGTAAACAATACAAGGACGTCACATTCAAGTTGTTACTGAATGAAATTGCGAATATAAAACGAAATTTACCTTAATATCCAAGACAGATGAAGGTAAAGTTGATTATATATTCTTACGTTTAGACTTTTTACCTTAATAATATAATTTGGGAAAAGTGTTGCTATTTCTAAATAATTTAATTAATTCTAGCTAATTAAATAGTGCTAATGTTGTTTTGAAGTCATTCATACATATTTCAGACTGAATATTTAAAGTAGCATGGTAAACAATATAAGGACCGTGTCACAAGTTGACACTGAATGAATGTGTGAATATAAAACCAACTTTAATATTCGCACATTCATTCAGTGACAACTTAAGACATGGTCCTGAGATAAAACCAACCTCAATATCCAAGACAGGTGGAGGTCAAGTTTCTTTATTTTCTTATGTTTAGACTTTTTCCCTTAATAATATAGTTTGAGAAAAGTATTCTTTGCTATTTCTAAATAGGGAAATCGTATCATCAGCCAATGCTTATCAAAGTACAACATTGTTCACAATCAATAAATAGTGCTATTGTTGTTTTGAAGTCATTCATACGTGATATTTCAGACTGATTATTCAAAGTAGCATGGTAAACAATATAAGGACTGTGTCACAAGCTGTCACTGAATGAATATCTGAATATAAAACCAACTTTACCTCAATCTGACAGGTAATGCATGTAAAAAAAAACATGCATGCTCAGAGATTAAAGCAGGCTTTAATTAGACTGAGGGTGCATTAATTCAGCACAGTGACTTCTGACCATCACTGCCTGCTGGTAAAGTAGATTAACCACTGAAACCCAACACTCCATCAGCGCAGACATGCAGGCACAGCAGTGAATGTATATTCCCAAAATGCAGTGACGTGCGTGAGACACGTAAAAACTTGATCAAATAGAGGCCTATTTTTAAACTCGTGGGACGGGTTTGATAGGGAGGAGCAGGGGAGGGTGGGGGGAAAGGTGTGATAAAATTGTGAATGAGAGCCGGTGCTGAAACAATGAAATTAAACGCTTAACAATACTAAAACACACACCCATCGGAGGAGAGCGTTTGATTGGAAGAGAACGAAATGACAGCTATGCTTCATGGATTAGTTTCATGGACTAAAAGTGCTGCTTTTTAATCGTTCATCAATGATCACAAGTCCTATCATTTATTCTGGATATCATTATTATATTAGAATTCACGTTTATAGTATCACTAAAAGTGCTAAACAAACACCTCAGCGGAGCTCAACACTTTAAAGGCCACAATTAGAAACAAAATACGTATTTTTTTACCTGCTTGCGATTATGCGACGTCCTTAAGGTGTGTCCAGAATTGGCAAAAATCATCCTGAACAATCGGAAAATCCACAAACGGGTGTATTATTTAGTAGTAAATGTTTCTGTCGTCTTATCTTGTGTATCCAGCAGGACAAAGTTGTATGTGTGGCTCTACAAACCACAATGACGGACCAAGGCTGTCATTAACAGTCTCTCTTTGAGGTTGGTTTTAGACAGAATAGTAACGAGTGCGAAATAATATAATGATAATAAAGGAAAGCAGCACAAATCCCGCAGATATAGTCGGCTTGCCCAGCCCGTCTGTTCCGCGCAGTTCATTGATCTGCGGTGACTTCTCCACAAAACTACTCCTCCCACTATGGAAGAAACCACTGCGCTCTTTTCAGAGGGGGGGCGGGAGCGCACATAAACAACGCTGAAAATCAGCACAAACTGGCTGTATGCTTAAATGATAATGAATAATGCATGTTACGCAAACACGAGTGGATTTACACGCGTTATGTGCTGTATAAAACACTGCAGTTTCTGAATAATTGGTTTTGACGTTTCGCCAACCCCCCCGTTGACTGCTGTTGGTTTCCTATGGCTCAAATACTTCACATTCCTGAGTGAGGCCATCAGGTTTTTGTGGTTTTACAATTTCATATTTGCTATATGGTGTGATTTAAAAATGTGTTTAAAGTGAGAAGATAAAAACTACATGTAAATGGGATACAAATCAATGCCAGTGATATAGATTTGTGCTAAAAAGATGCATGTGTGGCTGTTATCTAACAACAGGAAGAGCTACAGTAAACTGACTCTCCTCTACGGGTGTGTAGTAGGAGTAAATCTCACCAAAAACATGTTCAGGTCACAGTTAACCCCTTAAAGGGGGAAGATTTTTTTAAGCACAAAATGTAACACTTTTAGGACCAATAAAGACTTTTTTTGCATTGAAATTATTTTCAAAACAAACACAAGTTTCCCTTAAACTTTTTTTAATTACAAATATTTATATTAAATGATATAAAACTGATAGACATTAAATGTGAATAATATTAAACTGAATTTAATTTCACATAAAATTAGCTACAATATATTTATTATTGATTTTAGAATGACGATATTACATTAAGCTACATTTAATAAAAAATAAACAAATTTATTATATTTATTTTATTATATAACAAATTAAATTGAATGTAATAAAACTTTGGATACATTTAATTATTTAAATATATTGCATTGCATATGTATTTAATATTTCTATTTGTATTGTATATATGTATATTCATTACATTTAATAAAATATATTAAAGTGCCATTTCAATAAAACACAGTGATAATAATAATAATTATTAGTATTTACATCTATTAATTTAGCAGATGCTTTTTTTTCCAAAGAGGCTTACAAATGATAAAAGAAGGATGTCAAATAATCATTCGTATTAATATTAATTTATTTTACTTACTTACACCCAGGGCCATTTATATCGAAGTTGATATTTAGCCACACCATATTGGTGTTTCGTAACATCTAGTTTTCATGAGGTAGGTTGTTAACCCAACGCTCAACCCACAACCTAGAGGACCAGGACATGCACACATACACTACGGACAATTTAGCTTACCCAATTCACCTATAGCACATGTCTTTGGACTGTGGAATTGCTCTTCAGTGGACTCTCAGTAGTGATTATTGAACCACACTGAACTGAGCTAAACTGAACTGAACTTAAACACTGAAAACTGAACTGACACTGTTTCAATTCACTATAAACTTCCATGTGAAGCTGCTTTGACACAATCTACATTGTATAAGGGCTATACAAATAAAGATGAATTGAATTGAATTGAATTGTGGAGGAAACTGGAGCACCTGGAGGAAACCCCATTCCTACATTGGGAGAACATGTAAACTACACACAGAAATGCCAACTGACCCAGCCGACGCTCAAACCGGCAACCTTCTTGCTGTGAAGCGGCAGCGCTACCCACTGTGCCACCTAATATATTTTATTAGAAATTTAAAATCACTAAGAAAATAATTAAAATTAAATTAATATAATAAAAATCCAATTTAACATTCTTTCTGACATTTAAATATGACTGAACAATCAACATTAAAACATGCAAAACATGCAAAAGCAAAGCTGGCATTAAAGTTTAATACCATAAAGCACTAAAACACCTGTTTAATAAACTAATTAAGATGGTTGGTGCTTACTCAGATCCATAGATATCATTAGACGTCGCCTACCCTGTTGTTGCTTAGATCTGCCATTTTAGTACCGGGTAGTGCTCCTTTGTAATAAATTTCGGGACCAAGGTGCAATGGAGGACTGTGGCTATCTAGAGCCAGAGATATATACAGAAATTTTGGGATCGGGAGTTTTCCCTGGTGGTCAGTATGCAAATGTTTTTTTTTAATTACCAAAATTATAATTTTATATTACTTTCCTACATTGATGGATCAGTGACCGCACAGGCATTGTCGACAAAGAGCGTGTGTTTGTGTGCCTGGAAATGTATTATCTCCCTCCCTGTTAAATTTGATCTAATCCATGTCCTGAAACACACCTCCTCGCCTGCCTTCACTTCTCATTCTAACAGAGGGAGCGATTTGTTTGTGAATGAATCCCCGTTATGAACGACACATTCACAAGTAATTAGCCGACAATAATACACGTTTCTGGCACCGCAGCGTCTTGTTGTCATATTTTTTTTGCATTATTTGCTTATTTTATTCAACAAAACTAGCATAATCCTGGTATTTAGTGCAAGTTGGTGTTACTTTGCCTTATGGTGAATGCAGTAAGCGACTGTATTATCATTAATAATGTTACTTGTTTAGTACAAAAGTTCATAACATACAAAAACTTAAAAAAATTATGAAATGTTCTGCCTTTGTGCTTTGTTTTCTTTGTTTGCTTGTTACTACACCCGTACACAGCGCTAAAGTCCAGCATCTTCACGTTGGCACATGGTCTTGACTAGTGCGGTTGAATGACATTTGTCCTGGGAGCACTGCACAAATGTGGCGGCGCTATTGACGCATGCTCAGGGTCCGTATGCGATATCTAGTGTATATATCTATGACTTAGATCAAGATATCTGTATAAAAAATAAATCATGACAAACATTGAAACAAAACAAAATCAGTTTGTGTGTAGTCAAACGGTTGTTGCTGGAAGGGATACAGCTGTGGCCATATGTTAATAATTCATTCCCTTTATTAATTAGTCCCTTTATTAATCAGGGGTCACCACAGTGGAATGAACCGCCAACTTATCCAGCATATGTTTTACAGCGGATGCCCTACCAGCTGCAACCCATCACTGGGAAACATCCATACACACTCATTCACACACATACACTACGGACAATTTAGCTTACCCAATTCACCAATACCACATGTCTTTGGACTTGTGGGGGAAACTGGAGCACCCGGAGAAAAACCCCACGCCTACACGAGGAGAACATGCAAACCCCACACAGAAATGCCAACAATTTATAGCAAATACAATACACAATAATACAATTTAATCTACAATAACAAAATTAAAGTATACAATAATACAAATAAATATGCAGCTAATACCAATTTTTGAGTGAACTATCCCTTTAACCTTGGGTGCTTTCAAATTTGATGGAGAAACATGAACCCTTAATGTTTTTACTTCAATTTATACACTAACAGAAACTAAAATGTAGCTCTCTCAACACACACACACACACACACACACACACACACACACACACACACACACACACACACACATATATATATATACATATGCTGCACATCATGTCCATCTCTGAGGCTGTGATGAATATAAAGCACATCTTCACGCCTAAACACTGCATTTCCTGTTGTCTTCTTAAATAACTTCCCCTGAGCTCATCAGTTTTCGATTTCATTCTGCTGTTTGGAATATAAATGATCTTCAGAGCACCGAAAACACCTTGTGGTATCAATAATCCCCAGCTAGGCCCAAACATGCTTAGACAGCAGTTTATGTGGGATAGTTAGAATGTAAATAGGTCATTTACAATCCCACAGAGAGCACAGAGTGAGATCTTTGCCCTTGGACCCCTAAGCTTTTTCCTTTTAGTGACCAAAAAACTAAATCAAAGAGAAAAACATCTGCTGGACAGAGCAAACACATCAGTGCGTCAATAACAGCCACAGATCATATGAGAAACAAAGCAGACGGACATCAAAGATTCAGCTCAATTACACAAAAAATAGCTTTCATCAAACCATGCAGCGTCTGTGAGGGAAGGATGGAACGTGAGATTGACAGGCGGATTGGTGTAGCGGCAGCAGTAATGCGGTCGATGTATTAGTCCATTGTGGTAAAGAAGGAGCTGAGCCGAAAGGCAAAGCTCTCGATTTACTGGTCAATCTACAATTCTACTCTCACCTATGGTCATGAGCTTTGGGTCATGCCCGAAAGGACACAATAATACAATCTTGGATACAAGTGGCTGAAATGAGTTTCCTTCGCAGGGTGGCAGAGCGCACACTTATAGATAAGGTGGGGAGCTCTGACACCCAGGAGGAGCTCAGAGTAGAGCCGCTGCTCCTCCACATTGAGAGAAGTCAGCTGAGGTGGCTCGGGCATCTGTTTCAGATGCCTCCTGGACACCTACCTAGGGAGGTGTTCCAGGCATCTCCTACCAGGAGGAGGCCTCAGGGAAGACCCAGGACATGCTGGAGGGACTATGTCTCTCGGTTGGCCTGGGAACGCCTCAGGATCCCCCGGAGGAGCTGGAGGATATGTCTGGGTAGAGAGAAGTCTGGGGTTCTCTCTTAAGACTGCTGCCCTTGTGACCCAGCCCCGGAAAAGTAAATGAAAATGAATGAATGAATGATTATATATGATATCTGTGTGCCTGGACTCGAACCATTGACCTTCTTGCTGTGAGGCAACAGTGCTAACTGCTAGGGTTGGGTCGACAGACAATGCCATTGTCCATCGCCGATAGCTGATAGACATCACAATGCTGAGCCGGCATCGCAGATCCTCCACCCCGACCCCGTCGCAGCAACAACCCTCTCGCGAAAAATACACACTTAGGCCCCGTTTACACTAATACGTCTTAGTTTTAAAATGGCATTTTATAACGAAAGCAATCCACGTCCACACCGCCGTTTCATCTAGCATTTCTGAAAAAATCTCCTTCCACAAGCTGAAAACGCACATCACGTGACCACACACACTTTGTCATGCGCTGCAGTGTAGGCTTTGCGCACGTCTGAATCTGAGCTCCAGCAGTCACCCAGAGAGCAGTGCATGTCAGACAGTTTATCAAGGATGTACCGCTGGATTGCGCCTCACTATAGTTGTTAAACGTGATATTTAACTAATCTTGTCTCTATCTAATGACTCTTCAGTTATTTGAATCTATCAGGTAACATGTCACAGCGTCAGTACACTGCTTCAATCTTTCACTTTCACGCGTGTACTAAGTTTATTCACGCCATTATAACAACACAGATCACTCCACCTATTTATGTCCTATTTATGCCAGAGTCCCACGGAAAAAAGTGAAAGACAGGTGGTAATTTGTGTGTTCCTTATCTTTATTTATTTATGATTTGGTTATGGGTAACACGAAGACCATGAGGGTCAGGCAGTAAAAACGGTAGGCTACAAATAATTCATTCATTCATTCATTTTCTTGTCAGCTTAGTCCCTTTATTAATCTGGTGACGCCACAGCAGAATGAACTGCCAACTTATCCAGCACGATTTTTACGCAGCGGATGCCCTTCCAGCCGCAACCTATCTCTGAGAATCATCCACACACTCATTCACACTCATACACTACGGACAATTTAGCCTACCCAATTCACCTGTACCGCATGTCTTTGGACTGTGGGGGAAACCGGAGCACCAAGAGGAAACCCACGCAAACGCAGGGAGAACATGCAAACTCCACACAGAAACGCCAACTGACCCAGCCCAGCCGAGGTTCGAACCTGTGACCCACTGCATCGCCTACAAATAATTCATTCGTTATGATTTAATTAATTATTCATAAATAATTAATTTACTGCCACCTACGACGACGATGCCATCGTCCTTCGTGATGTTTCACATCAGACATCGTACGATGCCAAATTGGTTGGCATCGCCTAACCCTACTAACCACTGAGCCACTGTGTCGCCTTTGTTTACAATCACTTACCTTAAAAAAAATTGTAAATCCAATGAATCATTTTTAAGTGCAAGGTCAAAAGTGACTGGTACTGCTATACTTGTGGGGACATTTGGTCTCCGCAACGTAAGGAATACACACACACACACACACACACACACACACACACACACACACACACACACACACAACTTGAACAACAATTAAATCTAAATATTCAATTATCAATATAAAGCTGTACAGTATAAGCAAACACAGCAGCACACTGAAAAAAATTATTCATTTCATTTAGATTTTTTTAAAGGTAAGTGGTTGCAAAAAATTTTTTATGGGCTGAATTTAAACAAACCAGTTAAGTTGAACATTACCAAAGACTAGAATACACAAGACATGTCACTCGTATAGTTTTAAATAGGGAAAACTGTAACAGTCAATATGGCTAATGAAGCTCCACCTACCAGTTCAGGAGCCAATCATCGATAGCTATAGACCAGGGGTCACCAATCTCTGTCCCGGAGGGCCGGTGTCCCTGCAGGGTTTAGCTCCAACTTGCCTCAAAACACCTGCCTGATTGTTT
The DNA here is from genome assembly GCA_903798205.1 of Danio tinwini. Taxonomy (NCBI): domain Eukaryota; kingdom Metazoa; phylum Chordata; class Actinopteri; order Cypriniformes; family Danionidae; genus Danio; species Danio tinwini. Next base: position 3,533,329 of record CAIGQZ010032409.1, read on the forward strand.
CAAGTATACTTAGTAAGACCTTGATTAGCTTGTTCAGGTGTGTTTGATTAGGGTTGGAGCTAAAATCTGCAGGACACCGGCCCTCTAGGAACATGTTTGGTCACCCCTGGTATAGACTGACGATTCTCTAGGGGACCAGAGCTCGGACCAGATGTGTGCTTTTAGGACAGTTTGGTGGTCAACAAACAAACTGGAATCTCAGTGGATATTTACTTCACAGACATGAGAAATATATCCAAATAAAGCTTAAAATCTCTACTTGTAAATGAACCAAGTGCACTTAAAAACAAAAGTTTTTTGGTTTTGTAATCTGTATGAAATGAACAAGAGGTACAGTCTGTCCTGTCAAATGCACATCACATGACAGCAACTACTCAAACACCCACAAACTTGTAAACAAAGAGTAGCTGTCATTTCTGGAGGAGATTTCATCAAGACAAAGTTGTGGATTACTTCAGAAAGCAGTGTGATCAGATGAAGCATTATCCAGAGGATGATTATGTGTAACACTGCCATAAATGAGGTTGGTGTCGTGATCTCGTTTATTTCGAGTGCACATGCGCATTAGCTTGGGCCCCTGAAAATATGCAGATTTTGTTTGATTCGGACGTTTAGAAACAAAACTTATAAGACAGTTGATGCTTAATTTTATTGGTGATTATAAATATGTAATGTAATCATTAGCTTGGCTAACAGTTTTGGAGAATCACACTGCCCGAGAGGTGTTTCAAAGACAGCCGCCGAGTGAAATTACTTGCCTTAACGGGACTTTAACATTACTAAATCAAATTGGTTTGTTTAAATTCAGAATCGGCACACTGCCACTTTAGCTCTCAAAAATTTTTTTATTGTGACAACGTTTTGACCAGTAACTAAATCAGCGCACCATCATCTCAAAAACATTGCAAGAATTAAATGCTTTGATTCTAGCGAGGACTATGCTCACTGAATATAAACCTAACAGATCACTCAGATCATTAGGATCAAGTAAATTAGAAATTCCAAGAGTTCAGTCAAAGCAGGGTGAATCGGCCTTCAGCTACTAACAGCGCCCCCTACTGCTGGAATCAGCTTCCAGTAATGATCAGATGTGCTCCAACATTAGGCATGTTCAAATCAAGGCTAAAAACACATCTGTTTAGCTGTGCTTTTACTGAATGAGCACTGTACTACGTCTCACAGATCACACTATTATGTCTTTCTTTTCTTTTTCATTCTTTTATAACCTGTTTAAACACATTTAAATTTGTTTTCATCAGTTTTAATCATTTTATTTGTAGCTTTTTTATTTTCTTATATTAGTTTCTTTTATTCCTGGTTATGTAAAGCACTTTGAATTACAATTGTGTCTGAAATGTGCTATATAAACAAACTTGCCTTGCAAAAATTGTTGTAAGTCCAACTAACATTTTTTTTCAGTGCATGTTGCTTAACTTCAGTGATACTTTGACGCTTTGGGATGTTTTCAAAACACACACATGGATATGGGTGTGTTTTAAATTGTCACGTGGGCGGAAAGAGTGAAAATAATGTGGTTTTGCGCTCAAAGGATAATCAGGGTCATGGCGCTGACCTCCTGCCACCTTTCGCTCTGCTGTGTACGTGTTTGTGTAAGTAATGCCAGCATGTCACAAGCAAAAGAGGTAAGAGAAAGGGCTGAATCAGCGAAAGCACTGGGTCAGAGTGCGGAATTAAACAGGAGGACAGAGAAAGAGAAAGGACAGAGTGGTCAAATTACATTGTAAGCATGCAAAAACGCTTTCGACCTTGCAAAATAGACAATTTATGTTAATCAAATTGGGTAGTAATTTTAAATAATGGTCCATTAGTTCATGTATTTACAAATATGAACTAAATATATGCATTATAAAAATCTAAAGTTGTGCTTGTTAACATTAGTTAATGCACTGTGAGTTAATATGAACTTATAACAACAGACTTTTTTTTTTCATTAATTAATGTGCATTAACTGGCGGCACGATGGCACAGTGTTTAGCACTCTCGCCTCACAGTAGGTCACTGGTTCAAGTCCTGGCTAGGTCAGTTGGCATTTCTGTGTGGAGTTTGCATGTTCTCCCCATGTTGGCGTGGGTTTCCTACGGGTGCTCCGTTTTCCCCCACAGTCCAAACACATGCACTATAGTGGAATTGGGTAAACTAAATTGTCCATAGTGTATGTGTGTATGTCCTGGTCTTCCAGGTTTGGGGTTGAGCATTGGGCTAACAACCCACCTCGTAAAAATTAAATGTGATGAAACACAAACATAGTGTGGCTAAATATCAACTTAAGTAATGTTCATTGACTAATCTTTCTATTTCTAAAGATGTTCTGTGACAAAAATATTATTGTAATAAATGTATCTGTTTAATAAATCTGTTTTGTACAAATGCACCAATATACAGTTGCAATCAGAATTATGGAACCCCCTTTGATTTTTTTTTCTATTTTAAATATTTCCTAAATGATGTTTAACAGAACAAGGAAATTTTCACAGTATGTCTGATAATATTTTTTTTCTTCTGGAGAAAGTCTTATTTGTTTTATTTTTGCTAGAATAAAAGCAGTTTTTAATTTTTGAACACCATTTTAAGGTCAAAATTATTTGCCCCTTTAAGCTATTTATTTTTCCATAGTCTACAGAACAAACCATCATTATACAATAACTTGCCTAATTACCCTAACCTGCCTAGTTAACCTAATTAACCTAGTTAAGCCTTTAAATGTCACTTTAAGCTGTATAGAAGTGTCTTGAAAAATATCTAGTCAAATATTATTTACTGTCATCATGGCAAAGATAAAATAAATCAGTTATTAGAGATGAGTTATTAAAACTATTATGTTTAGAAATGTGTTGAAAAAAATCTTCTCTCCGTTAAACAGAAATTGGGGGAAAAAATAAACAGGGGGGCTAATAAATCAGGGGGTTGAATAATTCTGATTGCAACTGTATATTACTCACAGTCAATGAGAAATTAATAAAAATATTCATTTTCAAAATGGGGTGTGCTAAATTTAACTAAGCACTGTAATTTAAACTCAGGGAATCACCTGCTCCACATTTTAGACAGCCGTTTGTCATTCATTCATTCATTCATATTCCTTCAGGTTAATCGGTTTCTTCGGGTCGCCACAGCGGAATGAACTGCCAACTTATCCAGCATATGTTTTACACACTCATTCACACACACACACACACACACACACTCATACACTGCGGCCAATTTAGTTCATCCATTTCACCTATAGCAGGGGTCTCAAACTCGTAGCCCATGGAACGATAGTTTGTGGCCCCCGCCTTAATTTGAAAGTTTAATGTTAGTGCTGCCCTGGTGTGGTCTGCGTTGTGTATGGAGCTGAACGAACCCACCAATCACGGTAGAGTATATGGCAGAGGTGGGCAAACTACGGCCCGCAGGCCAAATGCGGCCCGCTGAACACTTTCATCCGGCCCGCGAGGGAGTTTTTAAAATGCTGCTTCTGAGTAACGGTTTGGTTTCAGAATTAGTAAATTAATGATGCAACACAAGTGAACGCGGTACAGTTAGTGCAACCAGTAGAATTAGAGCACACTCTCGGATAGGGCTGTGCCATTAATCGAAATCGAATCGCAATCACAAGAGGCTGCGATATGACATATATATTATTTAACTTCCCCCGCTCAGAGCAAATGCATGAGTCTGTGTGTGACGGTCGTCTGTGTGTGACAGCCTTACTAGCCAATCGAATGAGCACACTTTCTTACTGCCCAATCAGAATTGTGCAACCGAACTATGCGGAACGCCCACAATAACAAACAGGAAAGCGCAAACGGTTATACGAGAAGCGTCTTGCTAAAATCAGGGGCATAGATTTAGCATGAACGGAGGGGACGCAGAGGGGGACCAACAATTGATATGTCCCCACCAATAATTTAATTCCCTTAAAAAAATTGCGCTGTCAATATTGACCTAGACATGTTAACCTAGAAACGCTGTGCCTTTCCCTGCTGTCATGTGAGAGGCTGTAGCTGTGTTCAGAAAAGCAGCGCCAAAACAGCGCAGGTGAATTTCCTGTGCAAGAATGAGATGTGTGAGGTGTGTGACACACACAGGTGAGGATGGCGGCAGCAAAAAAATGACATAAAGAGCTTTTTTCAACGAAAAGTGTAAGTCACATAAACTCAAGTTCACTACTGAATGAGTCCATCATGATAATGGTGTTAATGCTTGTGTTTTCCCCACTTTAACGCACAGTCTGTCACTATAGCTGGCTGATAAAGTCTACATTAATGTGACATGATTCTGTCCGATATTATTATTATTATTACTATTTATTACTGATTGATTTGTTTTCTCATTAATTTTTTATTGTTTATGTTTTCATCTTATTTTGTGTTAACTCCAATCTTCTCAAATCTCTTTATTTTTATTTTTTTAACACAAAATAAGGTGAAAAAATTAACAGATTAATAATATAATTAATTTCTTGTGGAAAACCTGGTGATGTGGCCCAGCCTCACCCAGACTCTGCCTCCAGCGGCCCCAAGGTAAATTGAGTTTGAGACCCCTGACCTATAGTGCATGTGTTTGGACTGTGGGGGGAACCGGAGCACTCGGAGGAAACCCACCAAACACAAGGAGAACATACAGCTAGGAAGAAAAGCTGGGACTCGAACCAGCAACCTTCTTGCTGTGAAGCGACAGTGCTAACCTACTGAGCCACTATGTTGCCAGGCATCTGTCAAATAGATGAAATAACTTACACCATAAAAGAGGCTCACATAAATAGCAAGAATGCATGCACATGTTACTAATACAACAATTAAAAGAAATAAACTGGTGAAAACGTGGGCTATTTTCAACATATGCAAAAATACTGTACTTATGTAAATCAACCTATCAGCCTCCATATGTTTATTTGGCAGTGTATAAAACTTAAGATCGGGATTTTTAAACTTATCAGAGGTGAAAAACTCATTAATTTTCCTTTGACTTAGTCTCTATTCCATATGTCACCACAGCGGAATGAATCGCTAACTATTCCAGCATATGTTTTTTTACACAGCGGATGCCCTTCCAGCTGCAAACCCAGTACTGGGAAACACCCATACACTAATTCACACACATACTCATACACTACAACCAATTTAGTTCTTCCAATTCACCTATAGCGCAAGTGTTTGGACTGTGGGGGAAACTGGAGCACCCGGAGGAAACCCACAACAAGATGATGAGAACATGCAAACTCCACACAGAAATGCCAACTGATCCAGCCGGGACTCAAATCCATGACCTTTTTGCTGAGCTTATTTACTATAAATAACCAAAGTTTTCTTATCTCAATATCTTCGTCTTGAAGAACCCACACACCTCTACTTTCCCTCCTTTTCAGATGGGCGACACGGCGGCCCAGTGATTAGCGCTGTTGCCTTACAGCAAGAATACCGCTGGTTTAAGTCCCTACTAAACCAGACGACATTTCTTTGTGGAGTTTTGCTTGTTCTCCCCGTGCTCGCGTGGGTTTTCCCCAGGTTCCCTGGTTTTCTCCCAGTCTAAATAACTTGCAACCTAAGTAAACTGAACACACAAAATTTATACCATAGTCAAGCTCTAAGCAAGTACACCTCTCCTCAGTCATCCATATCCATCACTCAGCTAGAATAAGCCGGGGGAGTTTATCGAAATCTAGCTGAGCTCAAACTCCCCTTTTGCCCTGCAAACGGGAGGGAGCCCAGGGCTCGAGGATCTCATAAGCTCAGGGCTCTCTCGCGGGACAGCATGCCAAACAAGCTTTTATTATCAATTATCAGCTAAGTGTGAACTCTTGAAATGAGCTTAGTACATTCTCGTTTGATTATGACTGAAATAAAAGGTGGGGGAAAGTTGTTTTAGAGGCATTAGATAAAAGATTATAAAAGTAAATATGTATATTTTGGAACACTGTGCAAATAAAATGAATCAAAAGTGTATTCAAAAGTTAAATGGTGCAATTTTGGCACAATCTTGACATCTGAACAGTAACATGAAAGTTGATTTAGAGGTGGAGCAAGTTACATTAGATTTAGATAAAGGAGTGCCAAGACAAATATTTACTGTTAGGAATGTAGGGCAAGATGTCTATTTCATGTCATTTAATTTATCTATCAGTGAAACAGAATATTTAAATATATACAGTTGCATTCATAATTACACAGCAAATGCATTAGTGCTAAATGTTGAGTGTTGAGGTAATTCAGAGTAAAGTGAGGAAAATGTAGAGAAAGATGAAATAACCCTCACAGTGTTGGAAGCTGATTTGCCTCCTTGTCGTACAGAGTTACATGTATCTAACGCTAATACAGTGTTGACTACTACATCTGGGAATTTATGCAGCAATGTATCCCTGAAGGATTTTTCCAGGCCATTTTCTTCTGCCACAAGCAGCAGTAAGAAGCAACTGGTGAGTAAATGTGCTTAAAATGAAGTTATATATATGTTAGTTTTAAATATCTTACAAAAAGTATCATTTTTCATTTTTATTTTGTTCTGTACTAGCTATGTTACATAAAAATTAAAGCTGTCTTAAAACTACTTTTCTTTGTTAAAATACGAGATAATACTGTTTGTGACTCTTTTGAACTCTTTTCCTTAAACATTAATGGAATAGTTAATAAAGTGTTGCCGATATGAAACAAGATATATTTTTATTTCCATGAGTGGCGCGGTTCGGCAATCTAGTTACCTTCAGTTCCCTCACGCGACACTCGTGCTCTTTCCACACTCTTTTGCCGGCGAGAGCAAAAGAAAAGTTCAAGTGTGTGAGGGAGCTGCTTTGTTTATTTATGGAACACAGCCTTACGTCTTGCTTTTTGCTTGCTTGCTTGTGGTTGGGTAACATATTTTAAACTATAAGAGTTTGCTAATTAACACTCTCTGAGTGTTGATAATGTTAACTCTTTCAAAAGTGTTATTTCAACACTTTTATAGTGGTTCCCATATAAACTCTGAGGAAGTTTTAATTTTAACTCTAAGGTAGGTAAATCTACAATTTGCAGTGTATTAGCCCTAGTAAATTTTCTTTTTTATAATATTTCCCAAACAATGTTTAACAGAGCAAGAACTTTTTCACAGTATTTCCTATTGTCACAATCACCAGGGATCTAATCCTGGCAGATCACTGGTAAACACGTACATCGCTAAGGACTACAAATCCGCCAGTATATTGACTACAAGTTCCAGTCATGCACTGCTCACACTCACCTGTTCCTCATTCAGTAGATTACACACACTCACGGCTGGGAGCTTCTCATAAACTGATAACAAGAACTATTTATACAGCGCACACACACACACACACACACACACACACACACACACACACACACACACACATCAGGGCTGAGTCTTGTTTAACTGTTTTGTGAACATTACAACGCATTCCCCTTGCCTTGTCTTGCCGGTTTTGACCCTCGCTTTATTTTGTTTGTTTTACTGCTTATTCCTGTCTACTGCCTGCCTTTTGAGCCCTCATCTGATATTTGTTTATGACTCTGTATTATTTGCATGTACCCGTTTGCCCCTGTGTTGACTGTTACCTGCCTGACCATTCTGTTCAATAAACCTGTGTTTGGATCCGCACTCCGTTGTCAGCGTCCACTTCACATTACAGATATATTTTTTTTTCTTCTGACATTATTAGATTTTATATTATAATATTATATTATACACCATGAAAGCAAAAAAATAAATAAATAAAAATTCAGCCACATGTACTCACAAACACATATTTCTTGGTTCTCAAAAATAGAGCACATTTTCCCAATGAGTCTGTGAACATATTTATGGTGGAGATTGTTTTATTCATCTAGAACTACAAAAAAGTGGTGTTGAGAACATATCGAGGACTAAAATACAGTTCTACGTAACTTCATCAGATTTTTTAATTATTATTTTTACTTTTTCACCATTATTTGATTGCACAGAGGAGATGAAGACAGGAATGAACGGGAAACAGAGAAAAAGGGGAAGGATGGGCAAAAAACCTGGAGCTGGGAATTGAACTCAGGTCACTGTGAACACTTTAATGCTATACATCAGCACACTTAACCTTTTTTCACTTTTGGGCCTGCTTCTTTCTCCAATCAATTTTTGAAGGCCCACCTGTCTGACATTTTCTTTAAAATTTTTGTATGAAACCTTTATTTATTATTTATTTATCACTGTAAAAAAATCTGTAATATTACGGTTTATTTCCAGCTGCTGGGGTGCCAGAAAACAAAATGTAAAATAACAGCCGTTAAATTACAGAAATTTACTGTAAATTAACGGACATAAAATTACAGAAATTTACTTAAATTTAAATTTCTAATAAATTTCTGTAATCACACCCCAGCAGCCGGAAATAAACCGTAATATTACAGAATTTTTTTACAGTGTATATATATATATATATATATATGGCATATGTGGCAGACCTGCCAGTGTGGCATCTGCGTCGCCATGGAAACGTCTCACTCACCGTATCACGACTCATCACGTGCTGATCAGGGACAGCTGCTGCCCATTAGAAGAGGGGTATTTAACACACGCCGTCGGCAACGACGGGAGAGCACGTCTAGGATGACAGCAGGAACCATGCTGTCTTCTCCCTCTTCCACTGGGCACCCTGACTGGCACTTCACTGCACAACCTCACAGAACACCTTTGGACACAGAACTCACCTACCTTCACATCCCAGCACACCTTTTCCTTGCTCCACTCCCTAAATAAACACCCCTACAGGGATTTTCATTGCCTCTCTGTGTCTGTGTGATCTCTCCCCTGCGACAATACATACATTTGTTGTGCCTTCTATTATCAGCATTTTCTTAAAAATATATATATTATCTATAATATTTATATTATTCATTCATGTGGGGGACTTGAGGGTAAACCGGAGCACCCAGCGGAAACCCACACAAACACAGGGAGAACATGCAAACTCCACACAGAAATGCCAACTGACCCAGCCAAGGTTCAAACCAGCAACCTTGTTGCTGTGAGGCGATTGTGCTACCCACTGCGCCACCATGACGCCCATATTTATATTATGATGTAATATATAATATAATTTTATATTTTATCTTTTTTATATGTTGTTACGAGTAGTAGTTGTGGTGTAGTGTGTTTGTGTGTGTGGTTTCTCTCGTTCTTTCTTTCTCTGTCTTGCTCTAGCTCTTTCTCTCGCTCTCTTTCTCTCTGAATCAGTCACAGGTGCAGCGGATTACGTCGGATCATGATTGGCGCTTGGATTGGTGGCGGCTGTATTTAAAACATCAGAGAGCATGGATTCAGCGGCTCCCCGCTCTCTCTCGATTCCTCGTTTGTTAATTCTTTGAGGAGATATTGTTGCTTAAGTGATCCAAAATGAGTGTTTGTTGCTGATGTCTCTTATATGGCTTTTGGGAGATGCCGATGTGAAGTTGTACATTCGAACCGGAGAAAGCTGGTTTTGTGTCTCCCTGTCTGGCTTGGAGCATGGTATGGAGGTTTGGTGCCTTTTGTTTATTATTTTCGTTTTCTCCTATGTTGTTAGCATAGGGAGGTAAGTTTCTGTATGTTATTATCTATTTTCCAGGGAAGTTTCCTCTAATTTAGTTAGTTTTGTTTATTGTCATTTATTTTGGCTGAACCCCTCCCGATGTTAGTTTTGCTCTTTATTTTCTGTAAAATAAATGCTATTTTTATGTTAATTCTCAATGGTTGTGTTTTTGATTCATATTTTTGAGGAGAGAGAGCGCGGGGGCACCAGGGATTATGTTTTTAATCCCTGTTAACTTGTTACATTTGGGTTAAACCTCTTTTTGATTAAGGATTTTTAATGTAATTCGTAACAATGTTTTAAATAAACATACACAGATTCAAAGAGAACCACATGTCAACAGGGAGATTGCAAAAGACCAGCTTCTGCTTTAAACTGGACTGACTGAATAGCTACTATTAAACATCTACTGTTCAAAAATACAGACAAATGTAAAATACAGTAAAACACCCTAAATCTATTGAAACGTGTCGATCTGATGGCGGTTGAGCTTGCAGCTGGATATTATTGAGAGATCGAGACTGAACAGACTTATTTGCGTCTAATACCAAAGTTTGTCACGGGTGCATGAATGAAATGTTCATGAGTGAATGTGAAACTGCCGAACTGCGGTTTAAGTCACCCAAAATTACAGGAAACTTAATAAAAACACTTCACGTATACACCTTAATTATAATATTGTCTATTGAGGCAAATAAGTAGATTACAGATGTCCATGTAAGCGTAGTCAGTAGTGTCTTCGAAAGATCCAGAAGGGCATCCTGCTGCTTTGATTCAGAAGGGCACTTTTTTTTTTGTCAGACGGCTCACTGGTTTGACTTTCATTCACCGTCATTCATTTTAAAAAGCACCCTGCCCATTTTATCTGTATATGTTTTACTGGAACGCATAAACTCTACAGGTGCCTGACAGTTGGATGTGGAGCTAATATTAATCCGATTCACTCTAGTGAACTGCATCCATCTCCAAGGTTCGAAGACTCGTTCTCGCCACCTACAGTGCAATTCGGCCAGGTATACATCTGCGCTAAAATATCAAGGTAAAAGTCATCATAGCTTGTGTAGAATAGACCCAGCTCCCAACCCAACTTTGAGAATAGATTAATGGCTATATGTTTTTTAATCGCCCGATAAGAGTCTATACAATATTTGTATATATACAGGGCTTGACATTAACTTTTTTGATCACCAGCCACAGTGGCTAGTAGTTTTCCAACATTACAAGCCACTCTGCATTTTTACTTTAATTTTGTTATTGGGAAAATATGTTTTATATGCATAAATATGACTTTGACATGCTAAAATTACTTGATTTAGATTTTGTGTTTTGTCCACATGCCTCCTCATTCATTTCACATTTTGTGTGTCATGTATGAGCAAATTGGTCATGGTTTCATAGTGTTATACTGCCAACAGTTTTTATTTTACATGACTTTTCAGAACTCAAAATTTTAAGGATTTACCAAATTTATCTCTGACCACATCAAACAATAATAATTTTTTGGCCACAAATTTTAAATGTGTCAAAACAAGCTGAATATCTATATACTATACTTTTTATTTAACAAACATTTCTTAAAGAAAAACAATTGACTTTTAAAAATAACTATTGTCATGTATCATACATATGCACAGTAATCTGTCCTCGCTAAAGGTCTCTCAGATCACTAGTTAACTACACATACATGGAGAGTTAATCTCATATTAAAGCAATGTTGTTGTAAAAAAGTGATAATTAAACCATATTAACAAAAATAACTGTAGGCAAAAGAAAGCAGGTGAAAAACGTACTGTGTGTGATAATAAAAGGATGATGACACGGTTAAGGCCAATTAATAATCTGTTCAAAGCGAAAGCAACCGGTGCGGCTTACAAAAAGACATATTTGAAGCTCTTGAAAGCAGCAAGACTGTGGGTGCATTGACAACTTTTTGTCAATGCACCCACCGATCACAGTTGCATTTCAGGCACGGTTGCATCAAGCAAGAAAACAGGAGCGCGCATGCGTTTTAGTTGCGCGCATCACATCAGCTGTTAGCACGACTGATCATCCTCTCATTCGTTATTCACCAATTATTTTTGTAAGTCGTGCTGTTTCTCGATTCTAAGATCACATTTGCACTCATATTGGGTTATAGTCGAACCCTGCTTTAAGAAAATCACAATTTAAAATGATTTTCAACCAGCCAAAGTGGCTAGTGGGAGTGTCTGTCTTACCCGCCAAAGCTGAAATCTACCTGCATTTGTCGGGTGTTAATGTTAAGCCCCGTGTGTATATATATATATATGAATATTCGTCATTATTAATCGTGAATCGTGATTAACATTTTGAGCAAAATAATCATGATTATCACTTTTTCTGTTATCGTGCAGCCTTACTTTAAACTATTTAAAAATGTTTAGAAGTGACCTTTTCACACTTTTCAAGGTTAAAAGTTGCTGGAGGAAAGATTAAAGTCACATAATGCAATTCAAAACGGTAAATAAATGGGGGAAAAATAAAAACAAAAATCACATAATATGGAAAACTACTTTTAAGAAAGTGAATTAGGTTAAATCCAGGTCAGTTGCACGATAAACATCAGAGCCTGCAAGCGCAACCAGTTAAAAAGCTGTTGGTTTACAATACTGAGGATGTTTAACAAAATCCAGCGGAGCTCTTAAACCTACAGAAAAGCAGCCCACAAATCAGTGCTCAAGTAGCCCTTCTTGACACGGTACAGCTGTCCATGCTGAATGTGCAGAGAAAACAAATGAAGAGAAAAAGTGTGAGCCTCCCCCACAGGCTATCAGAGCCAAGATCTGAACACAGCATGCATATACGTTACAGTTGAAGTCAGGATTATTAGCCCTCCTGAATTAGAAGTATATTTTTTCCCTAATTCTGTTTAACGTAAAGAAGACATTTCTAAATGTAGAAGTTTTAATAACTCATTTTTAATAACTGATGTCTTTTATCTTTGCCATGATGACAGAAGCCCTGTCACAATTAGGGATGCAACGATTAACCGGTTTCAATATTAACCGCACTTTAATTTGCCACGGTTAATTCATCGTAAAGACTTCTCAATACCGCGTTTCTGCACAGAACAAAACAAAGGTATGCCAACTGTGCGCTAGTTTGTACAGCGAGACTAATAACCACGCACACTAGATTAACTATGAATAAGGCTATTAACTAGGCATGGGACGATAATTGTTTTCAAGGTATACTGCGATTTGGAAAAGTCACGGTTTTCATACCGCCAAAATTTTCTCTAATACCGTTCCTAAGGTATGTGTAAAAAATTGTATTTACATTTTTTTTACAACAGCCTCTCCAGCAGAAAAGATATCCAAAAATGCCATTTTAAATTGTAAATAAATCTGTGTTTTTGAAACTAATGAAGACAGCAGACGTCAATGATTCATTTTCATTATTTAGCCTGGCACGTTTACTGCTCCAAAATATTATAAATGTTTCTCGAAATAAAATATATTGTGTTCAAAGGGGAAAAAACTTTTAGTTTTTTACACAGACATTTAAAAAGAATATATTTTAGAGCAGTAATCACAATGCCCAGGGCCGGCGCGTCCATAAAGGCGACCTAGGCGGCCGCCTAGAGCGGCATATTAATGAGGGCGGTGTAGCAGTCGATTCTGTTCCCTTCTGGAATTCCAATTTCCTCTCTACGAAGCGTATTTGATAACAGCGTATGCAGACACACCCAAACACAACTGAATGTACAGAAAGCGAAAAGGGACAAAAGTATACTTTCATGTCTTGCAATATCAAAGTAGCGTAATAAAATTAATCTTACACTCCCATTACATATTTTCTGTGGTTCTTGTTTGTATTCTTAGCTTTTTCAAATGTCTGAGTTTATGCACCCTAGTTTAATACTGCATGTAGGCCTACAGTTGTGTTAGTTCTTTTCATTTTCAAGTTCGGAAAAAATACGTACTTTTAGAACCACGTTGCTTTTCGTACATCCAGTTGTGTTTGGGTGTGTTTGCGTACGCTGTTAGCGGACACGCTTCGTAGAGGGGGAGCTGGAATTCCAGAAGGGAACAGAATCGACTGCTACAGAGGCAAATGCGCCCTGCCGCCCAACCCAACGTACTGACTTTCATTCACAACATCAACAGAACACATGCATAATAGGGGTCTGGCTTAATAGTAAGGGCGGCAAACGCTCCCCTCCGCCCAACTCAATGTACTGACTCATCCGCAACATCAACCCCCCGTCCTCACTTTTTTAACTGGTCAGGTTAGTTTTTACTTTCGGGTTGAGGGCGGCGTGCTAGTTCATTGCCTAGAGCGGCAGTTCGGCTTGCTCCGGCCCTGACAATACCGTGACACCGTGATATTTTTATCCAAGGTTATCATACCATCAGAATCTTATACCGGCCCATGCCTACTATTAACTAAGACAAGATCATGTAAATTGGTTATTTCCAATGGAGGCACGCGACGCAACGCGCTCACGCTTTTCAGCCGCACCTACTTGAGATGACAGGGAGATGTGTGACTGCGAGAACTGCAAACGGCTTAAGTTTGAGGAAGAAACAAAGAAAAGTACACAGGTTTGCAAACCCACTTAAAGTTACAAATAATGGCGCTGAAGAGAGCATGTTAATCCGAGAGAACGTTAATCCGCCAGCCGAGATCAATTGAGTGATTTCTGAGAGTGCTGGAAAACTCGCAGTGGATCAGCTGTTTAATGGCCCGAATCTCAATGCGTTGCATTTAGGCATGGGCTGGTATAAGATTCTGACAGTATGATAACCTTGGATAAAAATATCACGGTTTTACGGTATCACAGTATTGTGATTACTGCTCTAAAATATACTCTTTTTAAATGTCTGTGTAAAAAACTAAAAGTTTTTTCCTCTTTGAACACAATATATTTTGTTTTGAGAAACATTTATAATATTTTGGAGCAGTAAACATGCCAGGCCAAATAATGAAAATGAATCATTGACGTCTGCTGTCTTTATTAGTTTCAAAAACACAAATTTATTTACAATTTTAAAATGGCTTTGGATATCTTTTCTGTTGGACATGCTGTTGTAAAAAAAATGTAAATAAAAAAATCTTACACATACCTTAGGAAAGGTATTAGAAAAATGTTTGGCGGTATGAAAACCTTGACTTTTCCAAACCGCGGTATACCCTGAAAACGGTTATCGTCCCATGCCTAGTTGCATTCACTGCGTGTTCAGCGCAAATGGATGCTAAATGTAAAATCTAACACAGTATAGTCAAAGACTATAGAATAGGGACTTTGGCATAGTATATACGTATAAAAGCAATAGTGCAAAATGTATATTTTTTACTGCAATGCTTCATTTTTGCTTGACGCAAACCAAACATTTATTTGTCAACGTAACAGTTGGACTTTTTATAGCAGATAGCTCACATTTAAGCAATTCAAGGCAGCATGATAATGAGAAATGTAATACATTGTTAGTATTATTGTTATCATAGTCATCATTAATATTTTATAAATATTACACATTAATTTTGGAATTATTGCACAAATATCGATAAGTCGTAATAGACGTAGTTAGTTTCTGTTTTTTGTTAGTCCTGATTGATGTTGTTTTCAAATACAATAAATCTGTTAATGTTCAATATGCAGGGGTGCTCATTCAGTTTTGGTGGGTGCTCCTACATTTTTTCTGGTGCTCCTAAATGTTTGAATTTGGGAGCACCGGTGCTACTAAGTAAAAAAAGTTAATTTCAAGCCTCTAAGACAAATACAGTTTTTTTTATTCTCATTTTTATTTATTTACTCATTGTTTAGTTATTTATTTACAGCGTAAACATTATTTATGTTTAAATGCCAAAAATGTCACTTATTTTAAGCACAAAGAGAAAAATTGGACTATTGTTTGTTTTTAATATAAGTATGTGCTGTATTTGGTTACTGAGCAGCAATAAACAACACTTAAAAATATAAGGAGTTTTCATGTGGTTTTCTAAACTAGTCGTGTTTTGAAATTAATAAATGCATAATAATCGTGATAACTGTGAAACCGAGATTATTTCTCAGACTATAATCAGACAATCAAAATCAATAATCGTTGCATCCCTAGTCACAATAATCAATATATGGACTTATCGCACGACACATGGACATGACCTCAATCATTTTTGGTGATGCAATATCTATATCGCCCATACATAAAAACCAATTCTAGCAACATTTTAGCTGATTAGGCAACATCTTTATCTCTATTGGAGGTGTAAGTGTCAGTATGGTTAAAACACTACAGTATTTACTATAAATTACTATAATATATTTTCATGTGGGTGTCTGATAACTGAAAATAAATCTGGTATAGCAGATATTGCAGCCTTTGTTACTCTTTACCTAGCACTTTTTTGTGAATATTTATTGTTGCTTATTTAGGATATACATTTTCACAAGGGGTGTCATGGTGGCACAGTGGGTAGCACGATCGCCTCACACCAAGAAGGTTGCTGGTTCCTCCGGGTGCTCGGGTTACCCTCACCATCCAAACACATGCGGTATAGATGAATTGAATAAGCTAAATTGGCCGTAGTGTATGAGTATGAATGCAAGATTGTATGGGTGTTTTCCTGTGTTGGGTTGCGGCTGGAAGGACACCCGCTGCATAAAACATATGCTGAATAAGTTGGCGGTTCACTCCGCTGTGGCAACCCCTGATTAATAAAGGGACTAAGCCGAAAAGAAAATGAATGAATGAATGCATTTTCACGTTCTGACTCCAATGCCTCATTATTAAACTGTTAAAATCCCTATAATTAAATGAAATATTCTCAAGAATAAAAGATGATGTGTTCTTTGGAGGAGTGCACTTGCATTGTGATGCTATTATATTGTCATACTGGCCTTATGTAATGAGTGGCATAAAATGGTCTTAAAATGACAATAATATCATTTATCGCAATATATTTTGGTGCAATATATCATACAACAAAAATAGATAACGTGACTGGCGTATATGACAGTACATCATTTTTGACTAGATACTTGTCTGTGGAGAGGTAAGCATGATCGAATACCCAATGAGGGTGGAGAGCATGTTAGGAGCCCGGCGGCTAATCAGCAGGCCAATCAGAAATAATAAATAACACCTGATTATTCTAGTGATTGGGCCGGAGTGACACCCTTCTTAAGGAGAGAAGGAGCAGCCGGGAGAGAGAGAGGAGAGAACACACACACAAACACCAGAGCTTGTGTGTGTGTACCTTAAAAATAAAAAGACAAATTACTTACCTTATATCGCCGACCCTGTCTTCTTCTTCCACACAACAACGAACGGTATTACATTGTCATTAAGCTTAAAGTGCCATTTAAAGGCTTAACTAGGGTAATTAGGCAAGTTAGGGTAATTAAGCAAGTCATTGTATAACAGTGGTTTGTTCTGTAGAGCAGTAGTCCTCAACCACCGGGCTGCAGACCAGTATTGGTCCATGGATCAATTGGTACCAGGCTGCACAAGAAGTCATTAATTATTTCCGTTTTGTTTATTATCGGAGTCTGAACGATTTTTTTTTTTTGAAAAATCTTTTATTTTGAAAAATTAACATATTCCTCACAAGTATGTATAACCTCCAAGCAGCAAAATGAGAAAGAAACCGACATCTATGGAAAGTTTCTTTGCTAAGAGGAAAATGCCCAGGGAAGGACCCGTGAACTGCCACGGAAAAGATCTGCAACCCATTTGTCAAGAAATCAAGTGAATCCAGCATTTCTGTGCAAGAAGAAGATCAATTGCTGTAGATCGCAAATGACTTCGCGTATAGCGTCTTTTCTAGAGTTTGTGCAAGTTCGTTATTTCCAATGGTGGTGTGCGGCTTACGCACTCGCGCCTTTCAAATGCACTCAGTTGAATAAACGCTGGGAGCGCACCGCGAGTCAAGTAACAAGAACTGACTGATCAGTTTTAGCTTGTATGAAATATACACATTTCGGTAGACTAGTTATCTCAGGTTGCTTTCACACCTGCCTTATTTAGTACGGTTGAATTGCACTAGGGTTTGTTTTCAAAAAAGCGTACAGAGACCTCCTTGAAGAGGTGGTCTCGGTACACTTACAAACAAACCCTGGAGCGGATCGTTTGTGGTGAGAACAAGGTCCGAACTAAAACAGACCCAACCGCAAAAGTACTGTGCCTTTTTGGACTAATCCAGCTGCCATAGGCCGATGCGCTGTGCATTATGGAATGTGGAGGAAAAGTATTTGTTGACAGCGCTTTACCAAATGAGTGAGAGAGAGGGGCAAAACAAATGGATCAATGGACCTGATGGATCGTTGGTAATATTTCCGGAAGATGACCATGTTGCAGTTTAGCTAAATGAATTCACGCCTCCTCCTGAAGTGACGTACAATGCACATTTGCCGTTTGCAATGCCTTAAAACATTGTTTTCCAACCACAGCCATGCTTCATTCTCGAAATGTATAATTTGCCTAAGTGATGTATACAAACTATATAGTGTACTATGAGCAGAGATACAATCAGTCAGCGCAGTCGTCCCTCCATAGTGAAAAGCGACATTTTGTGTCTGCCAGTTTGTTTATTTGCGAGAGTTCCATTGGCATTTTCCCGCACGTGAATTCTGACCAATCGAAAAGCAGTTTCGAAAATATGTTCAACAACATCTGGCCAATGAGTGATGTGGATTTTGTCAGATGACTGCATTTTGGCTCTTTTCAACTGGTTCGGACCAAAGCAATCAGTGTGGTGTGAAAGCGGCCCAAAGGCGGCAGAAAATGCTACAATCTATCATTTATTGCCCTTGGTCCGGACCAAATAAAGCGAACTACAGATGTGAAAGCACCCTCAGACAAACACAGAACACCCAAACTCTTTGCAGTTTTCTTCATAAATAAATCTTGTCTCAGAGCTGCAGCAATATTTTGTCAGCTTGTCATCCTCTGAAAAAACAGTTGATGGCCGCCTAGCAACCTATTAACCATCGCACCCACAACACCCAGTCTGCGGTAAAATTGTCAAGTGTTGACCGGTCCACGGTGATTAAAAAGGTTGGAGACCACTGAAATGGACAATCAAAAAAAAGGGGTGTAATAATATTGACCTTAAAATGATTTTAAAAACATTAAAAACTGCTTTTATTCTAGCCGAAATAAAACAAATCAGACTTTCTCCAGAAGAAAATGCAATATAGGAATTACTGTGAAAAATTCCTTGCTCTATTAGCCATCTACCGCATGGGGTTGCCATATGGCAAAATGATATTTATGTTCATTTCTCTGCCACTGTTTCTTTAAGACCAACATCCTATTTTTTTGTTGTTGGAAAGAAGACCTTAGTTTAGCCAATAATGTGCCTTGGTTTAGTCACATGACATGCAGTGTTTTTCTGTAGCGCGATTTCTGACAGACTGGCGTTTATTGTGTGTAGTTGCTGAATGGAAATGAAAACGTCAATAAAAACAAAGGATCAACTCATGTCAGATCCACAAAAAAATCTGAGACATCACCTTCAGTGAGTTATGAGGACATATTCACAACTCAAATTTTTTTTTTTGTAAATCGATCAAATATATGTGCTGCCAAATGGCAATGCTGCAATAGTAAAATGTGCAAAATTGCAATAGCTTAGCTAGCTAGCAAGGTCAGCTGTGATCTTTTAAGTTGTAACAATAACAACATGAATGCTAGTAGTATAATATTGATTAGTCATATGGTAATGGCATTTGCATTGTGGATAAAATCAAATTTCAATGGCAATACTTTTGATTACTGTAGATATAAATACAGAGAACAGTGTTTTAGCGAGCACCACCATGTTCTATGGTAAGTGAAAGAAGAAAAGGACAGAACTGGCTCTTCCTGCAGATGAAAGTGAGGATGACATGGGTTTTAGTGAGCATGAGAATGATGTAGATTGGACATTTGATAAGAGGAGTGATGCAGACAGTTCAGGTAAGTTAACTCAGAGGTATAGGACAGGCGTAGTATAGTGTATATAGTATAATATATAAACATTGTTAGCTAGTAACTGCATTATTCTGATGCATCTGGATATATTAGACTTGTTTTTTATTTATAATATTTACTGGAGAAAGTATTTATCTTTACTGTATGTTGTATACATGATAATACAATATTATGCTTGTTTTCAATAATATTTAGCAAAACACAATGGAATAAATGAAAGCTGTTGGAATATCAGTTGCTGGAAAGTACATATAAGGTGTCATTTATAAGTTCTGTGTTAAAGCTTATAATACTGCAACACTGCGTGCAGTAGAGGGTTAAACATCATTTGGCAAATCCATTCATTCAATCATTTTCCCTTTATAGTCCCTTTATTTATCAGGGGTCACCACAGCTGAATGAACCACCAACTTATCCACCGTATGTTTTACACAGTGCATACCCTCTCCAGCTGCAACCCATCACTGGGAAACATCCACACACACTCATTCACACACATGCACTACGGACAATTTAGCTTACCCAATTCACCTATACCGCATGTCTTTGAACTTGTGGGAGAAGCTGGATCACCTGGAGGAAACCCATGCAAACACGGGGAGAACATGCAAACTCCACACATAAACGACAACTGGCCCAGCCAGGGCTCGAATCAGCAACCTTTTTGCTGTAAGGCGATTGTGCTATCCACTGCAACACCGTGACACCCATTTGGGAAATATATATATCTTTTAATTCTCAGGAGGGTGAATAATTCTGACTTCAACAGTACATGTGTATAAATCCACTCGTCTTTCAGCACTGCTTTGTTTACAACAAAAGCTTTTTTTTCAAAATCCAAAAGCGCCACGTAAAAAAAAAAGAAAAAGCGCGAGTGCAACTTGCCCAAACCACATTCTCGACATTCTCCCTGCCTTTTCTGCAGTAATGGAGAAACATTTCAGCCTGTGACTTCCTCACAAGAGGATCTCGTTCTGTTTCGCTCCATTTGCAATGTTTAAATAAAATGCAGTTTGTGTACGTACCTTCCTGCCTCTGCCGTCCGGCTGGAATCGAGGGCCCCATCTTCTTGGTGGGGGCCACATTGTATTGTCGTCAACCGCGACAGTTTTGTTTGCCACGGCAGAGCACTACAGTCATGCACTTCGCAAGCAGTGTGTTGTTTACATGTGTGTGTGTGCGACAGTCGCACAGGAAGACGCCTCGCTCATACGGATAGTCAGAGAGAGAGAGAGAGAGAGAGAGAGAGAAAGAGAGAGAGAAAGAGTAAGCTCGTCAGAAATATTACTGCAAATCTTTTTTTTTCTTTTAAGTTTTATGTATGTTTTATGTATTATGTAATCACTTTTTATTCATGTAATCATGGTTTTATTTATTGTTTATGTACTTTGCAATGCTTTGACAATATTTGACAAGTCATGCTAATAAAGCTTTTGAATTGAATTGATTTGAATCAAGTGTGTAGGTTTGCACTTGACATTGGTGGGGACGGGTAAATGAAACAACCCCCCTATATATATATACATATATACATATACACATACACAGCAAGAAGGTCACTGGTTCGAGCCTCGACTAGGTCAGTTGGCATTTCTGTGTGGAGTTTGCATGTTCTCCCCGCGTTCGCGTGGGTTTCCTCCGGATGCTACGGTTTCTCCCACAATCCAAAGACATGCGGTACAGGTGAATTGGGTATGTTAAAATTGACTGTAGTGTATGAGTGTGTGTGTGTGTGTGTGTGTGAATGAGTGTGGGTGTTTCCCAGTGATGGGTTGCAGCTGGAAGGGCATCCGCTGCGTAAAACATATGCTGGATAAGTTGGCGGTTCATTCAGCTGTGGTGACCCCAGATTATTAAAGGGACTAAGACGAAAAGAAAATGAATGAATGAATGAATGATGTTTAACAGAGCAAGGAATTTTTCACAGTATTTCCTATAATATTTTTCTTCTGGAGAAAGTCTTATGTGTTTTATTTAGACTAGAACAAAACATTTTTTTTTAAACCATTTTAAGCTCAATATTATAAGCTTCCTTAAGCAATAATTTTTTTGATTGTCTACAGAACAAACCACTGTTATACAATGACTTGCCTAATTACCCTAATTAACCTAGTTAGGGCTTTAAATGTCACTTTAAGCTGAAAACTAGTATCTAGAAAAACATCTAGTCAAATATGATGTAAAAAAAAATTCAATAAAAAAAATCCCCAATTTTTTTTTGGGCAACCTAATTTGTTTCATGTTCAATCCACTTAAATTTGTGAAAACGAAGTTACAGTGTGTATTATATAATCACTTTTCAATTTTAGTAATTGTTTATGTAATCTACAATGCTTTGGAAATTTTTGTCTTTGAAAGTCATGCTAATAAAGCTCTTCGAAATTAAATTGAACTGAATTGAGAAAGAGAGAGAGAGAGGGAGAGAACTCGTCAGAAGTACTATTGCAGACCATCTGAATCCTCATATTATGTATTTTTTTCTTTCTTATTTGTGTATCAAATCAAATTTCTGACTGTATGTATATGTAATAACAATTTTATTCATTCTTTCACAGCTTAGTCCTTTTATTCATCAGGGGTCGCCACAGCGGAATAAACCGCCAACAGTTTAGCATAAGTTTTACACAGCGGATGCCCTTCCAGCTGCAACCCAGTACTGGGAAACATCCATACACACACTTATACAATACAGCCAATTTAATTAATCATATCACCTTTATTGCATGTGTTTGGACTGTGGGGGAAATCAGAGCACTCGGATGAAACCCACACCAACACGGGGAGAACATGCAAACTCTACACAGAAATGCCAACTGACCCAGCAGGGACTCGAACCAGCAACCTTCTTGCTGTGAGGCGAATGTGCTACTCACTGCACCACTGTGCAGTTCTTTTAAGGGGACTAACACGTCAAATTTATCATCTAAATCTTTGATTTTAACAACATTAAAATAAATGAACTTTACTTCATTTTCATCTGACCTTGACTGAAGAATGTGTCAGATTAGCAGCCCAACCGTAGGAGATGAGAAAATTAGTAGACCAGAAGATAATTTGGTGCATTGCTCAGAATTTATGTGCGTAATTTATTTATAATAACACGGCATGCTGTGACAGGCTTTTTTCCAGTGTAGCTCCATAACAAAAGTGATCTAGTTTTGTGCAACTGCGCAGTATGCATCCAACAATGGGAGCGGCAATTAGCATTTGATTTAGTCCAAACTGGAATTGGAAAGAGAGATTCAGTCAAATTAGATCCGAAAACTCATGACTATAATATAATTTGCGTATTTGCATGACACAAAAACAGCCCACGCATGGCATTTTCTAAAGAAACCACAACACATGAGACGTTTCTCTGGAGCGTCTGAAGAATGATGATTATGAAATATGTTATTTTAATATCAAATCTGACTATCACAGCACTGATAATCCCACTGTTCGGTGTAAAATTATTTTGTAAATGGGTTATGTGCTGAAAATGAGTGCATGCAAATAACTCTGTGGGAAAGAGAGTCAGATGTGATTGTATTTTCGTGATGCTTTTATAAACTTTCTCTGATGATTCGGTCATAACCTGCATTTTATAGTCAAACATATAATATACAAGTCAAATTGCAACTCCTGCTTTATAAAGTGATGAATGTCTGGCCACATGCATGTATGTATTTACTGTACACATTAATGTGGAAACACACACACACACACTGTATTCTGTATATACAGTACTGTAGATATTCTGAAACTAAAACTACTGTGATATTTACATTTATAATATAATATATAATACAATGCAACATTCATTTATTTTCTTTTTGGCTTAGTCCCTTTATTAATCTGGGGTTGCCACAGCGGAATGAACCACCAACTTATCTAGCACATGTTTTACGCAGCGGATGCCCTTTCAGCTGCAATCCATTTCTGGGAAACACCCATACACACTCATTCACTACAGACAATTTAGCCTACCCAATTTACCTGTACCACATGTCTTTGGACTATGGGGGAAACCGGAGCACCCGGAGGAAACCCATGCGAATGCAGGGAGAACATGCAAACTCCACACAGAAACGCCAACTGGCCCAGCCGAGGCTCGAACCAGAGACCTTCTTGCTGTGAGGCGACAGCACTACCTACTGTGTCACTGCATCGCTACAATGCAACAACAAAATATTATGTATGTTCATTGATTTTCCTTTGGCTTAGTCTCTATTTCAGAGGTTGCCACAGTGGAATGAACTGCCAACTATTCTAGCATATGCTTCACACAGCAGATGCCCTTACAGCTGCAGCCCATTACTGGGAATTTAGCTTACCCAATTCACCTATAGCACATGTCTTTGGACTTGTGGGGGAAACCGGAGCACCCGGAGGAAACCCACGCCAACACAGGGAGAACGTGCAAACTCCACACAGAAATGCCAACTTACTCAGCCAAGGCTTAAACAAGCGACCATCTTGCTGTGAGGCGATCGTGCTTCCCACTGCGATATAATATAATATAATATAATATAATATAATATAATATAATATAATATATGATTGGATAAACTAAATAAAAAAATCTGTTTGTATGTATTTATTTTTTTGTTTATTTGGCAGGGACAGTGTATATTAGTTAGCATTTCTGCAAATGCACCAGAATTACCCAGAAGGCTATTTTTTATCAGTTGTCCCTGGACAGATATCAAAATTGTCAGCCTAAAAAACAATACAAAAATTATACAATTAAGCTAGCATAGTTAAGTAAATCTTAATAAACAATGTGTAAGTACAAATTAAACTAAAAACTCCAACATTATGTAATAGAGATAAGAATAGGTTAAACATATTTAAACAACAAATCATTAAGATTGACATAATATATACATGTGAAGAGTTTATATTTATGTATATATGTCTAAACACACACATACTGATCATAAAATACAAAAACATACAAAAGACATATATTTACATATATATTTGAATTAATATATAATTAGAGTTATAATTAGATATATTTATATAGTTATAACAAATATTTTATACAATATAGTCATGCATATATTTATTTATACAAAAATATACACAGTATGGACAAATATATTTTGCAAATATAAAGTTATTTTGGATGCAATTAATCGTCATTTATTGTTTAACAGCAGCACTAAATATAATATAATATAATATAATAATATAATATAATAATATAATATAATAATATAATATAATATAATATAATATAATATAATATAATATAATATAATATAATATAATATAATATAATATAATAATACTTTTTTTAACCATTTTGTCTCTGAACTCTAACTAACTTAATTGAACTAAATTAAAATCAGTAGTCGAGTGGATATTCTGAAACTTAAACTATTATATTATAATGATATTTGCATATCTTTGTTCTGTAGTGATTAATATAATAATATAAAATAAAATAAAATAAAAAATAAAATAAAATAAAATAAAATAAAATAAAATAAAATAAAATAAAATAAAATAAAATAAGGGTGACACGGTGGCTCAGTGGTTAGCACTGTCGCCTCACACCAAGAGGGTCGCTGATTTGAGTCCCGGCTGGGCCAGTTGGCATTTCTGTGTGTGTATGTTTGCATGTTCTCCCAGTGTTGGCGTTGGTTTCCTCCGGGTGCTCCGGTTTCCCCCACAGGTTTCCAACACATGCACTAGGGGAATTCATTCATTCATTTTCTTTCGGCTTAGTCCCTTTATTAATCCAGGGTAGCCACAGCAGAATAAACCGCCAACTTATCCAGCACATGTTTTACGCAGCGGATGCCCTTCCAGCTGCAACCCATCAATGGGAAATATCCATACACACTCATTCACACACATACACTGCAGACAATTTAGCCTACTCAATTCACCTATACAGCATGTCTTTGGACTGTGGGGGAAACCGGTGCACCCGGAGGAAACCCATGTGAAAGCAGGGAGAACATGCAAACTCCACACAGAAACGCCAACTGACCCAGCTGGGGCTCGAACCAGTGACCTTCTTGCTGTGAGGCGACAGCACTACATACTGTGCCACTGCGTTGACCACTATAGGGGAATTGAATAAACTAAATTGTTCGTAGTGTATGAGTGTGTGTGTAAATGAGGGTGTATGGATGTTTTCCAGTACTGGGCTGCAGCTGGAAGGGCATCCGCTGCGTAAAACTTATGCTGGATAAATTGGCGATTCATTCCGCTGTGATGACCACTGATGAAAAAAGGAGGTAAACCAAAGGAAAATGAATGAATTAATAATTAATTCACCACTGCCTACGACGACGATGTCATCGTCCATCGCGATGTTTCACATTAGACATCGTACGATGCCAAATTGGTCGACAACACCCAACCCTAGACAGTACACAATATTTTACTAGACATTTTTCAAGACACTCGTATTCAGCTTAAAGAGCTATTTAAAGGATTAACTAGGTTAATTAGGTTAACATTAGGGTAAATTCAAATAATTAAATAACGATGGCTTATTCTGTAATCAATTGAAAAACAAATATTGCTTAAGGGGACTAATAATATTGACCTTAAAATGCATTTACAAAAATTTTTAACTGCTTTTATTCTAGCCAAAATAAAACAAATCAGACTTTCTCCAGAAGAAAAAATATTATAGGAAATACTGTGAAAAAAATCCTTGCTCTGCTAAACATCATTTTGGGGAAAAATGTGAAGAAAGAAAGAGGAGATCTAATAATTTCGACTTCAGCTCTACATCACACACCCAAACACTATATTTGTCACACTATTCAGCGGATCTATTTTTACCCCATTCGGCCTACACATATTTACTTACACATCTACCCAATTGGCTGTTTACACAAACTAACAAAGCAGGTCTATTAATACCAGATGAGTGTGTGTGTGTGTGGCTCTCATTGACCTTGTCAGTTAAGCTGAAGGGCTTTTTTTGCAGGGGGCCGGTTGTGAGACAGGCCCTTGGCAGAGTGCTTCAGCTTCATGGTGGTTATTATTGTGAGCTGGTCCCTCATTTTCCTCATGTCAAAAAGTTCCCAGAATGACTATCACGGGAGAACAATTGGGATTCTTTCAGCTCGGCACACATATAATGAGGCCTGGTTAATTGTGTACATTCCGCTGCCAGGCAACTCTTCAGACTTTATTGTAAACATTGTATAGCGCTTTTAAAGCCCTTCACAATGGCTTTGTTTGCAGGCTCTGTGTGTGTGTAATGTCCAATGGCAGTTAATGTGCTAAAACACACCCCTTTTCTATCATGTTGACACGGCCAGCCCACCAGCACATGTACAATTGAACTCACATTTATTAGCTGAAATTGTATTTCTTTTTCAAATATTTCCCAAATGATGTTTAACAGAGCAAGGAATTTTTCAGAGTATTTCCTATAATATTTTTTCTTCTGGAGAAAGTCTTATTTGTTTTGTTTCGGCTAGAATATAATTAGTTATCATTTTTAATTCAGTTCATATTTTAGTAATAATTTTTTAAAACCATTTTAATTATTAGCCCCCTTAAGCAATATATATTGTTTTGATTGCCTAATTAACCTACACTGTAAAAAAATAAGCGTTATTTTACAGGTAATTGTCCGTATTTTTTTACAGAATTTTCCAGTTTTTTCATTAGTAAGATAGCTGTTGTTTTACAGATATGTTCTGTAATAAATTTTATCTAACAAAATTTACAGTTATTGCTTGTATTTTGGTATTTTGGTATTTTTTTGTTTTTTAAAGGAAATTTTCTGTTTTTTCAGAGAGTAACACGTAATTTTCCGTTAATATTTACAGATTATTTCAGTAAAAATAGGGAAACAAAAATTCAGTCAAATAGTTTTAATGAAGATAGTAATCATATGAAGATTAATGTGAGGTTAATAATGTCAAATAATAGCCTGTTGTTTGTAGGCTGCATATAATGCATGCACTGTAAACTATAAAATGTTTATTTTACTACTCTAACAATGTCGCTATACTAATTGGTAGGATCACCAGTGATCTAGCCGCTGCAGATCGCTGGAAACTACACACATGCTACTTTAATGAACTACAACTCCCAGCATGCACCTCACACACCCTGGTTCCTAATTCTGACTGATTACACACAGCCAGAAGATCGATATGGACTGATTTCGAGGACTATACACCAAAGACTCTAGAATACACAAGACATGTCGTATCTTTTTGAATAGGAAAAAAAGTGTAACAGTTAAATAAAATTAAAGCCCGCCTTCTAGTACAGGAGCCAATGATCGATCGCTATATGGCAAATAAAACCCACCTTCTAGTACAGGAGCTAAAGACACATTACCCACCCACGTCACACATGACGTCGCACGTGTTCCCGGTTGCAAAAAGAGACCAGTGGCAATAGTAAACATGTCGTGTTGTGCAGTAGGATGCCAAATTCGAAAAATCTACGTTATTTTACAGGTAATTGTCCGTATTTTTTTACAGAATTTTCCAGTTTTTTCATTACTGAAATAGCTGTTGTTTTACAGATATGTTCTGTAATAAAAATTCTGACATTAAATTTAGTTATTGCTTGTATTTTGGTATTTTGGTATTTTTTTGTTTTTTAAAGGAAATTTTCTGTTTTTTCAGAGAGTAACACGTAATTTTACGTTAATATTTACAGATTATTTCAGTAAAAATAGGGAAACAAAAATTCAGTCAAATTGTTTTAGTGAAGATAATAATCATATGAAGATTAATGTGAGGTTAATAATGTCAAATAATAGCCTATTGTGGATCGCTGGAAAACTACACACATGCTACTTTAATGAACTACAACTCCCAGCATGCACCTCACACACCCTGGTTACTAATTCTGACTGATTACACACAGCCAGAAAATCGTTATGGACTGATTTCGAAGACTATACACCAAAGACTCTAGAATACACAAGACATGTCGTATCTTTTTGAATAGGGAAAAAAGTGTAACAGTTAATATGGTGAATAAAGCCCTGCCTACAAGTACAGGAGCCAATCATCGATCGCTATATGGCAAATAAAGCCCGCCTTCTAGTACAGGAGCCAATCATCGATCTCTATATGGCA
>CAIGQZ010032409.1:3562269-3573833 GCA_903798205.1 Danio tinwini
ACTATTATGTTTAGAAATGTGTTGAAAAAAAGTCAGTGAGGCTAATAATTCAGAAGGGCTAATAATTCTGACTTCAACTGTACAAGCCAGAGCTAGAGGAAAAAATATATATTTATTCATATTATTAACAGTGCATTTTCCAACAATTATGCACTGGTGATAATGCAACAGCGTGTTTCCCTCTTGACTTGTAAATCTGACATGAATAAATTGTTACAGTTCAGTTGCTTCTCAAAGAGACACTTAATTCGAAGTGAATTTCACGCATTCTCGAGGAACTGTTGCAAATGTGCATTGCAAAGGTAAAAAAAAACCCACACAAGCAAAAATAAATTAATAAATATGGAATTTGATTTGCATTTACAAATAGTTCAGCCCATTTTTTGAAGCATTTGTATACAAGTAAAGTAAAGACATGGTGGCATGGTGGCTCAGTGGGTAGCACTTTCGCCTCACAGCAAGAAGGTTGCTTATTCAAGTCACTGCCGGTTCAGTTGGCATTTCTGTGTGGAGTTTGCATGTTCTCCCCAAGTTGGTGTGGGTTTGCTCCGGTTTCCCCCACAGTCCAAACACATGCATTATAGGTGAATTGAACAAGCAAAAATAGCTGTAGTAAATAAGTGTGAATGTGAGAGTGTATGGGTGCTTCCCAGTGATGGGTTGCAGCTGGAAGGGCATCTGCTTTCGGAAAACATGCTGGATAAGTTGGCGATTCATTCCCCTGTGGCGATCTCTGATTAATAATGATATATAACTGTCGATAGAGCTGGTCACTGAAGAATATAATTGCCTTTTTTTTCTAAAGGTAAATCTCTAACCTTTGCACTTGAAATATATTGACATTTATAACATTTATTGTTGAATGTATTACAATCTAAAATTGAATATAATATAATTACTTTTATATATTATTTTATATCGTTTTTATAATTTAAAGGGCACCTATTATACCCCTTTTTTAAGATTTCATATTAATATTATGGTTCTTCTGAGTGTGCCAGTTTAGGTTCAGTTCAAAACACAACTCAGATTTTTTTCTTATAATGTGTTAAAAAGTGTCATTTTGGGGGCGTGTACACAGTTCGCTGTTTTAGGGGCATGTTGCTTCACATGAAAATTAGTTTCGACTTCCCGCCCAACTTAACAAGGGGGCGGAGCCAAGAGCTCCCCCGATGTGTGTATTGCAATAGACAGGCAGACAGAGAGAAGCAACATGATGAAAGGACCAGCATTCAGCCGTACATGTACGACATGTACGACTCAGACACAGACCAATCAGAGAGTACAAAATCATTTGTGTCTTTGTATAGTTTTACAGCCAACTGTGTGCTAGTTTAAAGCTCCGAGCTTGTAGCCTAAACTGAGACTAATAAAGCGCACTGAATTAACTTAGAATGAAGGGCATCACGCACCGGATGCACCGCAACGCGGCGCGCACATGACAGTTGAAAGTATCGCACACTTGTGGCGCCGGTGTGTGTCACTTCATAGAAACTTATGTTTAGAATTCAGAAATGCATGCCGCTGCGTGTTGCGACGCTGCGTGTCGCGACGCTGCGTGTCGCTGAGCAGCGCTTCTGGTGTATGACCTGCTTGAGGCTATAACTAAAGGGCGTCATACACCAGATGCGCAGCTCAGAGCCACGACACGACACACCAGACGTGCACATTCGCATGTTATTTAAAATGAAACTATTCAGATAACGCTCTGTGGCGCGGCAGAAATATGAACAGTGTCCTGAGCAGGGTCAGCGCGTACATAGAGGCGACCTAGGCAGCAGAATAGTGAGCGAACCCCCCGGTCCTCACTTTCATCTGCGACAACCACCCCCTCCCTCCCGGTCCACAGTTTTATCCGCCACACTCTCCCGGTCCTCAGTTTCATCCGCAACACCGCAAAATGCATGTCGCTGCATGTGAGGCATGTGAGGCAACGTGCTCGCACTTTCCAGCTGCACCTAGTTAAGATGACAGGGAGCTTCTGTGACCGCGGGAAATGCAAACTGTTGAAGTTTAAGGAAGACACAATGAAAAGTACACATGTATGCAAACACACCAAAACTTACAAACACTGGCGGCAAGGAGAGCGATAACTTGGTGAATGTTGAGCACTTACATCTAAAAATAGAGCAAGGGTGTTTCTTTGGTGATGCCGCTTTGACTCACGCTGAAAATGGCAGATGTGAAACAACACACTGAGGATATGGTAATGCACACCTGTCAATCAATATTGGTGGGCGGGGGGACCGCACTCCTATGTCAAGTTGCAGTCGATCTCAAAACCGCTCCAATTGGTCCACTGTTTTCATGTTGTTAAATTGAAAAAAAAAGGACTGAGTGTGTTTATATCACCCCAATATGACGGTCTATACACTATACCTACACACATGTCTGTCCGAACAGCTTGAAAAGTAGATTTTTCACCATAGGTGCCCTTTAAAAAATGATTAATAAACAACAACTATGTAACCCTTTTTACTGCATTTAGTAGCTGTATGCTATTTTTGCATAATATGACTGTTTAGACCTGAGAATTTGTTATTTTATGTATTAAAAACAAAAGTATTTTGCATCTGATAAGTGAATAAGTGAATTTGTATTATTTTACCATGCAAATATTTTACTACTCTTGCATTATTTTACCATAGTACTACTTCATTTATTAAAAAAAACCCTTTATTTGCAAAAACATCCATGCATATTTAAACATTTTTTAATGCCTTAGTAGGGCCAGACAGAATCGGCAGATATTTTGAGCTATTTCTGTGCATAATTTTGTCAAAAATCCTTGCATATATGTGGAAGGATTTTTAGAGTATAGTAATAAAAAATAAAACATGAAATAAAATATAATACTTTTGTCACCTTTTATTTCATGTTTACAATGCAAGTCCAATTAGGTAAATTTGTCGGATAAACAAAGCAAGTATCTCATTTATTATATCTAATATATACAGTAAAGCCAGAAAAATATTACTTGACAAGCTATAATTTCAAAAAATCATATAAACATGTGCAAATTGATTAATAATATTATTGAAATTAATATAAAATTGAGTAAATACACACCTTTACATAAATAGATTCAATTATGGGGTAAAAAAACAGGCAAGCTGTGGCAAACAGTGAATTTGGGCCTACCTATGTACTTATGTTTTACCTATGAGGGTAAAACAAACATAAATGAAATAGATTATACGAATCACAGTAATCAGAAAATAGTGGGGGGTGGCGCTAGCATTGTCGCCTCACAGCAAGAAGGTCTCTGGTTTGAGTTTTAGCTGGGTCAGTTGGCATTTCTGTGTGGAGTTTGCATGGTGGCGTGGGTCTCCTGCGGGCGCTCCACTAAAGAAAGTAAATTGGCCGTAGTGTATGAGTGTGTGTGAATGTGTTTCCCAGTACTGGGTTGCAGCTGGAAGGGCATCCACTGTGTAAACATCCACACCGGATTCATTCCACTGTGGCGATCCCTGATAAATAAGGGACTAAGCAGGAGGAGAATGAATGAATGAACGAGGAACTAGTAAGAAATGTGCTTATAACCCTTATAAATAACATCAGAATACAAAAACCTTGACAATAATTGTCTAAAACATGTAACTTTTACTAATTGTGATACTTCAATTACACAATTTTAATCAGATTCAATGTGTAAATGTTGTTCGTTGCCTAATCTGTACATTAAGCTGAAAATAGTCCAAGTAGAGCACCATTACATGTGTTCTACCTCTCCGCCTTTCAAATAAAGACAAAAGCTGTTGGCTTGCAGCCTTGAAAGAAATCAGGCTGCTGTAATAATAAAAAAGGCTGTTCCTCACTTCCCTGTCAAGCCTTATCTTACAAAAGTATCTTAACTTGTTCCAAGCTCCTACAAAGGCATGTGTTCAAAAATAGCAAAACAGTAAACAGCAACAACTAAATAAAAGACGCAGGATTTAATTGCAAAAATCAAAATTGGAGGGAGATGAATGGTGTGGACA
The DNA here is from genome assembly GCA_903798205.1 of Danio tinwini. Taxonomy (NCBI): domain Eukaryota; kingdom Metazoa; phylum Chordata; class Actinopteri; order Cypriniformes; family Danionidae; genus Danio; species Danio tinwini. The sequence continues at coordinate 3,566,250 of CAIGQZ010032409.1, forward strand.
AAAAAAATGCGGTGCACTCCAAAAATATATATTTTGCCACTTGTTCAAACTACTTAATAGATCTCAAATTTCTGCCGCGAGTGCCATTCGCGCCTGCTGTTCCCCCATAAATCCACCAGAGGCCGCTGTCAACTGACTGACCGACTGACTGGCCGACCAACACGCATTGATTTTTGCAAGGCACAAGCCATTAAAATGAATAGGTTTCATAGCGCAGTGCTTTCTGTGTCCAGTCTGAAAGCCGCTTTAGACCATCCAGTAGTGACACCTGAAGGGAGATAAACTAGCATGCCTTTTTTCATCTCATGTTTTTAGTTCATCACTATACTAAATGTTTGTCTCAATTTTTTAACTCTTAATCATAAGTTAGATTTCAATAAATTTATGACCACTAAACCAGAAAATGGTGCTGGTTCGGCATGGCATCTTGCTACCTGATTGTGGCTCACTTAGGTGTTGTTTATACACTGTAAAAAAAATCCAACTTACAAATTACAAGTTAACTCAGTTTAAAAAGTTTAAAAAGGACATATTTTTGAGCTCAGAGTTGAATTTACTAATAAAAATGATTCAGCTGCATGTTTGGAACTGTTTGTTCAATGAAAGTAAAATATAAAGTTGAGGAGAATTTACATTTTTATTTCTCCATATCTTCAAAACATGTTCCGAAACAGGGATTAAAATTGTTCCATTGTTGCTCTTTGTTCTTGGTGCGGTTTGCTTTCACACGGCAAAGTTTCTAAACTGACCAAAATAACTAAAACAAGTCACGTGTGAGTAAACTGTCCTCACACCTCACTGGTCAGAGTTTCACGGTTTATTTTAAAGAGTCCCGCTCAGCTGTCGGGGGTGGTTTGGTGGTGTTTGACAGGGTGCACGCGACATGTCTGAAGAGCGAGGAGGGATGCGGTGGGGAGGGGTGATGAGAAGGGTGCCCAACGTATTTTGAGGACCGGGAGGGAGATGCGCGATTTCCGGGAGATTATCACTCGTTTGCGGGCATCTGGGAGTCTCTGTGCTATTGCGGGAGACTCCTGGAACTTCCGGGAGACTTGGGATGTCTGGAATGACCTCCTGCCCTACTCATAATTCTCTCTGCATATAGCCGTATGCCTATTACATATTCTTAAAACACTGTGATATAGCCGGGATCGTATCGTATCGATTTCTCACTACAATCGATCTGCTCCAGAGTTCCTTTCAATCGAGTCGAGAACACCTCATTCAGGTGGTCTCAGAGCGATTGCTTTGGCGCGGATCCGAGCGCGATTGGCCTGTTCACATATGCCAAACGAACCGCGCTAACTGGGCAAACGCGCCAGGTTCCGGAACAAAAGTCTAGGTGTGAAAGCACCCTTAAAATTTTAAAGCAACCGGCTGAAGTTGTGCCAAATTATTCCATAAAATATACTTGACTTAAACCAGCCTTTTAGGTCAACTTAAAAAAATTATTTGACACAACTTAAACCACTGAAGTTTAATAAACTCAATTTCTTTGCAGCTGGTTGCTTTAAAATTTTAAGTTTTTTCTTTTTTTACAGCGTACTGGTGCATTTGAAAACATATAAGTTATGTTATGGTATCCATCCATACTACTCTGCTATATTTGACCTTTGAAAATGGAGCGTTTGAAGACCCTGTTCTAGTTTGTTTTAGTAGTTGTTTTTCCTTTTCAGTATAGACTGAATAAAATGCAGACTTTTGAAAATGGAGGAGTAATTATTAATATCCGCTCTCTGACTGGTCTTCTGAAGTACTGTGTATCATTCCCTGATTCATTGAGCAAATTTTATATGACTTGTACAGAAAACGTAATTGTTTTATGTTCAATCCACTTAAATTTGTAAAAAAACTAGTCAGTTAACTTGATTCCTTCATGTTGTCCTAACACAAATTCTTTGTGTGGAACCCAGCATTTTTTTTACAGTGTAGACATTTTTTGGATGTTGTGTTGTAAAGGACAGTTAGGCCTGCCACAATAATCAATATATCGACTTATCGTGCAATACTTGGAGATGACCTCAAAAACATTTCTATTGCAATATATATTTACAAATTCACAAGTAACGTTAAAGCCATTTTAAAATGACATTTACATTCTACCTCACCGTTGTCAAAGTTTATAATTGGACATTTATCAAATAGGACATTTATTGTATACATAATAAACATTTACCTTTACAAAGATCCAAATCTCGAGACTGATAAGTATTTTAAAGCATTTATGGCTCTTTGCATTATTATGCTGCTGTTTTTAATCATTATATATTCAGTGGTATGAAATTATTTAAAAATGACAATAATATCGCTTATCGCAACAATTTCTGTGACAATATATCGCACAACAAAAATTCCTTATCGTGACAGGCCTACACAGGTGATGCTCTAAAGATTTACATTGTTGTTTAGCATGTTGACTCTGCATGGGTCCTTTAATGTATACAAAAGCATCCTGAAACTCTAAACACTGCCGTACTTGCATCTATACAGGATGGAGTTTATAAACAATGCATAAACTCCACTATGAAGTGGTCAGAAAAAAAATACACACTGTAAAAAATGCAGGGTTCCACACAATTTACTCATTTTGATTACAAATTGATTATGTTAAGTTTACAAATTTAAGTGGATTGAGCCTTCCTGATAACGTCCGAGGCTCAGACACACTCAGTTCAAAACTAGATTAAAGACCTATCTTTTTAGTAAAGCATACACACAATGCATCACATAACAGTATAATGCATGAATATGCTCCACGCAGGTGAGCTGGCTTGACAAACACCTGTAGGACACACTCCTCCTGTCTTAGTGCATTGTGTTAGAAACTCTCATATGCTTTACATGTTTGTTTCTATGTTTGTTTATGTAACTGCTATTTTCATTTATAATACTTCATTTTTGCATCTTGTTTAAATACACTATAAACAGCAGCTACGCTAATTATTTTCTTTATTCTCTTTTTTTCACCTGGGGATACTCATCCCGAGGTCCTTTGAGACTATGCACGCCATTGATGCGATCCAAGACCTGTGAAGAGATTATCCCAAGGTATCCATAATCCTGGACCAGGCTGTATCCCGAGCTGATGCTGTGGTGGTCATGGAGGAATGGAGTGAATGAGACTAATTGCTGAAAGACCACAGTACAAACGTGTCTCCGCATTGATCTTGTCGGCCAGCCTGACCTCCAACTCAACTCTGAAATCTGGACTTTACTAGATCTTTGTTAAGCTGCTTTGACACAATTTACATTGTAAAAAGCGCTATATAAATAAACTTAAATTTAACACAAAACAATTAAGTTGTCCTAAAAAATCTGTGTTGTTTCAGCTCATTTTACCTACAGTTGAAGTCAGAATTATTAGCCCTCCTGTATATTTTTACCCCAATTTCTGTTTAACAGGAAAAAGATTTTTCAACACATTTCTGAACATAATAGTTTTAATAACTCATTTCTAATTCTTTGCCATGATGATGACAGCACATAATATTTGACTAGATATTTTTCAAGATACACAAACTCATTGTGGATATGTTCCCCTGTCTACATTTCTGGAGACCGCGAAATATGTACCCAGAAGTACATCTGGCTCCATTTCATCTGTAGAACGAACGATATGTGGCGGTATGACGCCACCGACGCCTTCTGTTCCTTTTCGCGCTACCAGCTGGCCGCTTACCTCCGTACGGACAGCTTTTTCAGAGTTACTAGTTCACCAAGTGGCTCCCCATGTATGCCAATGGACTTGGGATGTGGGGTGGAGTTGATTGCGACAAAGGGGTTCAAGTCCGGTGAAGAACGGTTCCAGAAACCAGGTAAAACAAAAGCAAAAATAAATAAATAAATAAATAATAAAACAGGCTAAAAATGTAGTGAAATCACACGGCCGCGGTGGCTTTTCTTTTTCTAGATCGATTTTGAAAACACTATCGGTTGGGTTTAGGGACGGTGGTGGGTGGGTGGGTTTGTAAGTCAGTCAGTCGGTCAATCGGTTAGTCAGTCGGTCGGTCGGTCAGGCAGTCAGTCAGTCAACAGCAAGCTGGCCAGGTCGGCTGAACTGTATATTGCGCCATCTGGTGTAGTAACGTGAGAAGAGGACGCACAAGAGAAATTTGAGATAATCAAAAAGCATAGACAGCGGCCTCTGGTGGATTTGCAAAAACAAAAACTGCAAGCAGATGTACCTCTGGTTAAGTAATTCGCTGTGCTCAGACATGTAGGCCTGGGCATGTATCCACAGTGAGCCTGTGTAGGATTTTTTAGTGCACTCACTCACTTTCCTTTGGCTTACTACCTGGTTTATCAGGGCTTGCCACGGTGGATTGAACCGCCAAGTACTCAGATGCCCTTCTAGCCTCCACCCAGAACTGCAAAATACCCATACACTCTCACATTCACACACACACACACACACTTTTCAGTGCATTTTTTTTTTATCTCTTTGGTCTTTGCATTGTACAGTATCTCAATGCAATTAGATATACGTCAACTTTCCCTTTTGGAACGACATTGTTAAAGACACCACAAAACCAAAACTGATTCCTGTTTCAGAGTTTTTCATGCACATAAAATCACAGCAAACCACAACAATCCAATCAACTCCAAATGAAAAACATCAAATCCAAGCCAGCATTTTTTTTCTTGTTCAAAAAGCTGTTTCACAACACAAGACTGTCGCAACTTCAATTTCTCACCTCTTAATTTTCCCCTCCAACCACTTGACTACATGTGACATCCACATTTTACCATACAATCAATTCCGGATGGATAAAAAGACGCTTTTAAACACATCTCTCTCAGAAATATGTCAGATTAAAATAGGTTGACCTATTGACTCATATAAGAGTGAAATATAAAGCTTTGCTGGTGACAAGTGCATAAAAGCCTCTTGCCTCAAACGCTTGATGCTCAGCAAAATCCTCATCCACATCCATATTAATAAAGCAAACTGATTAGATCAAACAGAAAGCACTGCATTAATGCTGACATTTTTGACCAATGCAGTGCTTTGATTGACAACAACTTGCAGTGGTTAAGACTCATATTTTCCCCTGTCACAAATCAATGCTTTCCTAAAGCTCCGTGATATGTGGATCCTTTGATAAATGAAAGCTGATTAGTATCATATCCACATTCATGCAGTATAATGGATGTACTCCACCCGTAGAGTGTCTCAGTATTGATCAGCTGTGATGTCTCTGATAAACACAAGCATCATTTTCTTGCGGCTCACTGTCTTTAATGTTTATTCTCATGATTTTCCACGGCTGATATTAATTATTCATATTTGTTTTCTAAAAAATAGCACAGAAAAATATTAAAATGACTAGTCAACAATATCATTTTTAATAGAGGATGCTGAAATGGGGATTTCCAAAGGACATACAAAACAATATTTCATACTATATTGACTCAAAAATGCAATCAGCACACTGGGAACGGTTATGTTAATGAAATATCAAAATATTCAGCTCATTTAAAACCAAATACACACAATACGGTATGTTTAATGTCTAATCAATCAGCAAAAAAAATTATAATTAAAAAAGATTATTGCACAATGACTGTCCTACTTCAGTAAATACCCTAAAACGTAAAAAGCTGTAGTTAACAACATCTCTTGTCGATTGATATGTTAATAGTATTAATCATAATATTTAAATTGATAACAGATTTTGTTTTCTTTTATATTTGAGATATTTTGTATGAATGTTGTTAAGTCTAAATTATGTAATCTTAATTTAACCTCAATGAAGTTTTTCTTAACTTTCAGTTCATTTCATGTGATGATTAATTACAAAGATCATTAAATAGCTTTCAAAATTAACCATAAACTATCCTGTTCTTCACGTCGTATTACTGCAAAACAAACATTTAGGACATAAATAACATGTTCATTTGAGCAAATATGACTTATAACAGTATTATAACCTATGTCTGCTTAATCACCAAGCATTTAACCTATTACCAGTTGTCCACTGAATGAAAATGCATGTAATTTTAATTTAACCTTAAATAAAGTTTCTGTTAACTTTTAGTTAATTTTGTTAGATGATTACACAGAATATTAAACAGCTATCCAAAATAACCACCAACTATTAACCACTATTAACTATTAACCACTTAGTCCTCTTTGTTTGACGATTACACAAATGATTTAACAGGTTTTTACAATTAATCATCAACTATCGTGTTCTACATATCATATTACTGAAAAGCAAAGATTTAGGACATAAATAACGTGTTCATTTGAGCTAATATGACTTTTATAACAGTATTATAACCCATGTCTGCTAAATCTCTAGCCAATTCACCCATTACCAGTCGTCCACTGAATTAAAATGCATGTAATATTAATTTAACCTCAATGAAGTTTCTCTTAACTTTTAGTTAATTTTGTTAGATGATTACACAGAATATTAAACAGCTATCCAAAATAACCACCAACTATGCTGTTCTACACATCATATTACTGCAAAACAAACATTTAGGACACAAATAACATGTTCATTTGAGCAAATCTGACTATTATAAGACTATTATAACATGTCTGCAAAAATCACCCATTTCACCCACTACCAGTTGTCCATTTAATGACAATGTATGATATAATAATTTAACCCCAGTGAAGTTTTTCTTAACTTTTAGTTCTTTTTGTTTGATGATTGTTCATCAACTATCCTGTTCTACACATCCTATTACTGCAAAACAAAGATTTAGGACACAAACAACATGTTCGTTTGAGCAAACCTGACTTTTATAACAGTATTATAACCTATGTCTGCTAAATCACCACCCATTTCAGCCACTACCAACCGTTCACTTAATGACAATGTATGTAATATTAATTTAACCTCAATGAAGTTTCATTTTGTGTGATGATTAATTACAAAGATCATTAAATAGCTATCCGAATTAACTATCAACTCCTGTTCTACACGTGATATTACTGCAAAACAAACATTTAGGACATAAATAACTTGTTAATTTGAGCATATCTGACTTTAATAGCACTATAATAACATGTCTGCAAAATCACCACCCATTTCACCCACTATACCAGTCGACCACTTAACTACAATGATGTATACTAATTTAACCTCACTGAAGTGACAATGTATGTAATATTAATTCAAACTCAATGAAGTTTCTCTTAATTTTTAGTTGATTTTGTTTGACAAATACACATTATTCATCAACTATCCTGTTCTACACGTCTTATTACAGCAAAACAAACGTGTAGGATATAAACAGTGTGTTCATTTGAGCAAATCTGAGTTTTATAACATTATTATAACGTCTGTAAAATCACCACCCATTTCACCCACTACCAGTCGTCCACTTAATGACAATGCATGTAAAATTAATTTAACCTCAACTTTTCTTATTTTTTAGTTCATTTTGTTTGACGATTAGACATATTATTCGTCAACTATCCTGTTCTACACGTCATATTACTGCAAAACAAACGTTTAGGATATAAATAACGTGTTCATCTGAGCAAATCCGACTTTTATAACATGTCTGCAAAATCACCACCCATTTCACCCACTACCAGTCGTCCAATTAACTACAATGATGTAT
>CAIGQZ010032409.1:3573843-3599691 GCA_903798205.1 Danio tinwini
ATCACCACCCATTTCACCCACTACCAGTCGTCCACTTAATGACAATGTAAAGCAAACAACGTATTCTGCCTTTGTACAATTAAACACTGATTATGTTGCGCACAAAAACACAACAATAACGTTAATAAATAATCCACAAGTAGTGTGATGTATGAGCAAATTCTCACAGTTCAGAGATTGGCTTCAGCCAGAGCGCGATATGTCATGTCACAGGAATTCACTGGCCGAGAAAACGAACAAAACATTTAACAACGCCAGAAAAACGACGATAACAAAGAGTTTAACCCAGCTCTACATACAAAGCAGCAACAACTAGTGCTTATAATGTTATCTGGATTTGACTGTTTACATCTTGATAACAAAAAAAGCTATTTAAAATGTCCGCCCGAAAACCCTCTCAAGTACGATACAAACTTACACCAGCGCTAAATAGAGAAATATACTAGCATAGCTATATGTATGCTACAACAAACGACACAACAGCACCGAAATCAACAAAATCGATATCAAGCATGAGGTAAAACTGATCTTTCCGTAACGTTACCTTAGTTTGCAGGTAAGGGGGGTAATAGTAGGTATATTGGGGGTACATCTGCCTCCACACCTTGCCCATGAAGATTAGCGGTAAATTTAGACGTGGATGTCACTTCGGTCAGAGCTGTAAAACCGGAGGAGAAACGGAGACTGTTTGTCCGGTGCTGTCGACGTCCAAACGCGGGGACTGAGTGTGCGGTGGGCGGTGGAGCTGCAGTGGAGCAGAGCACGAAAACTCTGCTCCAAAGTCTGCAATAATAACAGCACACACCAGTAAACACTAACATCTGAAGCAAAAAAAAAAAAAAAAAAAAAAAGAGTTTATGTCAAAGTCTGGGATGCTTATTTTGCATTATATTATTTTAATGACTTAATAATAACAGGTTTGCTAAGGAGTTTAATATTCTTTTAGATATAGCCTATATGACTTGCATATTAAAGGGATAGTTAAACATTCATATTCTGTCATTTACCAACCCACAGCTCTCTGTGATGTGTTAAATATATGTATAATTATCAGTGTAATAAGCTGATAATAAGCCAATAAACACCAAACCTTGAATATTTGAAGCAAAAAGATGAGTTTATTTCAGTCTGAGTTGTTAGCAGAGCATGAAAATTCTGCTCTAAAGTCTACATTAATAACACACCAACAACTCAAGCTAAAACCTGAGCTTATTTCAAAGTCTGGGATGTTTATTTTGCACTAACTTGACAACAAGCCTGTCATGATGTGTGTTTAACACAACATTAATATGATTTTTTAGATATTCCTATGCATATTAAAGGGACAGTTCACCTAAAATGCATACCAACCAGTTTCACAGCAGTTTGAGACACACAATTATAGGATATATTGGTGAATATGTTTTTGAGAATGTTGGAAACTGGTAGAAATTGACTTTCATTGAATTGTTTCTTTATATGAATGTCAATGGTTACTGGGTTCCAGCATCTTTTGTATTCAACAAAGATTTTACTCTTTTTAAGCTTTTTTGGGGGGGAGAGGCAGGGATTATCCTCTAATAAGCTGACAATAAGCTAATAAACACCAACCAAAGACTGAACATCAAGCAAAAAATATGAATTTATTTTAGAGATGTTTATTTTGCATTTTTAAATGAAATTCATGTTCTGTCATTTACCAACCTAGTTCCACTTTCACAGCCGTGTGTGTTTGTGTTGGAAAATATATTATGAAGAATATTGTAAACCGGTAGCCATTGGCTTACATAGAATTGTTTTTCCTATAATTATAACTAATGTTATCTGTTAACATTCTTCAAAATATCTTCTTTTGTCTTCAACAGAAAAAAATATTAACTCATAAAGGTTTGGAACCTTTTTTTTTTGGTGAACTATCCCTTTAATAAACCAATTATAAATATATATTTAGTAAGCCAATAAATACCAATCAAGCACTGATATCTGAAGTGAAAAGATTAGTTCAAATAAGTTTAGTTCATACATAGTATGAGATGAATGTTTTTTTGTCACAATGATAAACACAGGAGACCCAAATGCAAGTGAAAACAAGATGATTTATTTAAAAAGTCACAACTGGTTTGATCTCACCAGATATAGTGTTGAGCAAGGGTGCTCACACCGGGAATGCAACACGCTCCACAGTGATTAAAGTTTATCCGAGAAATAGCACCAGATAGAAGTCTCTCACTGATATCTCACCAGATATCGAGGGAAAGGGAAGGTTAGCGCTAGGTAGCAACTATCAGGGAAATCGACACGCTTACTAGCGGTGAAGTTCATCAGAGTAGCGGATTGGGATGAAGTCTCTCACAGATAATGTTGTCATCGGAGCAGGCAGTAGAAATAACATCAAAGAAACGGCATAAGGTCCACATGAAACAGGCTAAATCAGAGAGCCACCACCAGCGAGCGAGAGAGTCTAACAGAAGCAGACACAGGAGTGAAAAAACAACAAACCGATAATGCTAACTACAAAACAATAAACATATATAGCGTGTGGATAGCGCAACAGCTGTTGACTAATGACAAACACCTGTGCGTACAGAGTAGTGATAAAACACGTGACCACCCAACTGATGAATGTAAACACACATACACACACACACCACACGGTGAAGAACCCAAACAAGACACACTCACTTCCCATACACACACACACACACACACACACACACACACACACACCCACACACACACCTGCAACAAAAACAGAAAGACCCACAAACGTGACATTTTTATTTTGCATTGTATTTTCTGATGACTTAATAACAGGGCTGTTACGTGCGCATCATGAAATTATTTTAGATATATGACTTGCATATAAAGGGATCCCACATTAACAAAATACTATTATCATTGTATAATAAATACTACAATGTTTTTAAACCATACTAAAGTAAAATACTTGAATGGCCAAACGCCTTGTGCAGAGCTGCAGTCTAGGCGCCGGAAGCTGGACTTCAGTGAAGACTCGGCTGTCCTTGGAGCGAGAACAAGAATCGGTCTCGTACTCTCACTATGACCTCCACAGCAGCTGCTCAGGATACGGCCTGGTCCAGGATTATGAAGACCTTGGGATCATCTCGTCGCTGTTCTTGGATCGCATCAGTGGTGCTGCATAGTCTGAGGGCCTCGGGATGAGTAACCCCAGGTGGAAATAGAGAATAATTAGCATAGCTGCTGTTCATAGTGTACATAAACGAGATGCAAAAACCTGCGTGGGGCACACTCATGCGTCATACCGCTAAGTAATGCACTCAGTGTATGATTTGCTAAAAAGGTAGGTTTTTAATCTAGTTTTGAACTGTAAGAGTGTGTCTGAGCCTCGGACATTATCAGGAGGGCTATTTCAGAGTTTAGGGGCCATAAATGAGAAGGCTCGACCTCCTTTACTCGACTTTGCTATTCTTGGTATTACCAGAAGCTCTGAGTTTTGAGGTCTTAAAGAGTGGGTTGGATTGTAGCGAGACAGAAGGTTGGTTAGATAAACAGGAGCTTGATTATTTAAAGCTTTATAGGTAAGAAGTAATATTTTAAATATAAACAAATGACCTAATACTGTAATTTTTATGGTATTATACTACATTGTAGTGCAGGTAACTGTAGTAAAAACTAATGTATATTTATTACAGTTTATTAGTTCATGATTAATAAAGCAATATGATGTAGCATTCATTAACAAAGTGTTGTTAATATTATATGAAGTAGTACACTTTAGTATGGTTCAAAAATACTACAGTATTTACTATAAAACATGTGGAATAGTTCACCAAAAATTGAAAATTCTGTCATTTACCAATCTAGTTTCATAAAAAGTTGTTACATAGGCCTACACAAAATGTAAATCACAATATATATGACATTTATATACATTTATTTAGGTTTAACTTTCAAACCTGCTGATATTTTAATGCTGGAAACTGGTAACCATTGACTTCCATTTAATTATTTTTCTTATTTAATGTGTATGTCAATAGTTACCAGTTTCTAACATTCTTCAATATATCTTCTTTTGTGTTCAACAGGGGGGGAAATGGAAGTCATACAGGTTTGAAAGCACATAAAAACATTTATTTTTGGGTGATTTGTCCCTTTAATAATGGATTCTGAAGCATGCAAATGTTATGAACTTGTTGCTTAGGAGCCAAATTGTGATTTTTATGCCAGTTAATAGTCTTTATCTAAGGGTGTGTATATTTCTGTGCAGAAACCTTGACATGAACTCTTTTGAGTATTTGCACTCTTACTGACTTGGAAAAACACCATAAAGCTCATTTGACTCAATTGAGAAATTAAGAATGAGCAAATAAAGTGACACTTCACCCAAAAGTGACAAGTTCCTCTCCATTTACCCACACTCAAGTGGATCTAATCCTTCATGAATTTATTTCTTCTGTTAAACACAAAACAAGCAACATCCATAAAAGGAAATAATATGGAAATCTATTGCTGCTGCTGTCCAACATTCTTCAAAACATCTTCTTTTGTGTTTAACAGAAGGTTTGTGACAAGTGGAAGGTGAGTAAATGATGACAGATATTTTGGGTGAACTCTCCCTTTAATTCACTTTAAACCATTTTAAGATGTAGATGTCTTTATTGTAGGGGCGATAAGGTGGCTTAGTGGCTACCTCAAAGCAAAAAGTTCGCTGGTTTGAGTTCTGGCTGGGTCAGTTGACATTTCTCTGTGGAGTTTGCATGTTCTCCCCGTGTTGGCGTGGGTTTCCTCCAGGTGCTCCGGTTTCCCCCACAAGTCCAAAGACATGTGCTATAGGTGAATTGGATAAACTAAATTGGCCATAGTGTGTGTGAATGAGTGTGTATGGATGTTTCCCAGTACTGGATTGCAGCTGGAAGGACATCCGCTGTGTAAAACATGTGCTGGATGAATTGGCGGTTCATTCCAATGTGGCGACCCTTGATGAATGAAGGGACTAATTCAAAGGAAAGTGAATGAATGAATGTTTTTATTGTCTATATGGTAGAACATTAAATGTTATCTGTAAATAGTTTAATGCAAGTCAACAGCAACCAACACAAAATAGCACATAGAACATAAAAACATAAAATAAAAAACATATAAAATCAAAGCAAAAATTGATGCATGTGGCTCCTGAAGCAAAACAACCAGTCTGTGGTTGAAGCTCAGTATTAAGCCGCGGTCACACTGGGCTTTTCTCCCCATAGACTTCCATTCATACGCATGCGAATGCGTCAGACCGGAAACGCAGGGTCATGCATCGGAGTTTCGCAGGTTGCTGCGGTGCAAAGTTCAAGCTTGGTGAACTCTGACCTGCGAAATCGCATCACTTGACTGCGTGAGACCAATCCAGGATCAAAACATGACCTCTCTGAACTGAAATTGAAAACATTAAAACATAGTGTGACTTCGGCTTTATTTACAATCCCCATGCATGTATTTTTCCTGGATGTTTCAGTATATATAGTGACAAAGTAACATTTAAAGGCTTAACTAGGTTAATTAGGTTAACAGGTTAGGGTAATTAGGGAAGTTATTGTATAACGATGGTTTGTTCTGTAGTCGGTCGAAAAAAATTTGCTTAAAGGGGCTAATAATATTGACCTTAAAATGGTTCATAAAAAAATTAAAAACTGCTTTTGTTCTAGTCGAAATAAAACAAATAAGACTTTCTCCAGAAGAAAAAATATTATCAGACATACTGTGAAAGTTTCCTTGCTCTGTTAAACATAATTTGGGAAATATAAAAAAAAAATAATGATTGAAAGGGGGGCTATTAATTCTGACTTCAACTGTATGTTCATGGGAAGATTGATTATAGGCTCATTCTGAAAACGTAGCCCTATATACATTTCTGGAGATAGCAAACTATGTAGCCAGAAGTACATATGGCTGCACTCACTTACCTCCGTATGAACGGCTTTCCCACTGTTACCAGTTTGTCTAGTTAGCTGGTCATGTATGTCGGTGGACTTGAGACGCAGAGAGGAGTTGACCACGGCAACAGCCTTCGAGTCCAGTGAAGAACGGTTCCAGAAAGCATAAGACAAAAACAGAATCCAAAAAATAAACAAGTAAATAACAGGGTGAGAATGTGGTAAAATCTGAAAAATGTGGTAATAAGGTGAGGGCTTTTCTTTTTCTGGATTGCTTTTGAAAACACTGTCAGTTGGGTTTAGGGAAAGGCGCGGGTGCACGGCCACTGGGCATTATGGGCATTATGGGCACAGGCCCAGGAGCTCGTGAGGGTGGGGGTTCTTGGAGTGTCTATTTAGGCTAAGTGCAAATAGCGCACCTCGTTGGAATAAGCCCCTTCTTTTTGAAGCCCTTCCCCTTCACACTCGTTTTTAAGGGCTAAGGGGAAGTAGAAGGGGTATAAAAATAGAATTGGGATTGGGCCTATAAGTGAGTCTAATTAAGCCACAGGCCAGCCATAAACCATTTTTATGGATGGATTCTTTAATGTTTATTTTTTTCTGAATGTTAACAGTACGGGTGACGCAGTGGCGCAGTAGGTAGTGCTGCCGCCTCACAGCAAGAAGGTCGCTGGTTCGAGCCATGGCAGCGTCAGCTGGGGTTTCTGTGTGGAGTTTGCATGTTCTGCCTGTGTTTGCGTGGGTTTTCTCCGGGTGCTCTGGTTTCCCCCACAGTCCAAAGCATGCGGTACAGGTGAATTGGGTAGGCTAAATTAGTAGGCAGCAATCTTTAAAACAGCGCTCAGGCATTTTGTTTGAATGGGGAAACATCAAATTCTCCAAAACTGCTTGCCGAGCTTACGGTCAAATTTCATATTAGGAATCACCAATAAAATTAAACAATTACTGTCTATTTAGTTTCATTTCTAAACATCCAAATCACACAAAATCTGCAGAAACTCACATTTTTGGAAGTGTAAATGGAATCCATGGGGGGGAAACATTGGGGGGGGGGAGGGGGGGGATAAAACATTGGGGGCAAAAAGACTAGAAAATAAAACAGGGTGAAACCAGTTGCAAACTTTCTCTGTTTGATCCGGTATTATGTTTACTTGAGGAAAGCACAGGATCGCAAGATTATAAAATATGTTTATTTATTAACAATAACTTACAAGGAAAACCACTGGAAGGACATAGGGTGAAAACAAGCATCAGACGAGACATCACGAAGAGAATACCAGACAATGAAAGACTTTAAATACACAGGGAATGATTGGACTGTTCACACACAGGGGATGAACACAGGTGAAGGTGATGAACATACAAAATGGCGGGAACGGGAACAAAGGAACACATGGTGGAGGTCACATGACAAAAACAAACACACATGGAGGGCAGGGTGTGACAGCATGATCCAGCACTGCTCCAGACACAACAGCAGCTGCACAGGTACAGACACAGGATGCAGAAATGAGGACCGTCCATCTCTACAGGTACAGAGAAGGTTTTATTCCTTATCTTTCGTATATGTTTGAAATTGGGAATGTTTTGCATCAGTGTTTATTTTAATGTAAACTATTATTTTGTAATGTAAATATTTAAATGTTTAAGTATAATTTTGTGTTTAAATGCATATTTTGTATATTAATAAATAAATACATGTTTAAATACATGTGTGTTTTTGTTCCTTTGTGGGGGCACCACAGTAAAATGTCGTATAGGGCACGCTTTTGGCCAGCAGCAGCCCTGATACCTACAAATATAATGGTGTTTTGTATGATTTAGAAGAGTCAAAAACTTAGGCACAGCATTACTACAGGCCTCTGGTTTGGAGTCCAGCCAAAATCTCATGTGAGTGAAGCTTCCTGTTCAGCTTCAGGAGACAGGAAGCTTCACGCATGTCGAAGCTCAATGAGAAATAGCAGTGTTGGACCAAAGCCTAAAAAGCCAAAGCCAATAGAGCGAGTGCAAGATCTTAATTCTCTTCATTTAGACAATGGAGAGAAAAGGAAAGGAAAAAAGGTGACTAAATCTGTAGTCATATAATTAGAAGCATTATATACCTGACATTGAACATTTCAATGAATACCTGTCCCTTTAAAAGTATTATATGTGACTATTAAGACTCGTACACACCGGAACGTTTATACTGTAGAATAGGTCAGGTTTTACTACAGTAAACACTCATTCATTTTCTTTTCAGCTTAGTCCCTTTATTAATCAGAGGTCACAACAGCGGAATGAACTGCCAACCTATCCAGCATATGTTTTACGCAGCGGATGCTCTTCCAGCTGCAATCCAACACTGGGAAACATCCATACACACTCATTCACACACATACACTACGGCCAATTTAGCTTACCCAATTCACCTGTACCGCATGTATTTGGACTATGGGGGAAACCGGAGCACCAGGAGGAGAGGACATGCAAACTCCACACAGAAATGCCAACGAACCCAGCCGAGGCTCGAACCAGTGACCTTCTTGCTGTGAGGCGATCTTTCTACCCATTGCACACTGTGACGCCCCTACAGTAAACATACATAGATATATACACTAGATATCGCATACGGACCCTGAGCATGCGTCAATAGCGCCGCCACATTTATGCAGTGCTCCCAGGACAAATGTCATTCAACCGCATTAGTCAAGACCATGTGCCAACGTGAAGATGCTGGACTTTAGCGCTGTGTACGGGTGTAGTAACAAGCAAACAAAGAAAACAAAGCACAAAGGCAGAACATTTGTCATATTCTGAGCTATTATTTGTTTTCTCCACATGATGTCGCCATTTTCCCCAGTGTTTCTGTTTGGGGTTCATTTGTTAATTCGGTTCAGCTGTGTCTTGTTGGACTAGCCTATTTATTCTACTCTCTTGTCTTCACTTGTCATTTGTTTTTTGAGTTTGATGTGCTCTTGCCGTTGCCGTAAGTCCTCTAGTAATTACCTTTCTTTATTTGTGCTTTTGGCTAAAGTACCCTTTGCTCTTCGGAGAACTTTATGTTTGTTACCTGCTTAGCTTGTAGACTTTCTATGTTTTTGCCTGGCTGCTTTTTTGATGATTTTGGATTTCCCGAATAAACACCTTTTTTTGAACTAGACCTTGTACCTTGGCAATTGGGTTCTTCAGCTCACCCTGTGGCTAAACGGTAAAACACTGGTCTACCACACCCAGGTTCGAGTCTCGGGCTCATCACAGAAAAACCAAGTCAAACATGAACCCTTCTGAGGCCACTGCCCAAGAAATGGACTCTATTGTTGCTCAACATGATGCAGGCACTTATGGAGAAGCATTCCCACTTACTATCAGAACTCATGACTTCCATGCGACAAATCCCCAGTGGAATCTTCAACTCCTACACCTGTTATCCATACCCCTCAACCTCAGTTTGAACCACGTCTTCCCCCTCTGCAACGCTTCTCAGGGGACCCGGAGGCCTGTGAGGGGTTTATAACTCAGTGTGACCTCACTTTCAAGCTACAACCCTCCACCTTCCTTTTAGAACAGGCGAAGACCGCTTATGTACTCACACTATTATCTGGCAAAGCACTTGCTTGGGCAACAGCGATCTGGAATGCTGGGTCTCCCTGCTGTACTAGTTACTCAGCCTTTGTGAAAGAATTACGGCGTGTATTTAACCATCCCCTCTCAGGACGAGAGGCTTCCAAGCAACTACTCACTTTGTGTCAAGGAGGTAGGAGTGCCGCAGACTATGCCATTAAATTCCGGACAATTGCGGCAGGAGCAGGCTGGAATGATGAGGCCCTCATCGTTTGTTTCCAGAATGGGTTGTCTGAGGCCCTCAAAGACGAGTTGGCTACCCGAGATCCAGTTCAAACCCTTGAGTCCTTAATAGACCAAGCCATCCTCCTGGACAATAGCCTTAAAGAAAGAAGACTAACCACCTGCTTTGTTCCTTCACATTCTCCCAACTTCCGCCATACCCCATATGCTACTGAGTCCCCCCAATTTATAAAAAAACCAGATTCCCCAGAACCTATGCAGCTGGGTCGTGCCCGACTAACTCTTCAGGAACGCGCCCGTCGTATGAGGAGCCATCTCTGCCTTTATTGTGGTGGGTCTGGCCATTTGCGCTCTGATTGTCCTGAGTTAAAGGAAAACTCACCGTCCCAGACAGTAAGGAGAGAGTTGTCTCGGGAGTGACCCAATTCGTCTCTCCTAGCAACTCCAGTCTGCACTTACCCATTACTTTGATATTTGAGTCTAAGGAACACCAACTTCAAGCATTTGTTGATTCTGGAGCAGCGGGATCAGACATGGATCAGACATTAGCAACTAATCTCAAGATTCCTATCAAACAGTTAGATAACCCTCTGGAGGTGACGGCATTGGATAGGAGACCTATAGCTCCTGGAGCTGTTACCCATTGTACTATTCCCTTGCATGTCTCTGTGTTCCACCACAAGGAGGAGATGTCCTTTTATTTAATTGAGTCCCCTGACCTGCCCTTGATCTTTGGCTACCCCTGGCTTATTCTTCATAATCCCCACATTGATTGGCCTAATGGCGAAATTCTCCACTGCCTTAAAGCAGGGATCATCCGGTCTTCCACATCTCCGGCAGGTGCAGGGTTTTTCTTTGTGGGGAAGAAGGACGGAGGCCTCCGGCCCTGCATAGATTACCAAGCTCTTAATAAGATAACAATCCGGAATCGTTATCCTCTTCCCCTTATGGCCACTGCCTTCGAGTTACTCCAGGAAGCTACCATATTTTCTAAACTTGACCTGCGCAATGCCTAACACTTGGTGCGGGTCAAGCAGGGGGATGAGTGGAAGACAGCATTCAATACTCCTACAGGGCACTACGAGTATTTGGTTATGCCCTTTGGCCTCACTAATGCTCTTGCAGTTTTTCAAGCTCTCATAAATGATGTTCTACGGGAGATGCTGAACAAGTTTGTTTTCGTCTACTTAGATGACATTCTGATCTTCTCGAGTTCTCTCCAGGAGCATGAGAATCATGTCAGAAAGGTATTAAGATGTCTACAGGAGAACCATCTGTTTGTTAAACCTGAGAAATGTGAGTTTCACACCGCTGAGGTCCTGTTTTTAGGCTTCATCATTAAACCAGGGCAGGTACAGATGGATCCCAAGAAGGTCCAGGCAGTGTTGGACTGGCCAACTCCTACCTCCGTAAAGGAAGTTCAGAGGTTCATAGGATTTGCCAATTTCTATAGGAAATTTGTTCGAAATTTCAGCTCAGTGGTGGCTCAGCCCTTACTAAAATGGGTTCAGTCAGAATTTCCTGGAATCCAGAGGCTGAGGTGGCCTTCAGGGAACTCAAACGCAGATTTACCTCTGCACCCATCCTTACTATCCCGAATCCAGAATTACCCTTTGTGGTTGAAGTTGACGCCTCTGATGTGGGAGTGGGAGCTGTGCCATCCCAGAAGGGGAAAGATAACTGTCTTCATCCATGTGCATTTCTTTCCCACCGTCGAAGTTCCTGTGAACATAATTATCACGTTGGAGACCGAGAACTGCTGGCCGTAAAGTTGGCATTGGAGGAATGGAGGCACTGGCTGGAGGGTGCCAAGCATCCGTTTCAAGTACTGACTGACCACAAAAACTTAGAGTATATCCAGCAGGCTAAACGCCTTACTCCCCCTCAAGCCCGGTGGTCCCTCTTCTTTAACCGATTTGACTTCATTCTATCTTACCGTTCCGATCTAAGAACCTAAAGCCAGATGCTCTGTCCTGAATTTACAGCAACACTCCCCAGGAAAGGACCCAAGAAGCTATCATTCCCCAATCCAAGATTCTTGCACCTCTCAAATGGGGGTTTGAGTCAGCCATCCGTAAAGCTCAGATTGAAGATCCAGACCCAGGTGGCGGCCCAACTAACCGATTGTATGTTCCAAGGGCTGTTCGTCCTCGAGTTCTTCAGTGGGCACATTCCTCCCGGCTGACCTGCCATCCAGGTATTTCCCGCAACTTGGACTTTCTGCAAAGACACTTCTGGTGGCCTACAGCTAAAAAGGACGTAATATCCTTGGTTAATGCCTGTTCTGTTTGCAACCGGGGAAAAAAACTCACATCTCCCTCCCCAAGGTCTTCTGCACCCTCTGCCTATTCCTCACCGACCATGGTCCCACCTCTCATTATCGGTCTCCCACCCTCCCATGGTAACACCGTTATTCTTGTAATTGTCGACCGGTTCTCCAAGGCTGTTCGATTTATTCCCTTACCAAAACTCCCCTCTGCTAAGGAGACAGCAGACCTCATTACCTCTCACGTCTTCCGAGTCTTTGGAATTCCACAAGACATTGTGTCGGACCGGGGACCTCAGTTCTCATCCCTGTTCTGGAGATCTTTTTGCCAGTCATTGGGTACATCTATTAGTTTGTCTTCTGGGTTCCACTCCGAATCTAATGGACAGACAGAAAGAATTAACCAGAGTCTCGAGACCACATTAAGGTGCATGGTGGGTCACAACCCTTCATCATGGTCCTCATACCTCCTCTGGGCTGAATATGCCCACAACACCCTCCGCTCATCCTCCATTGGGTTATCCCCCTTTGAGTGCCAGTTCGGATTCTTTCCTACTCTGTTCCCTGAGCAAGAGATTCAAGTGGCTGTTCCCTCTGTACAGCACCATATTAATCGATGCCGTAGGATATGGAAAGTAGTCCGCCCTAAACTCATTCAAACCTCTAACCAGTACCAGAGACAGGCCAAACTTAGACGCAGATCTGCCCCCTCCCTTCGAGTTGGTCAACGGGTTTGGCTCTCCACTCGGAACCTTCCCCTTCGGATAGAGTCCCGCAAGCTTAACCATTGCTACATCAGACTATTTAAAATTATCAGGAGAGTAAACCCAGTTTCTTATCGGCTAGAAATACCTAGGCCATTTAAAATTAATTCCACCTTTCATGTGTCCCTTCTAAAACCGGTGTTGTGTTCTTCTTTTGTTTCCTCTGACAGATCCCCTCCTTCCCATCGCAACATCGGGGGTAAGCTGGCCTACACAGTCCACAGGATACTGGATGTTCGGAAGGTGCAACGGTCTGGACAGTATCTTGTGTACTGGGAGGGTTATGGTCCCGAGGAGCACTCCTGGATTCCTGCTAAGGACATCCTTGACCCCAAGTAGATCCTGGATTTTCAAGCTCGCAGTTCGGGTGGTCTTGGTGGGAACGTCAGGAGCCGTTCCTAGAAGGGGGGCTGCTGTCATATTCTGAGCTATTATTTGTTTTCTCCACATGATGTCGCCATTTTCCCCAGTGTTTCTGTTTGGGGTTCATTTGTGTTAATTCGGTTCAGCTGTGTCTTGTTGGACTAGCCTATTTATTCTACTCTCTTGTCTTCACTTGTCACTTGGTTTTTGAGTTTGATGTGCTCTCGCCGTTGCTGTAGGTCCTCTAGTAATTACCTTTCTTTATTTGTGCTTTTGGCTAAAGTACCCTGGGCTCTACTGAGAACTTTATGTTTGTTACCTGCTTAGCTTGTAGACTTCCTATGTTTTTGCCTGGCTGCTTTTTTTGATGATTTTGGATTTCCTGAATAAACACCTTTTTATAGCCACAGTCCTCTGGCCGGAAGGTCATCTGCTGTGTAAAACATTTGCTAGAATAGTTATCGGTTCATTCCGCTGTGGCGAACCTTGATAAAAAAAGGACTAAGCCAAAGGAAAAAAAATTAATGAACATCATGGCACAGTTTTGTTGAATGACCAGTGATCACAGAATGAAATGTGATTTGTTCAGTATATACGAAGAGCAGTAAGGGGCTTTTCAGGTCACCTCGTCATATTTTGTAGTTTTTCCCAATTCATTACCTGCTGTTCCTCTGCCCTGATACCGGCTTCCAGATGGAGCTGCGTGACACAGTCATTTATCATAGAAACACGCATTCCTGAGGTTAAAACAGAACACACACACACACACACACACACACACACACACACACTCATTTTCCACAGACAGACGTTCATTGGCTTTTAATTAACCAAGATACACTGTTCACAACACATTAGATTAGACGATACTGTTGAATAGTTTGGATTTACACGTTTTTAAAATATATTGCAAATTAGCATATGAGAATGTTGACACATGATGAGAAGCATCACATGACTATGAAGACTGGAGTAATTATGCTGGAAAAAAACAAGACTTGGTAACACTTTAGGTCAATTCAATTTCAATTCACCTTTATTTGTATAGCACTTATACAATGTAGATTGTGTCAAAGCAGCTTTACAATTAAGATTATAGTAAATTGAAACAGTGTCAGTTAGATTTTTAGAGTTTCAGATCAGTTCAATTCAGTTTAGCTCAGTTCAGTGTGGGTTAATAATCACTACTGAGTGTTCAAACACTGAGGAGCAATTCCATCGATGTGCTGCTCTACATATCCCGAACCATGCAAGCCAGTGGCGACAGCGGCAAGGAAAAAACTTCACCAATTGACGAAAGTGAAGAATTAAAAAAAACCTTGAGAGAAACCAGGCTTAGTTGGGCACGACCATTTCTCCTATGGCCAAACGTCTTGTGCAGAGCTGCAGTGTAGACTCCTCTGTCCTTGGAGCGTCACAGGAATCAGGCTCATGCTCTCCACTCCTACATGACCACCACAGCAGCTGCTCAGGATGTGGCCTGGTCCAGAATTGTGAAAACCTCAGGATCATCTCCTCGCTGGTCTTGCATCGCATCAGTGGCGCTGCATAGTCTGAGGGCCTCAGGATGATTACCCCCAGGTGGAAATAGAGAATAAGAGAATAATTAGCGTAGCTGCTGTTCATAGTGTATATAAACGAGATGCAAAAAAAACCTGCGTGGGGTACATCATGCGTCATACTGCTAAGTGATGCACTCAGTGTACGCTTTGCTAAAAAGATAGTTTTTTAATCTAGTTTTGAACTGTGAGAGTGTGTCTGAGCCACAATGTAAGGTCACAATTCACAATATTAACAAACCACTAACTAACAATACTAACTTAATAAACTACTAATTAGCTGTTTATTAATAATTCGTAAGGTAGAAGTCGGGTTTAGGTTTTGGGTAGTAATAAGCAGTTAATATTTTTATAATAGGCAGGCACTATGACAGTAGTTGTTGCAATATATAGGCTTATGTTAAAAATGTAGCCCTATATACATTTCTGGAGATCGTGAATTATGTAGCCAGAAGTACATATGGTCTTTTAAAAAATTTATAAATTTTTTATTGTGCATTAGTAATTTACCAATGCAGCAAAAATGGGCAACAAAGAATTTCCAAAGATTATTCAAATTCAAATAAATAAAAAAACAAAACAAAACAAAACAAAAACATTCACAAGATGCCAAAAACAGATTCATAATAGCTTACAATAGACAGAGTGTTTACATTTTTTACAGCTTTGAGAGACTTCGTTACAGAATAAGTTTCTTGACAAAAACCTTGTATAAAGGAGGGGATTTTGAAAGTGTAAATTTGGGGATGAAGAATTGACCATTTAAAATAATAAAATTAACAAAATTGTTAATATTTTATCACCATTTTCAAAATAACAAATAATTTATTTTGCCTTCAATGTTATCAACAGTTTTTTATCAACATATTGTATTTTATCTTTTCAAAATAATTGCACACCCTAACAATCAAACATTTTGTCTTTAAGGCCCAATCCCAATTCTATTTTTGTACCCCTTCCCCTTGGCCCTTAAAACAGAGTGTGAAGGGGAAGGGCTTCAAAATGTATCCCTAAGAAATGTGACAGCACTACAGCACCTGCACACGTCATCATATGTCATCATGATCTCTTGCTTCATATGAGATCAGACGATGGCGACTGCTGTAGTTATTCCAGTTATTTTATGATATTTATCTTCAGGAAATCACTGAAGGCATATTTTATGTTATCATAACCATCTAATGTCGCAATAAGATTGTAACTATACTGTGCATTTACATCGTGGCCATATTCATCAATGTAAACACACCAAAAACAACATTAACATTATAGCGGACACTGTAAAACGCTCATTCCCAGCCAGTAGACTTTTCTGAAAGGGTGTTCGAGAGTCATCGAGTGTCAGAATGTTGTGGGACTGCTGTACAGGAGTTATTATTATGGACTAGAGCTGCACGATTCTGGCTAAAAAGAGAATCGCGTTTTTTTTTTCAGAGCCGTCAAGCCGGACACTTCGGGGGCTCAAAGTTGCTGCAGTCATGATGACCGATCACATGGCGTGATCATTTATTTATTGAAATAACAACAAAAGATTTACAGTACAAATAAAACAAAATACAGTCTCTACAAACTATAGTTCATTATTAAACAATAAGGGAATTATGAATTAAATTTAAGCAGCCTACATAACAAACGCATGAGAAATAAGGCGGAAACCAGAGGGCACATAAAAAGGAAATAAATACCCACAAATAGGATTATTTTGGATAATGAAAGCATTTTTAAAAAAGCACTTTAATCCAAAAAGATTGAACAAAATGACCAAAATAAATGAGCTACACTTTAAGTAGACATTTCCCAGAAATACATCAATGTACATTTCTGCATAAATAGCTTGGCAGGAAATAAAATATTTTAAAATCATATATTTTTATATTACATATTTTTATATAACTTAATTTGCGATATTTGTAAATTTCAATTTCAAAAACTCTTTTTTTTCACATTGTCATTATGGAGGATTGTGTGTAGAATGTTGAGGAAATAAACGAATTTAATCCATTTTGGAATAAGGCTGTAACAAAAAATGTGGAAAAAGTGAAGCGCTATCAGTACTTTCCAGATGCACTCTATATAGAGCTACGTTTTCAGAATAAGCCTATATTGAAATTTTGACCTTGTGGGGACATTTTTTAGTTCCCATGTAAGAAAAAACTGCTCATAAATCCCACAGAATGAAGTATTTTGAAAATGTAAAAATGCAGATTGTTTCCTGTGAGGGTTGGATTAGGGGTAGGGGGAGAGAACATACAGTCTGTACAGTATAAAAATCATTATGTTTCCGAAAAGTCTCCATAAAGATAGCTGTACAAGTGTGTGTGTGTGTGTGTGTCTGAGGATTTTCGCTGCTGATCTGTGTTTTGTGTTGTCATGCCGTTTTGCAGAGCTCACATTACAACTTGTTTTCTGTGACCTCTGTGGATCTGCAAGCTCATTGGTTGGCCTTTCTACAGGCCACACCCCCAAGAAGTTTGGAAAACAGCAGCAACATTTGGGACAAAAGAACAATATCAGACACGGATGATTTAGGAATTTGACACAGTTACATTCATATGACAGGAAATGACTGAAGGGAAAATCTGTGAACAAAGAACTGACTTAATAACTTTCACTTTAACTCTCTCTCTCTCAATTCAGCTCAGTTCAAACTTGCCTTATATGTATTGCCAAACCATTCATAAAATTTACATTAAAAAGAAAATAAATATATATAAATAAAAACATAAATATGATGTTTATTTGTTTCTGTTAAGAAGTTACCGTCGGCGCCAATAGCCTTGTGGTTAGAGTGTCGACACATCGCACCTAGGTGTTCACGGCAACCCGAGTTTGATTCCCAGCTTGAGGTCCTTTGGCCCTTCCCCTATCTCTGGTCCCCATACTTTCCTGTCTCTAAATCTTCACTGTCCTATCACAATAAAGGTGAAAACTCCTAAAAAAATTATTATAAAGAAGTTACCACTCTATTAATGTATATTTGTGAATATTTTGCTACACATCTGACAATAATAGTTCCTATACTCTTAACAAATTGTCTTAAAACCTTAGAAAATGCAATGCTTAATAGGATTGTGCTTCATAACATTTTGCTTCGAATGAACCTCATATTATTTCCCAGAAATGGGTTGTGGCTGGAAGGGCATACCGTGCGTAAAACAAATGCTGGATAAGTTGGCGGTTCATTCCGCTGTGGCGACCCCAGATTAATAAAGGGACAAAGCCGAAAAGAAAATGAATGAATGAATGAACCTCATATAAGGTAAAAGTAATATAATAAAAACAATGATGATCATCTTCATTTATTCATTAAGTTTCCTTCAGCTTAGTCTCTGAGTTATCAGAGGTCGCCACAGTGGAATGAACCAGCAACTATTCTGGCATATATTTTACGCAGGGGATGCCCTTCCAGCTGCAGTGGAAACACACTCATTCAAACACACACGTACTACGGCCAATTTATTTTATCCAATTCATCTATAGTGAACTGCAGGGGAAACCGGAGCAGCCAACACGAGGAGAACATGCAAACTCCACACAGAAATGCCACCTGGCCCTGCCAGGACTTGAATCAGTAATTATTTTGCTGTGAGGTAACAGTGCTAACCACTGAGCCACCGTGCCGCCCATGATGATCATCTTATAGTTTTGTTTGTGACTCAAAACCAATATATAAGATGATCAACATTTTTTTTACCTTAATATAACGTTTATTCAAAGCTATAAGTTATGAAGTACAAACGGGTAGCTTAAAAACTTGCAAAAAAACACCACAATTTGGTTTTATTTTGGATTTAAATGTATTTTCTTTATTCATGGTTAAATTTAAATGTAAAAATAAAATTTTTTACTTTTATTTAATAATTACAAATGACAAAACAAAACAAGACATCCCGTTGAGTTTCACTCCTTAATATTTAATAATATACACTACCTGATAAAAGTCTTGTCGCCTATCCAAGTTTTAGGAGCAACAAATACTAACTTGACTTCTAGTTGATCATTTGGTATCAGAAGTGTCTTATATGAAAGGTAAAGGCCTCTAGATTACGCTTGACCAAAATAAAATCTGATCATGCCTTGATTTTGAATGATTTCATTAGGACAGTAAGGTCTGACTTTACTTAGACAAAAGTCTTGTCACTGAACTGAAATAATGTCCAGAACAGAAGTAATGTAAGTCATGCTGCAGTGGAAACAGAATGAATATTGTGTCTGACTCCATCATGAGCTTGGAGGACTGCATCCATACATCTCTGCAATGAGGGCGTACTCATACAGGTGCCTTGAACCGGGCCGAAGCACGCTTGTCCCCCCTCCCGTCTCCCCCGACGGCCCGCACTCACATTGCATTCGCATCTGAGTATGCTTACCTCATCGGTGATGTGCTGTTCAGTAAGCGCTCTCGCTCAGCACAGTGGAGATTTCTTTAGTTATATGGTTTAAGTTGTTTGATATGCGGTGACGAGCTGTGAAATATCTCGCCGAACAGATCAGCCACTTTTGACACTCATAAACAATCATAAAGTCCTCGTGCTGCAGGAATTAGGAGGTTTGCTGAAGGTGCAGCTGTTGTGCAGTGAGGGGTTTGCGTCTTTAATAATCTACGACAATTTGCGTTCATTATACAGTAAGAATGATTATTAAATCCATATGAAACAGTCCCTTAAAAGTCACATCTCGTCTTCAAGTTTCGAGCCCAAGTGAACTGCGCTCTGGCCTACCTCTTCCAACCGGGCCAGGGCAGCCCAACTGAACCGTGCCTGAGCACGATTCAGACCACTCATACTTCTTAATCGATCTGGGAAACGGGCTTGGGCATGGTTCAGATAGCATAGTGTGAGTAAGCCCTGAATGTAACCCCAAACCATGATTTTTCCTTCACCAAACTTGACTGATATCTATGAGAATCTTGTGTCCATGCGAGTTCCAGTAGGTCTTCTGCAGTATTTGTGATGATTGGGATGCAGCTCAACAGATGATTCAGCAGAAAAATCAACCTTCTGCCACTTTTCCAAATGATCAACTAGAAGTCAAGTTATTATTTGTTGCTCTTACAACTGGGATCCACGACAAGACTTTTGTCGGGTAGTGTATATTGATGTACACATGTAGCTGTGGTCTGAGGTTTGAAGATGCACATCCTGGCACAAAATGCCCTAAAATGGCATGAAGAAGTGAAAGTTGTGAGCAATATGATGCCAGCTGAGTCATTGGCAAAAATAGAGCATAAAATTGAAGCTAAATGACTTTAAGTTCCTTAAAGTTTTCAGGTTTCCTTAAAAGTTTCAGTCATTTTTTTATTAGGCCTACTTTTTTGTGAGTGTACTTGCTATAATTAAGAGTAAATGCATTGTTCTTTTTCTTAATTTCTTAATTATTTATTACATGTATTTATATTACAATTTTATTATTATTTTATTAAATAATATATTAATAAAAGGCATCACAGTGGCGCAGTGGTAGCACTGTCACCTCAGAGCAAGAATAGCACTGGTTCGAGCCCTTTGCTGGGTCAGTTGGCAACTCTGTGCGGAGTTTGCATGTTCTCCCCGTGCTCACATGGGTTTCCTCCGGGTGCTCCGGTTTCCCCCACAGTCCAAACACATGCACTATAGTGGAATTGAATAAGCTAAATTGGTCATAGTGTATGTGTGTCAACGTTAGAGTGTATGGGTGTTTCCCAGTGTTAGGTTGCGGCTGGATAAGTTGGCGGTTCATTCCACTGTGGCAACCCCAGATTAATAAAGGGACTAAGCCGAGAATAAAATGAACAAATATTATTATACAGTTTATACACTGAAAATAATTATTCAAAGCTGTTTATATTCTTTTTTAATGTTAAGTGGTAAACAATTGATCTGGAATGGATTTAAACAAACAAATTAAGTTGAACATTACTACATTCATTTGTTTAAATTCAACCCATTTTAACTGTTTGCAACAATTTTGCAGAAATATTTTTTTTCAGTGTATATATTTGTTTGTTTTTATTTTGTATAATCTTTTAATTTTTCAGCATTTTGTATGTTTTATCAGTAATTTATTCATTTAATTAGTCAAATTGTTTATTTACGTGCTGGTGTCATTGCATTTTTTAAAACTATATCTACAAGTATGTGCTTTTTATGCTATTTTTTTATTTCTTTAATAAATAATGATTGTTCGTATTTTACATGTAAATTTGTTAATTGTAGTTTTTCATTTATACAACGCTCAGCATAAATTACTACAACTCCTATGAAATTGAATAGTTTATCATTTCTGCCTTGGGCATCCACCACAGTATATATATATATACACAATTCTCTTGTTGGGAAAATATATTTTTTGACTTATATAATATGACTTTATATATATTTGACTTTAACATGCTAAAATGTCTTGATTTAGATTTAGTGTTTTGTCCACATGCCTCCTCATTCATTTCACTTTTTGTGTGTTGTGTATGAGCTTGATGAATGAGCATGAGCAAATGGGATGTTGCCATTGCAATTAGTTTTATTTCACATGACTTTTCAGGGCTCAAAATTAAGGATTTACCAAATACATCTCTGACCACACCAAAAATAAACAATTATTTGATAGCCACAAGTCAAAACAAGCAAAATATAGCTGTATACATCTACTTTTTAAATCAACAAAACTTTTCTTAAAAAAAAAGACATTTAAAAATAATTATTGTCACGTATCTAAAATATGCACAGTAGTCTCTCCTGGCTAAATGTCCCAGATCACCAGTTAACTACACATACATGAGGAGTTATTCTCCTATTAAAGCAATGTCATTGTAAAAATGATAATTAAACCATATTAACAAAAATAACTAAGCAAAAGAAAGAAGGTAAAAACATACCGTGAGTGATAATTTAAGGATAATCACATGCACACGGTTAATGTTAGGCCTGTTTAATAATCTGTTCAAAGAATAATTAAAATGAAAGCAGTGACCGCTGCTGCTTACAAAAGGATATATTTTTAAAAATCTTGAGCTCTTAAAAGCAGCAGAACTGTGGGTGCATGATCATCGCTTTTAGTTCAGTCTATTTCAAAGAGAACTGATCGTACCAGTTGCGTTTCCTCTAGGCACGAATGCTTCGTTCAAGTAAATGGGAGCGTGCACGTTTTTTAACAGTCGCTCGCATCACGTCACCTGTACACGCGAGTACATCCTTTCATTTGGTATTCTCCTGCTTTCTTTCTGCTTTTCTTTCTAACAGTTATTTTTGTCAGTCTTGCTGCTTCTCAATTCTAAGATCACATTTGCATGAATATTGGGCCATCCTTATCCTTATTAACTTCAATTTAAAAATGATTTCCAACCAGCCAAAGTGGCTAGTGGGCCTGTCTATCTATTCCGCCACAGCTGAAATCTACCCGCTTTTGGCAGGTGTTAATATCAAGCCCTATATATATATATATATATATAATTCAATATTTTTATACACTTTAAAGCAACCCAGGCTCATTCCGAAAACTTACCTCTATATACATTTCTGGAGTAATACGTCCCAGGAGCTACGTTTTTTTGTAGTTTTTGTTTTTGCGAACCACCAGAGGTCGCTGTGTATGCTTTTTCAGATCTCAAATTTCTCTCGTGATTATGCATGGGACGATAATCGTTTTCAAGGTATACCGCAGTTTAGAAAAGTCAAGGTTTTAAAAACCACCACAAATTTATGTAATACCATTTCTAAAGTACGTGTAATACTTTTTTTTTTTTTTTACTTTTTTTTTTTTAGGACAACAGTATCTCCAGCAGAACAAAGATATCCAAAGATGCCATTTTTAAATTAGACAGCAGAAGTCAATGATTCATTTGAATTATTTCGCCTGACATGTTTACTGTTCCAAACTATTTTAAATCATTAAAAAAAATTGTTTTCAACAGGGAAAAAGTTAAATTTTTTACCCAGACATTTAAAAAGAAAATATTTTAGAGCAGTAATCACAATACTGTCATATTGTATATTTTTATCCAAGGTTATACCGTCAGAATCTTAAGCCTGGTTTATACTTCTGGGTCAAGTGATTACCATAACCCACGGCTATGCCTCGCGTGTAGCTGTGCATTTATACTTCTGCACGCTGTTTCTGTTGCTCTGCAATACACTTCCGAAACGCTAGCTGGCAGTAGGTGTTTATGTTTCTCTGTGTTGAGTTTCTTCGCTGGTGTTTTGTTTTTTCTGAACACTTCCTTAATGTACAAGTGGCTAAAATTCGCTCATTTTAAGGCGGGAACTGGCGGACGTGCAACAACTTTAATCATAAGGTAAACCCAGAACAACAGTCTCCATCCGGAGCTCCTTCACAGGACTCCACACTTGTAAACTCTCGCTGCATCAGGCGTGCATCTCTCACCTCTGCTCACACTCATCAGCGCTACCAAGCCGACCAATTACAGAGCTTGCGCTATGCATTACATTTTTTGAGAGGTGCGCATTAACGTCGCCGACGGTTACGGCGAGGGGCTATGCGTCCCAAAAGTTACGCTTATAAATCGGCCTTTATACCGGCCCATGCCTACTCATGAGTGCCATTCACGCCTGCTGTTCACACGTAAATCCACCAGAGGTCGCTGTCACTGACTGACTAACTGGCTGACTGACCCACCCTCCTCCTTCCCTAAACCCAACCGATAGTGTTTTAAAAAGCACCAATTAACCCGACACCGATTCAACTCCTCTCTGTCTCTCAAGTCTTTCAAGTCCGCCGACATACATGGCGAGCTAACTGAACACACTGGTAACAGCGGGAAAACCGTTCAAACGGTCAGCTGGTGACTGTTGCTTTAAATTCAAATGAGATTGTGCTCTTTTTAAAAGAGAGTGGAGCTACACATGCTTGTGTGTCAGCATAGAGACAGATTCTAAACAGGACTAACGTGATCTGTGAAAACTGAAAATGTGAGCGTCAGTGTGTCAGAACCATAGACTGTAAAAGATATGGACGTAGTATCCGTGACGTAACCCATAGGTTTCTGAACACTGCAAAAGAAGCTACCGTCACCATTTTGTTAGTGTGTCATTGCACCAAACGCGGGATACCAAATAAGGGCAAAGAGGCGGAGAGTGAGTGGAGCTACAGACGCATGCTGGATTCTCAGCATTTTGCTTAGAGCTGGCTTAGACAGACTTTTTACTTTGGGAGAACTCTTAATACTTCATTATCTGCGACTCGTTTGTGTTCTGATCACACGGTGCTTGGTTGTACACTATATCATTAAGTGTTTAGACTTTTAAAAACACTGTTGTAACACATTGAGCCACTAAACATTGTTCTTATGACATTTTTCTACAGGAGGAAAACGTGAATTACTATCAAACACTTCAGATATAGTCTGTGTTAGTAAATGCAAGGCTTTTTATAAAATCCAGCACTAACACTGTATGACAACGCTTCAGATGACTGTTTTATAGCCTGCAGCTAATCAATCTGTCAGATTCTGGAGTGCATTACAGGTCTAAAGAACATTATAAATGATAAATGATCTTAAATAAAACAAATACATTCATAGAGATGGTATATAAGTATATAATTTTACTCACCTGGGAAATGGAGGTAACTTGAACGGTTTATAAGTACAATTAAGTGCACACAGCATGCCATAGGATCTGATAATTGCAGAAAATAATTCCAAAAGGCAAATGACTGTGTAAAGAAACATTAACTAAAACAAAACTATGATGTATATGCCGAGATCAGCGGCTAATTAGCCGGAATCAGCTGAGGTGACGAGACAGCTAGCGAGGGCTAGCTGTCACTCAAGTGGCCACGCCCTTAATTATTCAAACTTAATATAACTTAATAAAAACAAAACGGATGAGTTATAAAAAAAATTCACCCCCCTCACAGTTGTCATGAAGGGTAATCATAGCTATATGCACCAAAGCCATCGTTTGTACCAGGCTGTAAACATGTTTTTATCAGCTGTAAAAATGACCAATTTACCAATGCAGAAAGAAAGCACTTGGACTTCCTGGAGCCAGCCCCCGAGGCGAGTCGATGAGTTGCAGTTTTAGTTACTTCCGTATTGGCTTCCCGAGGTAGAGCGGGAGGTTGCCGCTTGGTCAGAACGCGTCAGTCTATGGAGACTCCTGTAGCTGTTCATTTGTGCTTCATCTAAAACTCCACATTTAAAATCCTCTTAGATGCTGACATAATCTTCAGCAGCTCCAAACTCCAATGGCGGAAGGCTGCTTCTCACTCAGGGCTGTTTATGCTAATGAGGAAGAGATGGTCACTAGTGGGCGTGGCATTCCCCCTCTGATGACACGCACAAAGGAAGAATGTTAATCAAAGTGTTTCTGCAGTCTGTTTTTGTCAAGTGTGACTATAAAAAATAGAATTAATTAATGTTTACCATTAGAGGCTGGCTATATTCACACGCTGCTGCCACACAACTGCACTCAAAACTCTTATAAATGTGATTTTTGCTTAATAGGCCTCCTTTAACTACTTTTTTTTATATGTGTTGGTTTCTTTTTGACTTGAATCATTTCCACATGAGCGTCCTCTTTTCCATGCCAGTGTGTGTGTGTGTGTGTGTGTGTGTGTGTGAGAGACAGGATTACAGTGAACAGCAGGACAGCGAGTGAAATGTGATCTGCAGTTTTGGCTCTGCATTCCTCATCACGAGTGTCTCTCAGTCGTGCCCTTTGTCTGATCCCAGACCTACAGCAGTGTGTTTATTCAGTGCTCGCATAGACATGTGGAGGAAAACAGCAGATCTAGCAGAGATCTACAGCGCCGGCATGTTCACTCGGACTGCCTTCATAAAGAAACACTACACTTTGTGTGTGTGTGTGTGTGTGTGTGTGTGTGTGTGTGTGTGAATAGGCTCATTTTACAACTTCAAGAGTTAACAGTTAAATTTTTACCATGTTTGAATCCATTCAGCCGATCTCTGGGTCTAACGGGAGCACTTTTAGCTTAGCTTAGCATAGATCATTGGATTTGATTAGACCATTAGCATCTCGCTCATAAATTACCAAAGAGTTTTAATAATTTTCCTATTTAAAACGTGACTGTTCTGTAGTCACATTGTGTACTAAGACTGACGGAAAAAGAAAAGTTATTATTTTCTTCTTGTATGATATGATACTTTTAGCTTAGCTTAGCATAGATCAATGATTCAGATTAGACCATTAGCATCTCACTCAAAAAGGGTTTGATTTTTTTTTATTTAAAGCTTGACTCTTCTGTAGTTTCATCATGTACTAAGACTGACAGAAAAT
>CAIGQZ010032409.1:3603739-3623739 GCA_903798205.1 Danio tinwini
TATTATATTTTATGTTCATATTTGTTTGCACTACTGCCCTTTTTGTCTTGTTTGTACGCAGCGACGCTGCACTGCTTTGGCAATACGAATGTACAGTTATTTGTCATGCCAATAAAGCACCTCAAATGTGACAAAATGTGAGACAGAGTGAGAGCCCCTGAAGAGGAGAGAGACAGAAGAGAACTGCTATAGTGTGTGTGATTTCGGATACTTTCAGCTTTATAATCAAGTGCTTTTTGCCTACTCTTCTTCATCACGAGGGAGACCGTAGGAATCATTAATCAGTGTGTGTATTATGGAAGACTTATAGAACTGGATTGGACAGGTGTAATATCCAAATCATATGCATTATAAGTTTGTAAAAGTTATACATTAAAAATACCCTTAAATATAAATGTTTAGTACTGCTTCAGTGAAGTTGAACAAGTTTATTAAAAAAAACATTAATTTTCACTAGTTTTATTAGTATTTTTTTAATCAAAGTGTGCTTTAAATGCTTTTAAAATCAGGTAAATCTTTGTTGACTATTAATATGTACTATGTCGTTTATAAAAAAAGATGTGGGCAAAATATTAATTATAATATTTAATAAATATAATATATTATAAATATAATATATTATAAATATAAAAATATATAGATTAACTTTATTTAAAAAAGATTATATTAATCTTATTTTTTAATTCAACTATAGGGGTGCGGCCCTGTAGGGGCCCTACAAAACATTGTGCCCAGGGGCCTCTGAATTCTTAATCCGGGCCTGTACAGCGGAATGAACCACCAACTATTCCAGCATATGTTATACGCAGCGGATGCCCTTCCAGCTGTAACCCAGTACTGAGAAACACCCATATACTCTCACTTTCAGACACTCACTCATACACTTTAGTTCATCCAGTTCTCCTAGCACATGTGTTTGGACTGTGGGGGAAATCGGAGCACCCTGAGGAAACACGGGCAGAACATGCAAACTCCACACAGAAACGCCAATTGGCCCAGCCGGGACTCGAACTAGCAACCTTCTTGCTGTGAGGCGACAATTCTAACCGCTGAGTCACCGTGCTGCCTGTTATAGTTTAAACATTCCTTATATTACATATACGTTTAATGCGATATCATTGTCTGTGTTGTCATATTTTTGTGTTCGGTCTCCATCTCTCTCTCTCTCTCTCATTGAAAAGCATTTCTGGATTTCTTCTACTTGTAAATTACAGTAAATGCCGTCGCAGCTGTATAATGTGTATGGATATTTCCTCAAAGGCTCTTGGCAGGCAGAAGTCCATTTTTTTTCTACAGCAGATCTGAGAATGAGGCCAGAAAAGCACTGGATGAAGCCGGCTGATGTTTAAGTGGATTTCTGCATCCCTTCATCAGGACACGTTGAGCCTCCAGCCTTCTGTCAGAGACGCTTTCATTACCACAGTAAAGTCAGCATAACGAGAAGAAGAAGAAGAAGAAGAACATATATATTACTGAGAGTCTGAAGTGAAAATAATGTTGCACAAAAAATCACTCACTGCTTATAAAAATCGATGTTTGGGAATTTTTAAAAGAACATGAATATCATTAGTTTACAATGAACTGAAGTATATTTCATTTATGTTATATTAAAGAGATCCTATTATGGGTTTTTGAAATTGACCTTCCATGTAGTGTGTAACACAGCTCATAGTGAAGTGAAATATCCAGCTAAAGCTTAAATCTGAAAGTGGACAGTTTTTAAAACTATTGATTCACCTATAAAAGAGTCGACTCATAGTGGTTTCAATGAATCGTTTTGATAACGAGTCTTTAGCCGCAGACCCGGGAAAATTTTAACCTGTGACCCCGCCCACTAACACAGCAGCAAAGACAAACAGATCCTGAAGTCATGAGTCATGAAGACGCTGTGCTTACCTGGATATTATTGGAAGTGTGAGGGAAAGAAATGCTTCAGCATCTACATGCTTACAATGAACTTTCAGTACACAGCTCATGGATTAGTTTCTTCCTCCATTTTGTTTTATAGATACTAGTATTGAACTGTTCATTCCAGTGCATTAATGTGAGAGTATGCTGTAGGAGCTGTCACGTTGTGGATCTATCTGTTCTTCTTGTATGTGTGTGTGTGTGGGAAGTGGGTGTGTTTGTTTGGGTATATCTTCACCGCGTGGTGTGTGTGTGTTTACATTCATCAGCTGGGTTATCACGTGTCTTGTTACCACTCGTCTCACTCAGCTGTTTTCTATCATCCACAGCTGTTGCGCATTACCGCGCGCCTTTTATATGTTCAGTGTTTGTAGATAGCGTTTGTCAGTCTGTTGTTTGTTCACCTCTGTGTCTGCTTCCTGTTAAGCACTCTTGCTAAATCCGCTGGTGGTGAATAGTCATAAGTCTGTAATATTTGGAGCTTACGCACGTCTCCGTTTCATTGATGTTGTTGCAACTGCCTGCATTGATGACAACCATATCAGTGAGAAACTTCACCCCAGATCTGCTGCTCTGATGAACTATTACTGCTGGTAAGCGTGTCGATTTCCTTGAGAGTTGCTCCATAGCACTAACTTCCCCTTCCCTCGATATCTGGTGAGATATTAGTGAGAGACTTCATTTCGGATCTGTTTCTCGGATGAACTATTACCGCTGTTGAACGTGTTGGATTCCTTGTGAGGAGTACCTTTGCTCTACACAATTCCTCTATATCTGGTGAGATCAATACCAGTTGTGACTCTTGTTATATCTATTAATAAATCATCTTGCATTCACTTGCATTTGGGTCTCCTGTGTATGATTGTGACAGGAGCAAGTTCAAGCCAAACAGTGAGAACAGCGCCTACTAGGGTCACAGAATATGATGGTCACAGAATTTGGTGTAACACGTGCAAAATAAGGACAATTTGTTAGGTACAAGTCAAACAAAGGCACGCTGGATTTCGGGCTGGTGCACAGCACTAAAAAGGCGATGGGAGCCGGTAAAGATAGCTTGTCAGACCTCCGGGCTGGGGATGTTATCGTTAGGCAAAGCAGAGTACAGGTGAGCCCTGAGAACATATAACACTCAAGAGGTGCCACGGCAATGATTGCAAATAGAAATGATCTACAGCTGAGAAGGGAGAAAAGCTCCAAAATGAAAGATAATTAATGAAATCAGACCTGGCCCATGACACATTTCATAAGTGTAAGTAAATAGCTGCCTCCTTGTTTTCTCTAGCTTGTAAAGTATGTATTTAATTGTGTTGTTACTTGTAACCGCGTGCACTGTATCATAACTCTATTTTCCCATATCTCGTCTAATGCCGCGTTGAAAACGTGACGCGTGCTGCTTTGTTTACGGATTTAAATGCGTTTGTGGTGTTTAACTGCACTGCTGTCGGTGCTGAGGTGTCTGAATAACACTGTTGAGAACCGGGTACTGTTTACTGTGGTGTTAGTAAGTTTACTTTGTAGCGTGTTTCGGGCGTCCGCTGCGATCGGATCCTATACTAATGTTGGCGACCAGGGGACTTGATAAACCGCTCTGGGCATTTTACTGTCTTGCACTGAACGCTGTCGACCAATCGCAACAGACTGTCATCGGTCCAATCAGCGCAGAGGCGCTAAGGAGGGGTTTGGGATATGAATGCATATTATAAGACCATGAACGTGTTTTTTGACCTTGCATGCATATCAGCCTGTTGTTGGAGACCAATAAAACCAAAATATGACCCTTTTTAATGTATAATAGGGGCTCTTTAAACTTTAAAAGATGAATACATACTTAAATTAAATACTTTATTTTTGCATTAAAATACATTTTTCTCATTTAGTCTAGTCCTTTAGGAACAAAGATGAGCCGAGGATTTTTAAATGAGAAAATTATTGAAATGTTTAAAAACAATGTTCCTCAAAGAAAGATAGGAAGACATTTGGATATTTTACCTTCAACAGTGCAGAACATCATTAAAAGATTCAAGGAATCTGGAGGAATTTCAGTGCATAAAGGACAAGGGCGCAAGCCTAAGCTGAACTACTGTGATCTCCGATCCTTCAGGCAGTACTACATTAAGAATTCTCATTCATCTATAAGCCATATCACCACACGGGCTCAGGACTACTTTGGCAAACCTTTGTCAAGTACCACAATACATAGTTACATCCATAAATGCCAGGGAAAGCTGTACTGTGCCAAAAGGAAGCCCTATGTTAACAGTGTCCAGAAGCGCCGGCGACTTCTCTGGGCTCAGAGGCATCTGGGATGGACCATCACACAGAGGAAACGTGTACTGTGGTCAGATGAAACAGTATTTCAGAAATGGACGCTGTGTGCTCAGGACCAAAGAAGATCATCCTGAGTGTAACCAGCAACGAGTCCAAAGGCCAGGGTCTGTCATGGTATGGGGTTGTGTCAGTGGCCTTGGAAAAGGTAACTTGCACTTCTGTGATGCACCATTAATGCTGGAAAGTACATAGAGATTTTTGGAGTACAATATGCTGCCCTCTTTTCCAGGGACGCCCATGCATATTTCAACAAGACAATGCAAGACCACATTCTGCACACACTACAAAGTCCTGGCTGTGAAGGAAGAGGATACAGGTACTTGACTGGCCTGCCTGCAGTCCCAACCTGTCTCCAATAGAAAATGTGTGGCGCATTTTGAAGCAATGAAGACGAAGACCCCGTACAGTTGTCCACCTTAAGACTTGTTTGCAGGAAGAATGGGACAAAATTACACCAGAAATACTTTATCATTTGCTGTCACATTACAAAGTGGTAAATGCTTTACTGTTACAACTGCTTTGAAATGTGTGGCAAAAACCAAAATTAGAATACATGTTTATTTAAAAAAATATTATTAAAATCATCAGGAAGACAATAAATAATGTTTAATGCAAAATAATGCAATGAAATACAAGTCAAAGTAAATTAAATTTGGAAATTACTTCCTTCTTTTTCTATTTGCATTTTTCATACTGTCCCAAATTTTTTAAATTTGGGGTTGTAGTTATAAAAGTAATAAAGTATAAATAGTTGACTGTTTCTAACATTCTTCAAAATATCTTCTTTTGTTTTATAACAGAAAAAATAAAGGATTTAAAACCACTGAACTATGCTTTTAACACGATTCTTTGATTTATTTATTTTTTTGCAATAAGTAAAATGTGACCTAGATATGCACCTGAATGTGAAAACACACTTCAGAGGCCTGTTTTTATGCGAGATGTGTTTTATTGCCAATTTAGCGCAGCCAAGCACTGGCCTTTCTCCTGCTGCCAAATGCTGGATCTAAACCCGCTGAACCCACTGTCTGGAGCGGTTTAACCTGAGCAACGGCTGCTGATGCTGTTTTATGATAGATTATGATTGACAGACCTCACTAATATTTATATACATATTTGTATTTCATATTTCATCACCTTAGATTTATAAGGTTCTGTCTGACATTTTTGTCAAAATTGAGTTATTGACATATGCTTATTAAATGACATCTTTTTTAGATTATGGGATTTTTAAAAAAAGTTGTATACATTTTAATACTTTTTATTTAAATAAACAAATGTTACACACACACTGATTGCTATGGAATGCAACAACTTTGAAGCTCAATAACTCAAAATCATTCAGAACACAGAGAGAACCTTATAATTCCAAGGTGACCGTTAAAAAAGTCAACAATGCACATAAACCCTCTAAATGTGTGTATACAGTTAAAGTCAGAATAATTTGCCCTCCTGTGAATTTATTTTGTTTTTTTCTAATATTTCCTAAGTGATGTTTAACAGAGCACAAACTTTTTCACAGTATTTCCTATAATGTTTTTTTCTTCTGGAGAAAGTCTTATTTGTTTTATTTCAGCTGGAATAAAAGCAGTTGTTAATTTTTTAAATGTCACTTTAAGCTGAATACTAGTGTCTTGAAAAATATCCAATTAAATATTATATACTGTCATTGTCACAATCACCAGCGAACTAGTCCATAGAGATCACTGGAGAACTACCAATCTGCCATCAAAGGAACTACAAATCCTGTCATGCACCACACATTCACACCTGTTCCAGTTCTTCTTGGATTACACACATACACACACAGCTGGGAGCTGCTCAAAGACCGATTATATGGACCATATATACAGCACACAAACACACAGAGTCTTGTTTTCTTGTCTCAGCTAGCCTAGCCGTGTTTTGAAACCTTGCCTTGTTTTCTCGTTTTGATTTGTTGCCTGCTGTATTGACTATTCGCCTATTTGTGACCATGATTCTCGATTATCTGTATGCATCTGTTTACCCCTGTTTTGACCGTTACCTGCCTGGCTAATCTTATAAATACACTGCACATGGATCCTCAAACCATTTTCCAGCACCATTGCATTTCAGTCAAGCTGCGGTCACACTAGAGTTTGAGCATGCAAAATTTTGTCATATGGTGCTGCAAAAAAAAAAGGGGGGGGGGGGGTTAAACAAGATGATTAGACAATTTTAAAAGCGAGTGATTGCTCCATATATTAAAATTCTGTCTAGAGAGGTAATTTTTTGACCCTCGACTGGTCTCACGCAGTTAAGTGGTGCGATTTCGCAGGTCAGAGTTCACCAAGCTTGAACTTTGCAATGCAGTGAACTGCAAAACTTGTCACACGAGCTTGCATTTCCAGTCTGACGCATTTGCGTGCATATGAATGGAAGTCTATGGGGAGAAGTCTATGTGACACCCACCCCCTCCCTCCCGGTCCTCACTTTCATCCGCGAACCGGTCACTTTCTATTTCACTTTCGGGTTGAGAGCGGCGTTAATGATCGCCGTTCGCCTAAAGCGCCAGTTCAGCTTGCTCCGGCCCTGCGTGTGTTTAATGTGCAAAGAAATATGGATAAGACCAAGGAAGCGCTTTTAGAAGGAAAAGTTCAGTATAAAACAATTAAGGTCGAATCACCAGGCTCTTCAACGTTTCTTCCAGAGTTTCATGCAATTTCGGGTGTTTAATTTTTAATCATTAAACTTTTACTGCAGATCAGCAGTTCACTTTCATTCAGCAACATATTGTTGATGCCCCGTGACAGTTATTTGATGAAAATATGACGGACTGCTGGAAGAGTGCTGTATTAATGGAATTTGATACCGCATGGCAAACGGAAAGAAAAACCTTAGCATTTCAGGACTTGGGTGGTCCTTTAAGGTAATCAAAAAGTATTATCTTAATCAAAGCGGAGTATTAGTGTCCATTTAAATGTACTCAGTGAAAGTGGCAGATGATGTTGCAAGCTGTCAAAGACAGCCTATTCCTCACCTTTAAGTTGATTCCATTCACCCTCAAATGTTTCCTTAAGTTTGACGTGCTTCCCCCTACAAGCAACTTTTGTAAAGCGTCTTCACGTTGAAGCCTGCTTCACGTTGATGTGTCAGAATCCTTGCTTGAGAAATACAGCCATACTTTAGAATGCTTAGTTTAAGCAAATTTGATGAACACGATCGTTCTCAACTAGCAATACAACTTTACAATGAGTACAATTGTTTGTATTCAATACTTTATTATTATTATTATTATAATTTTCCAATTTCCATATTTGCAATGCCTGTATTTTGGATATTTTTTTGATTCTTGATTAATCATGATTAATCATGATGAATTACTTTTGTGATTAATCATGATTAATCACAAAAAACTGTGATTAATTAGTTAAATTTTTTAATCAATTGACAGCCCTATTTTTTTATATTTCCCAAATGATGTTTAATAGAGCAAGGAAATTTTCACAGTATGTCTGATAATTTTTTTTCTTCTGGAGAAAGTCTTATTTGTTTTATTTCGGCTAGAATAAAAGCAGTTTTTAATTTTTTAATCAACATTTTAAGGTCAAAATTATTAGCCCCTTTAAGCAATTTTTTCATAGTCTACAGAACAAACCATCATTATATAATAACTTGTCTAATTACCCTAACCTGCCTAGTTAACCTAATTAACCTAGTTAAGCCTTTAAATGTCACTTTAAGCTGTATAGAAGTGTTTCGAAAAATATCTAGTTAAATATTATTTACTGTCATCATGGCAAAAATAAAATAAATCAGTTATTAGAGATGAGTTATTAAAACTATTATACTTTAAAACTGTTCATTGTTTACTTTATTTTGCACTTATTTAAATGTCATTCTGTGTTCTTGTGTTGATATCTATGTACTACATGTCACAGAAGGGGTACGAGACCAGAGCTGAGCGTATGAACAGATGCTTACTGAGCAGGATGGCAGGTAAATAACTGAATACTAAGAGTCTATTGCAGGAGCTATGTAGATGTGGACCTAGGAGATATTCCAGAAAGCAGATTATGTGACATACCCGGGTAAGTTTAAAAGTAGATGATAACTTTGGCTTTGGTTCCAAAAACGAAGGTAAATTTTGGGGTATGTTAAATAGCCATAGCAACTTACTCTCTGGAGCAGGTTATGTTCCAGAGCTTGTCTGTTCAAAGAGTTTACTGAGCATTGCGTGCTCTTGATGAGATTTTTAAAGGACGTAGAAGCACAGATATACAAGTTTTTTAATCTTTAGAGGGTTATAAGTACATAGGTTTTTTTCATATCCAAATGGATATTTGACTGAGCGTTGTCATTTTATAAAAGAATGATTAATGTATTTAACAAACCTTTTGAAATCAAACGTGACAAACTGCAGGTCTGTGCTTGCCCCAGAAAACATTCAGTGCAGCTCTTTGTTGTTGCGTCAGGGCATTTACTGTACAATGTGCCAATAGCGTGTAGATCTGTACAGTATGCCTGACACTGAACTGTTTTATACACTTTTGTGCAGT
Organism: Danio tinwini; assembly: GCA_903798205.1. Lineage (NCBI taxonomy): Eukaryota > Metazoa > Chordata > Actinopteri > Cypriniformes > Danionidae > Danio > Danio tinwini. The sequence goes on from CAIGQZ010032409.1 coordinate 3,612,496, forward strand.
TCCTTGGCCATAAACCTCAGCATAAACATCTGCAAAAACATCTCCAAAAACGTTTCAGAGCGCGGCAGTAGCGTAGTGGTCAGTGCGGTGCTCATAGCGGAACGAGTTTTAATCTGGTGGAGAATTTTTTTTCTCTTCCTCTCACTCATTCTCTGTGTGGTTTAACGTCAAATAATTCAACCACTGATAAGCCTTTATTAAGGGACAGAGCAGCTCCTCAGAATTATTTGGTGGCCCACAGGAGTTAGGCAGGCCTCAGCCTCCTTTATATTAGCTACATGACAGAAAGAATATTCTAGAGTGTTTAATACACATCTCCAGTAATCAAATATTACTTTTTAAGAGAATGTTTCTGTGTTTAATTTTGACTTTGGACAGAGTTCGTCTAGCTCCAGAAGGATTACAATTTATATAAACCTTATATAGGCGACGCAGTGGCGCAGTAGGTAGTGCTGTCGCCTCACAGCAAGAAGGTTGCTGGTTCGAGCCTCAGCTGGGTCAGATGGCGTTTCTGTTTGTTCTGGATGTTTCCCAGAGATGGGTTGCAGCTGGCAGGGCATCCACTGCATAAAACGTGCTGGATAAGTTGGTGGTTTATTCTGCTGTGGCAACCCAGGATTAATAAAGGGACTAAGCCGAAAAGAAAATTAATAAACCTTATATACTAGTCAATGCACACTACAGTATTATTGGTGCATTAAGAAATGAATGGCAAGAAAATGAAATGCATGAATGGTTACACAACACTGGCAACATACAGTAAGCAGGTTTTGGGTTAATAAACCGAGAGTTTACAGTTTAGCAGATGATAAGTTAACCCAGCTTTCTGGATTACTCCCCTGAGGTTATCCACTTACTTACTCTTAGGGTGCTTTCACACTAGCACTTTTGGTCCGCACCCGGGTTTGTTTGACGTTATAGTACGGTACGTTTAGCTAGTGTGAATGTGTCTTCTGAACTTGGGTGCGCACCCATGAACCGTACCAGCGTCCACCTAAAAGAGGTGGTCCGGGGTATGGTTCATGCGAACTCTGGTACGGTTCACTTCTGGTATGAATGCAATCATACCAAATAACGGAAGTGAACCTCCAACTGTACAACAAACTATCGTTTTTATAACGTTCATTCATGTGTGTGTGTGTGTGTCACGTATTTTACCTTGGTATCAAGCGAGACTGAGCCAGGGCAAACACAGATACACAGTGATGTCTGCTTGTCTCCTCCAAAAACAGCTTCTGCAGACACTGTGTGATGTTCTGAATGATTATAATATTTTTGCGACAGATGGACGCGAGTCGCTTTCTGTATGTCCAAAACTAAAAGATTCAGCAAATCGACCGCGATGTGCGGAAGTCTTTTCGTTTTGGCGCTTTGCTTTCGTGACCGTCACCTGGCAACAGCCGTAAACAAAACAGCAGCTCGATGACGCAAGCGTACCGGGGTTCAAAAGGAAAAAAGACAGTGTGAACACAAACCAACCGAGAAGGTGGCAAGGAGGGACAATCGAACTTGGGTACGGTCCAGGCAATTGAACCAAGTTTGAAAGCACCTAAGGGTGCTTTCACACCTGCCTTATTTAGTTTGGTTGAATCGCACTAGAGTTCGTTTTCCCTTTTGGTACGGTTCGTTTGGGCAGGTGTGAATGTAGCAATTGTCCTCAAGTGCACACCAAAAGCGGACCAAAAAAGCATACCGAGACCTCTTTGAAGAAGTGGTCTCGGTACGCTTTCAAACGAACCCTGGAGCGGATCGTTTGTGGTGAGAACATGGTTTAAACTAAAACAGACCCAACTACAAAAAGTACTGCGCCTTTTTGGACTAATCCAGCTGCCGTAGGCCGATGCGCTGTGCATTATGGAATGTGGAGGAAAAGTATTTGTTGACAGCGCTTTACCAAAAGAGTGAGAGAGAGGGGGAAAACATCACCTGATGGATCGTTGGTAATATTTCCGGAAGATGACCATGTTGCAGTTTAGCTAAATGAATTCACGCCTCCTCCTGAAGTGACGTACGATGCACCTTTGCTATTTGCATTGCCTTAAAACATTGTTTTCCAACCACAGCCGCCCTTCATTCTCGAAATGTATAGTTTGCCTAAGTGATGTATACAAACTATATAGTATACTATGAGCAGAGATACAATCAGTCAGCGCAGTCGTCCCTCCATTGTGAAAAGCGACATTTTGTGTCTGCCAGTTTGTTTACTTGCAGGAGTTCCATTGGCATTTTCCCGCACGTGAATTCTGACCAATCGAAACACAGTTTAGGAAATATGTTCAACAACATCTGGCCAATGAGTGATGTGGATTTTGTCACATAAATGCATTTAGGTTCTTTTCAACTGGTTCGGACTAAAGCAATCAGTGTGGTATGAAAGCGGCCCAAAGGCGGCAGAAAATGCTACAATCTATCATTTATTGCCCTTGGTCTGGACCAAATAAAGCGAACTACAGATGTGAAAGCACCCTCAAACGTACCCAAGTATGTCACACAACCTGCTTTCTGGAACACCCCCCAGATGATTCAGAGCAGGAGATGCATCCAGGTACACAGAGGGATCAGAGAACAAACAACCAGATGAGACCAGGAGGGAACCATACTAGGAGGATTAGAGGCAAACACTGAAGATCACCTCATGATTTTCCCTAGTACAATGCGATCCTGAATTAACATCTATGTTGATCCTGGAACATTGAAAATGTAATTTCCTACCCCTGAACCAAACCATAACTGTAAATTATTCCCAAAAATTAGAGAGGAATAATAGTTGGATAACAATCAAGTAGAAGTGCATAGAACTAACCATGAGTCTAAACTTAACATGAATTGTGAACGTATCCCTTCTGATTGGTTGATTGGAATGTTGTTCCAGGATCAATATACAGGGTGGGCCATTTATATAGATACACCTTAATAAATTACATAGACAATTGCCTTCAGATGACCCCAAAGATGAAAGTCTAAGGGAATCAGATCAGGAGACCTTGGGGGCCATTCAACTGGCCCACGCAGACCAATCCACTTTTCAGGAAACTGTATTCAGGAAACAAATCCCATTTTATTAAGGTGTACCTATATAAATGGCCCACCCTGTAGATGTTAATCCAGGAACATGTCCTACTTGGTGAAATCAAGTTGGCACGCTGAAGATCATAAGGAAACGAGACAGGTAAGTATAACTAGAACTATTTCGATTCACTGACTGTGAGAGGGGGCAGCACGATGGAGCAGTGGGTAGCACAATCGCCTTACAGCAAGAAGGTCGCTAGTTCGAGCGCCAGATGGGTCAGTTGGCAATTCTGTGTGGAGTTTGCATGTTCTCCCGGTGTTGGCGTGTGTTTCCCCCACAGTCCAAAAACATGTGGTATAGGTGAATTGGGTAAGCTAAATTGTCCGTAGTGTATGTGCCTGAATGAGTGTGTATGGATGTTTCCCAGTGATAAGTTGCAGCTTGAAGGGCATCCGCTGCGTAAAACATATGCTGGATAAGTTGGTGGTTCATTCCGCTGTTGCGACCCCGGATTAATAATGTGAATAAAGCCGAAAAGAAAATGAATGACTGTGAGAGAGTTAGTCCTGTCATGCAACAAGGCTGGACACTGAGTGGAGTAAAGTGCTGGTTAAAGGTGCAGTATGTAAGTTTGACACCCAGTGGTTGAACTAGGTATTGCACTCCTGGATCAAAATAAACGCAAACGCCGGTTGCCAGATTGAGTACAGGAGCGAGTGATTTAAACTGTGTTCTAAATAAAAGCAACAACACGCGATAGAGAGAATATTTCCCATATTAAAAGGAGTTTTTGTCCTAACCAACACCTCGAATTGATATAATAGAAACGGCTTCTATTTCTCACAGCTCAACATGAGAAACCTATGACAGTGATGACCTCAGGTAAACCTTGTGTGCTTTTTTTAGTGCTAAATGCTAACAATGTGAGTTTGAATAGATTATAAACCTTACCGTTTCATGAGTGAGTGCATATTCTGTGCTTCTAAATGGCTGTATTTACATTTCTGTCATTTCATCTAGCAGCCAAATTGCTCATCAGTGAGTATCTTGTCACAAAGCGTGTTGTTAGGACACGCGGTTACAATGTAACCTGCTCACCTAATGTTTACGTTCGTCATTTTTATATCATTTGCTAATTAATAACCTCATGTGGACCTGAATCTGTCTCATTTCGACGTCTGATACTGTCCATTTTGCTCACAGATGCATGCTTTCAGAGCCTTTCTAAATGAATGAATGAATTACGCTGTTTTCCAACAAGGCAACCCTGAAATATAATTGGCTAAACTGGCATTGTGCAGGTTAAATTTACCTAAACAAAGACAGCGTTCCAGCACAGAAAAAACATTTTCAAAGCAGAATATCTGACTTCAGCATTGTTTTTCAGATAAACAAGAATGTTCACTTGGGATGTTTCTTAAATATCCGCACACATATTATGGTATTTTTAGGTTTTAGAAGAGTCAAAAACGTATACAGCACCTTTAAAAGGGGGCTGAAGTGATGACTGGGGATGACGTGCAGGTGCAGGACTAATCGGAATACAGGTGATTGAGATGGGATTGCGGTGACTGTGAGTGGGGAGAACCTGGCCTGGCTGTTATACTGTGGCTGCATCTGAAACCGCCTACTACTTAGTAGGTACTGCATTTGAATTTAAGAAAAGTACGTTCTATACAGTCTGAATGTGAGAAGTGTGAATGGAATTCGGGCGTACTACATCTGCCATTTTGTCATGGTCACGTGACCTACCTGCGTCAGTTGCGTCGCTTCACTCCCATTCATGAATTCTCTTATGGGGCATCATGGGATAGCGCAGGGTGCATGGGATGCGCACTTCAGAATCTCACCGGAAGTAGTAAGTCATCCGGGTACTTCTCGCATACTGATTTTTAAATTCTATGAATTCGGACATACAACTCGCTCGCATACTGATTTTAGCGTACTGTATAGTATGGAAGTATGTGATTTCGGACGCAGCTACTATGTACCCTGAGCTCCTGCAAAAAACAAAAAATTAGCACACTTGGTGAATAAAACTCATTCTGATTCTGTTTCATTCTGGTGATGCTTGCAAACACTGCTTTTAGAAAAGGATCTGATACTGTGACCATATCTGTGTGCAGTCTGAGTGTTCGCTCCAATTGTCAAACAGACTGAATGTATCTCAATCAGTTAAAGGTCCCATGAAATTTAAATGATGTTTTTAGATGTTAGTATCAGTATTGTTAGTTTTTAAGACATCTATAAGCTAGTATGCTCTAAAACAGTGACAAAATTCGCATTCAATTATAGAATGTCAGTAGTTTCACAACATGTAAGACTGATTGTATTTGTTGGATTCATTTGTTTGGTCATCCATAAGCAATATATTTAAATATTTTATATTTAACAAGTATATATGTGACATGCATACATGCCACAGAGTTACATCATGCTCTTGTTCATGTCCTGCTGCATATAATCAGAGAAGAACAGTCAAACAGTCATTTAAACGCATTAACATTCATGGAAACACAAAGACAAAAACGTCTGCTTCAGAGAGCCAGACCAGCCATTTACCCAGCACTGCAATGAATTATTCAGAGTGGCGCCTCAGACTGTAAGACTGTGGCCGAGGCGTCAGATGCACCTGCTGGAGCTTTTTATCGACATGAGCACATCTGCTTTTACACGGCCAGCAGGACTGAGTCTGCACACACATAAACAAGCATCAGGGGGAAAACTTTATGATAAAACATGTCAGTTTTGACCCATTACTCTTTTAATAGCATAAAGTAGACACTCGTATAAAAGAAGTAGGGCTACAAGAACATTTGTTTCTAGCATGGTTAGCACGATTTTAGCACGAACTGTAACTTTGCTTAACCACTTTTGCTTAATCAGTTTATCACTTAAAGCCCAAAACAAGCCCAATGGCAGTCAAATTTGGGTGCAAACTAGCCCAATCGACAGTCAAAACTAGCCCAAAACTAGCCCATTTGGCAGTCAAATTTAGACGCAAACTAGCCCAATCACCAGTCAAAACTAGCCAAATGGCAGTTAAAGCTAGCTTAATCATCAGTGAAAACTAGCCCAATGGTAGTCAGATTAAGACGCAAACTAGGCCAATGGCAATTCAATTTAGACGCAAATTAGCCCAATTTCCAGTTAAAACTAGCCGAATAACAGTTTAAACTAGCTTACTCGTCAGTGAAAACTAGCCCAATGGCAGTCAAAACTAGCCTAATCATCAGTCAAAACTAGTCCAAAGGCAGTCAAATTTAGACACAAAGTAGCCCAATCGCCAGTCAAAACTAGCCCAATGGTGGTTAAAACTAGCTTAATCGTAAGTCTAAACTAGCCCAATGTCAGTCAAAACTTGCCCAAAACTAGCCCAATTACCTGTCAAAATTAGCCCAAAACTAGCCCATTTGGCAGTCAAGACCAGCCTAATCGCCAGTCAAAATTTGCCCAAAACTAGCCCATTTGGCAGTCAAGACCAGCCCAATCGCCAGAATTAGCCCAATGGCAGTAAAATCTAGCCGAATAGCAGTAAAAACTAACCCAAAACTACCTCATTTGGCAGTGAAAACTAGCACATTTGGCAGTCAAAACTACCCAAATGGCAATTAAAATTAGCTTAATCGTCAGTCTAAACTAGTTCAATGTCAGTAAAAATTTGCCCAAAACTAGCCCATTTGGCTGTCAAAACTAGCCCAATCGCCAGTCAAAATTAGCTTAATTGCAGTTTAATCTAGCAAAAAGGCAGTTAAAACTAGCCTAAAACTAGCCCATTTGGCAGAAAAAACTAGTCAAATCGCCAGTCAAAACTAGCCCAATGGCAGTTAAAACTAGCCCAAAACTAGCCCAATCGCCAGTCAAAATTAGCCTAATGGCAGTCAAAACTAGACTAAAGCCAAATACCAATCAAACCGAGCCCAATGACTAGCTCAATTCCAGTCAAAACTAGCCTGATTGGCAGTCAAAACTAAACCAATGCCTGTCAAAACTAGCCCAAAACTAGCCTAATACCAGTCAAAACTAGCCCACTACAGTGCCAGTCAAATCTTGCCCAATGGCAGGCAAAACCAGCCTAAACCCAGTTCAATGCCTGTCAACACTAGCCCAATGGAAGTCAAAACTAGCCTGGAGATTAAATGGAGATTACAGCTTCATGAGTGAACAATGCATGAAATTAAAATAAATATACATTTATTAGGAAAGATGACCCATTTATGATTTGACTAAATTCATTTAGGAGTTAAATTCATGTAAAAAAATGTACATGACAGTAATTCAATACTATATTAAACAAAATTATACTATAGTATACTATACTATACTATACTATAACAAATAACATTTGATATAATGTAAAGTATGTATATGTATGCAAACATGTAATTTGCAAAAGCACATGTCCCTAATTTTATTTTTTAAATGAGCAAGAACCCTGATTTCTAGCAAGTTTAACGTTTTCTGATCATGAATTAGTATTTGTTTTTCTACATGGGTAACATGGATGCATATATCCCTACTAAGCAACCTTATTTTTCACCAGGACCAGTAATTTGTTGGTTTAAGAAATCATTTTTGCAGCGCAGCCTGATTATGAATGTCTCTGTTTGTTAAAAATAAAAATCCTATGTGCATTTATAGCATCCAGCCTCCATGGGCTGAATTTGCAGAAACTGAGAAGCACATGCGGGTGTTGAGGGGAAAGGCATGATTGAATGTGACTTGCTGTCAGTCAGAGCAGATCTTCAGGAGATGTCAGTGTGAGTCAGGAATGTCTGGCATGTGTGGAGTGTGTTGTTTAAACGTTTGGTCTTAAGGTGGCGTCTCATGAACTCAGAGGTGGAGCACATTCTTCATCTTCAGCGTACATTCCTGAATAATCTGCTCATCTCGCACTTTCTATTGTGGTTGTTTTATGATTTAGAGAGCTTGTTCATTCCTAAACGAAGGTTTTGGCATCATTTAGTCATTTTGTGTTGTTGTAAACCCTTAAGGCATTTTATCATCTAAAACTGTTGGATTTTATTATGTTCTTCTGTTGTAAGTCTATTAGCAAAACTCTGACCAGGGTGGCCAGGTGTTCACAACAAAACTAGCACAATGTCAGTCAACACTAGCCCAATGCCAGTCAAAACTAGCACAATGGCAGTCAAAACAAGCCTAATAGAAGTCAAAACTAGTCCAATGACAGCTAATAAATTACCGCAAACTAGCCAAATTGCAGTCAAAACTAGCCCAAAACTAACCCAATGCCAGTTAAAACTAGTCCAATGGCAGTCAAAACTAGCCAAAAACAAGCCCAATGCAGTTAATAAAATGCCCAAAACTAGCCCAATGTCAATAATCATCCCAAAACTATCCCAATGGCAGTCAAAACTAACCTAATGCCAACCAAAATTAACCCAAAACTAGCCCAATATCAGTCAAAACTAGCCCATTGCTAGTCAAATCTAGCCCTAAACCACTCCCAATGCCAGTCAAAACTAGCCCAATGCCAGTCAAACTAGCCCAAATCTAGCCAAGGTGCAGTCAAAACTAGCCCAATTGCAGTCAAAACTAGTCCAATCACCAGTCAAAACTAGCCTAATGCTAGCCAAAACTACTAATACCAATTGGCAGTCAAAACTAGCCCAATTGCCAGTCAAATCTAGCCCAATAACAATCAAAACTAGCCCAAACCTAGCCCAGTGGCAGTCAAAACTAGCCCAATCACCAGTCAAAACTAGCCCACATGGCAGTTAATAAATTGCCCAAAAATAGCCCCACTGTAGTCAAAACTAGCCCAAATCCAGCACAATGCCAGTCAAAACTAGTCCAAAACTTGCTCAATGACAGTCAAAATTAACCCAATGTCAGTCAAAACTAGCCTATTGCCAGTCAAAACTAGCCCAAACCACTCACAATGACAGTCAAAACTAGCCCAAATGGCGGTTAATAAATTGCCCGAAAATAGGCCAATTGTAGTCAAAATTAGCCCAAATCTAGCCCAATGCCAGTCAAAAGTATTGACATGATAGCATCACGCAGTTGCTGCAGATTTGTCGGCTGCACATCCATGATGCGAATCTCCCGTTCCACCACATCTCAAAGGTGCTCTATTGGATTGAGATCTGGTGACTGTGGAGGCCATTTGAGTACAGTGAACTCCATGTCATGTTCAAAAAACAAGTCTGAGATGATTCGTGCTTTATGACATGGTGCGTTATCCTGCTGGATATAGCTATCAGAAGATGAGTACACTGTGGTCATAAAGGCATGGACAGGGTCAGCAACAATACTCAGGTAGGCTGTGGTGTTGACATGATGACAATTGGTACTAATGAGCCCAAAGTGTGTCAGGAAAATATCCCCCACACCATTACACCACCACCACCAGTCTGAACCACTGATACAAGGCAGGATCCATACAAGGATCCATGCTTTCATTTTGTTGATGCCAAATTCTGACCCTACCATCTGAATGTCACAGCAGAAATTGAGACTCATTAGACCAGGCAACGTTTCTCTAATCTTCTATTGTCCAATTTAGGTGAGCCTGTGTGAATTGTAGCCTCAGTTTCCTGTTCTTAGCTGACAGGAGTGGCACTCGGTGTGGTCTTCTGCTGCTGTAGCCTATCTGCCTCAAGGTTGGTCGTGTTGTGCATTTAGAGATGCTCTTCTGCAGACCTCGGTTGTAATGAGTGGTTATTTGAGTTACTGTTGCCTTTCTATCAGCTGGAACAGTCTGGCCATTCTCCTCTGAGCTGCTGCTCACTGGATATTTTCTCTTTTTCAGACCATTCTCTGTAAACCCTAGGTTTACCTATGGTTGTGCGTGAAAATCCCAGTAGATCAGCAGTTTCTGAAATACTCAGACCAGCCCGTATGGCACCAACAACCATGCTACGCTCAAAGTCACTTAAATCACTTTACTTCCCCATTCCGATGCTCGGTTTGAACTGCAGCAGATCGTCTTGACCATATCTACATGCCTACACGCATTGAGTTGCTGCCATGTGATTGGCTGATTAGAAATTTGTGTTAACAAGCAGTTGGACAGGTGTACCTAATAAAGTGGCCGGTGAGTGTATATTTCATACTTGGTGTGAACAAGTTTTAAAAATGAACAAACTTTCTAAACGCAGATTTAGTAGATGAAAAAAAAGATGACTTTCAATGATTAATTATAATGGACATGTACCTAATTCCACGGCTTAAAAAAATGACTCCCTCTTCATTTTCTTTTGCAAAATACCCATCACAGCGCTGTGACTCTTTCTGAACATGCAAAATGAATCTTGAATTATTTACCAGGTTGTAAGTACTTGCATGGCAAACACTTGTCTAAACAGTTGCCTCAGGCGGTGCATCTGGCCCTGGAGAGAGAGAGAGAGCAGACACGGGAAATAAACCTAAAAAGCCAATTAGTATGCAACTGCCAAAAAAGCAGGGCATAAACAAAGCAAAAGAGGCCTGTCATGCACAAGGCAGCAAAACAAGTCTTTTTATCCATCTGTTGACAGCAGATCCCTTCACCTGCGTCTGATACGTGTAAAGTCATACATTAATGCATGCACAGGCGTCTTCAGTGTCCTTTAAGTTCATGCTCTGTGGTGAAAGAGTCTCATCTGAAGAATGCAGGGAATGCAGAGACGCAGACGCAGACGGATGTTGCATGACTGGTGACGTGCTGGAAATATTTGAACTGTGCTAAATGCATGACTGGGACACTTTTAACTCGTTGATTACAGCCATCCCCACCCCCCTCACTTAAGCATTAAGCTACGTATTTGGCTCTTTTTGTTGACAATATTTGCAGGGTTATCACAGTTAGCAAAACTTAAAGTGAGCGTGTATTAAATAACATAAATCTAACCGCAATTTATTTAGTTTGCATTGCCAAATGAAAAAAAAAACATCATTTATAGTAAATACTAGAGTGTTTTGAGCTATATTACAGTAAAGTGTGCTATACTGTATATATTGTAGTATTTACAACTCTTTGCTAATACTACAGCATACTTTAGGACTAAATACTGCAGTATACCTTAGTTTTTAATCACAGTAAACAGTAGTATATTGTAGTATAATATACCCTACAGTTAATAATAATAATAATAATAATAATAATAATAATAATGATAATAATAATAATAATAATAATAATAGTAATAATTCCTTACATTTATGTAGCACACCACACACCAGCTGGACCTCGGTTTAACGTCTCATCTGAAAGACAGTATAGAGTCCCC
>CAIGQZ010032409.1:3630275-3642586 GCA_903798205.1 Danio tinwini
TTAATCTGTTGACTACCAAGTGAGCACAATAGACGAGATTGAGGTAAGGTTTGTTTTACATTGGCACATTTCGAACAGGGATAACTTGTGACACAGTTCATATATTGTTTACTACATTACTTTGAATATTGGGTCTGAAATAGCATGTAAGTACGGCTTTAAAATATCATTAGCACTATTTCATTAACTGTGAACATTGTTGTAGGCTACTTTGATAGTCATTGGCTGCTAATATGATTTTTCTATTCAGAAATGGCTAACAATACATTTTTGAAGTTATATTATTAAGGAGAAGCTCCTAGTGTGTGAATATAAAACTAACTTTACCTCAATTTGTTGTAGTAATGATGTTTTGTAGGCTTGAATGTCACAAGGTCTGCATCTACATCACCATTTTTAACAAGTTGTTACACAAATGAAGTTGCTTTCTGACATGTTTTTTCTGACAAGCTTTTTCCTCCATACTAAAATGACAGCATCGTCATTTTTGTAATCTGTTGACTACTAAGTGAACACAATAGGCGAGAGTCACTGTAGAAATGACATGACCTGAAAGTTGAACTGGGAATTTTACGTAAATGTCAGAATATGGTGAACTGTCATGTGCTTTACATGCTTTATCGGTCAACCAGTGGTGTGATGTTTCCTTTTACATTTAATTTAAGGGTCAGAAAAACCTAAAATGTGTTGTTTAATGTCATTTAATGTACACATTTGACAATTTAGCCCACATAAATGTTGGGTTTATTGGTCCTGGTCATTAAAAGGTGGGATATTCCTTAAGGCTTTGTAACGTTTGTGTGTATGTATATCAAAATACAGTGTGTGTGTATGTGTATGTGTATGTGTGTGTATGCATGTATGTATGCATGTATGTATTTATGCATGCATGTATGCATGTATGTATGTATGTATGTTTGTATGTGTATATATGTGTGTGTGTGTGTATGTGTGTATATATATATATATATAAACAGTATATATGCATATAGCCTGTGGAATATTCTCAAGAAGAAATGTTTCTACTAGACTTGTTGATTCTTTTTTTAATACTAAGCTATAAGGCAAGCTTATAGCAGAAAAGCTTCACTATCCCAAATAAGTTATTATTTCATATATAACACATTTGTGTAGACAGAACAGTACACATGGAGGTGTCAAATCCAAACAAGTGTCTTGTTAGGCAATGTCTACTCATTAAAATTAAACGATTTCCTATTAATTCCATAGAATGCCTAAGCATAGTCAGGCTTACCAATATGGTGGCGCGGTGGCTTTGCTCTTTATGATGTCATGAGCAATCCAGTTTGATATTCCAGATAGATAGATAGATAGATAAACAGATAGATAGATAAATAATTAGAAAGTGATAAGGATAGACAGACAGACAGACAGACAGACAGACAGATAGATAGATAGATAGATAGATAGATAGATAGATAGATAGATAGATAGATAAATAATTAGATAATGATATAGATAGATAGATAGATAGATAGATAGATAGATAGATAGATAGATAGATAGATAGATAGATAGATAGATAGATAGATAGATAGATAATTAGACAATGATATAGATAGATAGACAGACAGACAGATAGATAGATAATTAGATAATGAGATAGATAGATAGATAGATAGATAGATAGATATGTTGCAAACGTTTATTTTGTAATCGATTAGTAATGCCCGATGATTAAACAACACTATTTTGATTCTTGAAAACTCCTTTTCATCTTTAACCTGCATGCATTTTAGAGTGGTTTCCCAGAAATTAGCCAAAAAAAGATACTTTTCTTTCTTTTTTGTTTACTAATTCAATATTTATGAAGCACTAATGCAGGTGCAGGAAGATAAAGACTTTTCCACTGACACACCAAGTGGCTTTTGTCACGCTGTCAGGCTTATCACATTCATGTGATGTGGGCAATATCAGAGAAGTTAAACTGGCTTTTTATGCTTTTAGTGTCTTTTGACTAGGGCTGCACGATATTGGAAAAGTCGATGTTTTGGTATTCTGTGATTTTTATTCATTTATTTTTATTTTTTTATATATTGTAATATGAATAAAATTTTCCCTAGATGACTTAAATATAGCTAATTGGAAAGAAATTATCGTTTTAGATAGGCCTGTCACAGTAATTAATATAGACTTATCGTGCAATATTTGGAGATGACCTCAATAATTTTTGCAATATATATTTACAGTTTCTCATGCCTGAATGCTTTTAAATTCATACAGTTACAAGCCTCAAAATCACATGCAAACGATAAATTATAATTCAGACTCAACATTGCATATCCTGCGATGTGACTATTGCCAATGATCACATTGTCCTACTTTTGGCTTTGGAATTGTGTATGTGTTGATGATGCTTGTGTGTGTGTGTGTGTTTGTTTAGCTGTTACTGACAGGTCCGGTGTTACTCTTACTCCTCTGGGTTAAAGAAGTAGTGTGTAAGGAAGTGTGCGCGTGCGTGTGTGTGTGCCTGGGACGTGGGCCCGGGACCGTCCCGTTCGTAATGTTACTGAAGGCCCCGGAATGGACAGGACCATCAGTGAGCAGCTCAACAAAGCCTTCGAAGCATACCGTAATGCGTCTATTGAGAAAGAAGCAGCCAGAAAGGAACTTCAGAATAAGGTTAGTTCTGAGATTTATATTTAGATAGTTTTGCTGTGCACATGTACAGTTAAAGTCAGAATTATTAGCCCTCCTGTTAATTTTTTTCTCCATATTTCCCAAATGATGTTTAACAGAGCACAGAATTTTTCACAGTATTTCCTATAATATTTTTTCTCCTGGAGAAAGTCTTATTTGTTTTATTTTGGCTAGAATAAAAGCAGTTTTTAATTTTTAATACCATTTTAAGGTCAATATTATTAGCCCCCTTAAGCAATATTTATTTCCGATTGTCTACAGAACAAACCACTGTTATGCAATGACTTGACTAATTACCATAAGCTGCCTAGTGCATAGTTGAGCCTTTAAATGCCACTTTAAGCTGAATACTAGCATCTTGAAAAATATCTAGTCAAATATTGTGTACTGTTCAATTCAATTCATCTTTATTTGTATAGCACTTTTACAATGTAGATTTAGTAAAAGCAGCTTCACATAGAAGATTATAGTGAACTGAAACAGTGTCAGTTCAGTTTTCAGAGTTTAAGTTCAGTTCAGTTTGGTTTAATATTCACTGCTGAAAGTCCAAACACTGAAGAGCATATCCATCGATGCGCAGCTCCACAGGTCCCGAACCATGCAAGCATTGGCGACAGTGGCGAGGAAAAAACTTCACCAGTTGGCGAAAGTGAAGAATTAAAAAACCTCAAGAGAAACCAGGCTCAGTTGGGCACGACCATTTCTCCCCTGGCCAAACGTCTTGTGCAGAGCTGCAGTCTAGGCGCCGAAGGCTGAAGAACGCTGGACGTCCATTGTGGAGAAGCTGCAGGTGGAAGAGGGCACCGGCTGATGTACAGCCTGGTCCAGGATTATGAAAACCTCGGGAATAATAAAAAAGACTAACATGAGCGCAGATACCGTTCAAATTATAATGTCTTTAGGGAAGTGTTCCCAGCTCCTTTTGCCCTAAATAATGCAGACTAGCAATCCTTTAGAGGATTTGGATTTCAACAGCATTTGTGTTTTATGTGTATGCTAATGCAAACAGATGCATCTTTAATCTAGTTTTAAACTGACAAGAGTGTGTCTGCTTCCCGAACTGTGCTAGGAAGGCTGTTCCAGAGTTTAAGTGCCAGATATGAGAAAGATCTACTGCCTACAGTTGATTTTGATATTATGGGAATAATCAATTGTCTAGAATAAATTGAGCGTAGTGGACCTGAGGGGCTATAATACATTAGCAGCTCCCTCAAATACTGGGGAGCTAAGTCGTTCAGGGCTTTGACAAGTACTGTCATCATGGCAAAGATAAAATAAATCAGTTAATAGAAATGAGCTATTAAAGCTATTATGTTTAGAAATGTTTATAAAAATCTTCTTTTCGTTAAACAGAAATTGGAGAAAAATATTTACAGCAGTGCTAATAATTCTGACTTCAACTGCATGAGGGCAGAGAGTTAAGTTAGTGCTTTTTTTTTTTTTTTTTTGCAGACCGAGCAGTATCAGCGACACACTCAGAAGCTGGAGAAACAGATAGAGGAGCAGGCCAAGACCATCGTACATCTTAAGGCTGAGCTCAGTTCACTTCGCAAACATGCATCAGGTTGGAAATGAGTTTTCTCTTCATATGTGACCCATATGTGTCACGTTTCCAGTCATAAAGGTCACTTTTAGGAGATTAAGATTTATACATCATATGAAAACTGAATAAAAATGATTTCCAGTTCTGTATGATTTATTAATAGGGCAAAATATTTGATGGTTTCAAAAAATCTGATAGTAAAAATATTTAATGGTTTTAAAAGTTATTTTTTGTTTTCTTTATAATGCAGATTACTAATCAAAAATTAAGTTTTGATATGTTTATAGTAGGAACTTTCTTCATGGAGCATGTTTTTTACTTAATATTGTTATGATGTTTGGCATAAAAAATATTTAATTTTGACTTTACAATGTACTTTTGGCTATTACCACAAATATACCTGCACAATTTAAGACTAATTTAAATTGCAAAAGAGACATTAATTAAGATTAAATAATACAATCTAAAAGTTAACCATGCATTGGTTTGTAAATGAGTTTTCTCTTCATATGTGACCCATTTCCAGTCATAAAGGTCACTTTTAGAAAGTTGAGATTTATACATTATATGAATAAATAAGCTTTGCATTTCTATATGGTTTGTTAATTGGGCACCATGTAGCTGAGATATAACTATTTGGTTAAAAAAATCTAAATATTGAGAAAGTTGCATCTAAATGAAGTTATTAGCAGTATGCAATGCTAAGAAATGAATATTGACAACTTTAAAGATATATATATATTTTTTGTAAAACACATTACTAATCAAATTATGTTTAGATATATTTATGGTAGGAAATCTACAAAAAATCTTCATGGAACATGATCTTTACTTAATATTGCGATAATTTTTGGCATAAAAATATATAATTTTTTTAATCTACAATGTGTTTTTGGCTATTGCCACAAATATATCCCTGCATTTTAAGACTGGTTTTGTAGTCCAGGGTCACATGTGCATCTTCAACACTAAATTATACAATATAAAAACTAACCATGCATCAGTTTGGAAATGTGTTTTCTCTTCATATGTGACCCATTTCCAGTCATAAAGGTCACCTTTAGGAAGTTGAGATTTATACATCATCTGAAAGCTGAATAAATAAGCTTTCCTTTGCTGTTTGATTCATTATTAGGACAGCATGTGGCTGAAATACAACAGTTTAATGCCTCCAAAAATGGTAGGAAATTTACTAACTTTCTCAATGGAACATGACTTTTATTTAATATTGTAATGATTTAAAAATAAAAAAAATCTAGTTTTTATTCATAGAATCTATTTTTGTCTATTGCCACACAAATAAAAACTCATAGAGAAATGTTTTGACAACTGATTTATGTTTTGTTAGTTTGGTGTCTAATTCATTCAAATTCATACAAGTTCAGTTGTTTATGATACACTTAATACACAAACATGCACACTTCATAAAACATGTACACATACAGTAGATATACATCACCTATATGCTATAAAATTGCAGGTTAATGATGTCTGTATATAATAACTTATATTTGATTGTAACTTTAACCTAATTTGAATGCAATGCATTAATATGCACCTTTTGTAAAGCTGCTTTGAAACAGCCCCCCACCCCAACTCAACCATCATTAGGGTATGAGCAAATCATACTAAAATATACAAATGAGATCATACAAATAAGCCACTAAATCAAAAAGTTTTAAATTGGCATGAGATAGCATTGAATTTACCTGTGCAGTTTAAGATGGTTTTTGTAGTCCAGGGTCACTCATGCATCTTCAAGCCTAAATAATACACTATAAAAACGAACTATGGATGGGAATAAGAATTTCTATATGCATTTTCAAGACTAGGTATATACTAGACCTGTCACAATAATCAATATATGGACTTATCGCACAACACATGGACATGACCTTAATCATTTTTGGTGATGCAATATATGTTGCCCATACATATAACCAATTCTAGCAACATTTTAGCTGATTGTGCAACATCTCTTTTTTCTATTGGGGGTGTCAGTGTCAGTATGGTTAAAAACA
The DNA here is from genome assembly GCA_903798205.1 of Danio tinwini. Classification (NCBI taxonomy): domain Eukaryota; kingdom Metazoa; phylum Chordata; class Actinopteri; order Cypriniformes; family Danionidae; genus Danio; species Danio tinwini. The sequence continues at coordinate 3,636,501 of CAIGQZ010032409.1, forward strand.
CTATAGTATTTACTATAAAATACTATAGTATATGTTCATGTGGGTGTCTGACAATTGAAATAAATCTGGTGGCAGATATCACAGCCTCGGTTACTTTTTACCTTGCACTTTTTGTTAACATTTATCATTATTTATTTGTTTAGGATATGTGTTTTCACATTCTGACTCAAATGAATAATTATTAAAATGACTATAATTAAATTAAATATTCTTAACAGTGAAATATGATGTGTTCATTGTAATATCATTGTGATGATATTATATTGTCATATACTGGTATTAGATAATGAGTTGAATGGTCTTAAAATGCAATAATATAATTTATCGCTATATATTTTGGTGCAATATATTGTACAACAAAGAATAAATATCTTTACAGGCCTTATATACACCATTAAAACTAACAATGCATTAAGATCAAAATGTTCAATGTTAATTCAAAATGAAATGTAAACCAACTTGGAAACACGACTATGAGAGTGCATCATTTTTATGATGATTATTTCCACATTTTAACAGTCGTAAAGTGGGAATATGGGAACTGTGTGATTTTCGAACTTCTTCAAAATGTGCCAGCCTTTGTTTAGATCCTCTGCACGTACCCTTGGTCAGCTTCACGAGGTGGCATTTTAGTCTTTGTCATGTTAGACTATTAGTTTTTATGTGCGAAAACCAATTTCAAGCATTTAAACTCAAGCCTTTGGATTAAAACAAGTATAAACATTCATAAAATTAGTAAATGTGAGTGTCTAAATTTTAGATTCATAGTATAGTTAATAGTAAATATTACATAGAATTTACAAATAGAAAATATACATAGTAAATATAAAAAAACACAAATGCAAGTAAATTGAACTGAAAAAGAATATATGGTAAATAAGTTTTAAATATGACTATATAGTAAAAACTATTAGAAATACATATATTTTAAAGTGAAAATGTACATAATAAATATATCTGTATAAGGGTCAAAGATGATGAGGATGACGAGGATAAAAATCCAAAGTTAATGAAAAAGTGCTCAGGGGTAGCTTAAATAATGTATCGGTGCTCTTTGGGCAAGGGATTCATCAGAATAAACAGCAAAAATCAGTCCAAGGCACTTTGTTTTGTGGAAAAAAACATTAAAAAGCCTTTATTCACATGGCTAATCTTTAAAAAAAACTACGCATTTTGGCAGAGAGCTGCTTTCATTATGGTCATCAGTGTTTTTAACAGGTTTTTTTATATTTTTTCCACATTTTTCGAGTGCCTTGAACTGATTTTTGCTGTTTAATCTGATGAAAGTATAATTCGTGCTATAAATTAGAAGTTGACCTTTTTCAGGGTGCTTAGAAAGTCCTAAACTGTCTTCATAAAACAATTTTTTTGTCTTAAAAAAAAGTCTTAAAATCACTGAAATATTGTGTTGTCTGTCTTAAATCATTTTAGACAGGTCTTCATTTTCCTATGTCCATGTAAAGCTACCCAATCTGGCCAACATGCATCCAATCACTAACATTCTCAATCAACGTTTTACCAAAACTTTAATTATTAACAATTTATTACCAATATGGTTTGTCTTCCTTACAATAACATGTTTTATAACATTTTAACAGGGCCATTAAAATATTTAGGGCCCTATCCTACACCATGCGCAATAAGGCACAAGACATGTATTATGCAATTTGTTGCTATTTTTAGACCAGTGCAACAGTAATGTTCATGTTTTACACCACGTTGTTTAAATAGCAAATCCATTTGCACCACTTTGTGGACTTATGGGTGTGCTGGTCTGAATAGGAGGTGTGTTAAGGCACATTGTTAATGAATTGCTATTTTGAGGAACTAAAATAGACTGCTCCAATGACCAATTAAAAGCAGGTCTAAAGTCTAGCCCAGAGCGCGTTAGTTATGCGCCTATGCTGGTTCAAACGCTTACACATTGCTTAATACACACAGGATGTACAGCAATACACAAATATTTTTACAGATGAAAACAATTTAAGGATTAAAATGTTACAAAAAGTATTATTTTCTTCATAAATAAAAAAAAAAAACACTGCCTCCATGACTTCTTCGTGCCTCCATGCCTTTTTTCAGTTCATTCATGATCATTTGCATGTGTATAATGTCATTATTATTAGCAGTAATATTTATTATGCATATTTATATTTGTTTAATAAAAACAAGTTTAGATTTGTCCACCTGTTGGATTTTGGAGATGTATGCATCACCATATGGGGCATAAGAATAGGACGTGTGTTTGGATGTTTTTTGTCCACACTTCATTATTATTGTTCATTTATTTGTTTGCTGGAAATTAAAACTGAATTTAGAAATAGTTTTGAAGTAAATCTTTGTGCTTCACAAACGAAATTAAATATGTAAGCTAATAGATGTCTTCAGTGGAGTGAGTTTCCACTGTTTCCTTACTCCAAAGTAAAGTAAAGAGTAAAAGTAAGGTAAACTGGCTGAATGAAGGAGGCTCATTCTTTATCCTTGTGCTGCAGATGGTCTGTTTAACTGTTTTCTCGCTAGTGAAGCATTCAGTTTTTACACTTAGGGCGTACTCACACTATGTACAGTTGCCTTGAACCAGGCCAAAGCCACTTGTCCCCCTTCCCGTCTCCCCCGACGGCCCGCACTCACATTACATTTGGGCCTGGGCATGCTTGCATCATCGATGATGCTCTGCTCAGTAAGCGCTCTCAATCAGCACAGTGGAGATTTCTTTAGTTATATCGTTTAAGTCGTTTGATATGCGGTGACACGCAGTCTAATATTTCACCGAACAAATCAGCCACTTTTGATGCTCATAAACAATCATAAAGTCCTCGTGCTGCAGGAATTATGAGGTTTGCTGAAGGTGCAGCTGTCGTGCTGTAAGGGGTTTGCGTCTTTAATAAACTACGACAATTTTGCATTCATTGAACAGTAAGAATAATTAATAAATCCATATCAAACAGTTCCTTAAAAGTCACGTCTCGCTTTCAGTTTCAGGCTCAGGCACTCACACACAAGCGTACCGTGCCTGAGCCCAAGTGAACCACGCTCTTGCCCACCTCTTCCTACCGGACCAGGGCCGGCCAAGTGAACCGTGCCTGAGCCCAATTCAGAGCACTCACACTACTCAAACTATCAGGGAAACGGACCTGGGCACGGTTCGGATAGCATGGTGTGAGTACGCCCTTACAAAATCTGTCATGTAAATAGTAAATGCGCCCTGGCGTTATGCAACTGACTCTTAAAGGGAACGTGAGATGAGACTCTGATTGGTTTAATGCACGTTATGCACAAAACACACCCATAACTCATTAAGAGAATAAACGCAACCCTGTTAGACCATGCACCGCGGCGCAGAGCGTATTTTTCCATCCTTAAAATAGCAAAAGTGGATTTAAACACGCCCTTAATGCTTTTGCACCGTGCGCTTTAGATTTTGCGCCTAGATTGTTAAATTATAGCCCTTAGTGTTTAGCCTTGTGTAAGTCTGAAATGTAATTTATAATGGTTTTACACAGGTCTTAAATTTGACTTGATGAAACCTGTAGAAACCCTGAGAAAAAAATGCTATTTTTTTTATTTGCCATGATTTACTGACGGCACCTATTAAAATTGTTTTCAATGTAAATGCATCATATAGCAAAACAATAGTCATTTATTTTGTTGTAGACCATTTTGATGGATGTAAACAAAAACAATGGTTCCAACATATTTCCTGTTTTACATTTTTAATTTCTATAGCTTCCGAGAATCCCTAAAGAGCCACATATTGATAAATAATGTTATGATAGCTGTTTTACCATGAAGTTGTGATTAAATTGCCTCTTGTTACATTTATGAAATAGTATGATAACAAGCAGGAAATGTTCATTGGCTAATGACATGACCACATTGAAATGGTCTATAACAGCAGTCATTTGGTGACCGTACACTCTCAGAAATAAAGGTACACAAGCTGTCACTGGGGTGGTACCTTTTTGAAAAGGTACAAATTTGTACTTAAAGGGTCCATAATGGTACCTCAAAAGTATATATTAGTACCTAAATTTTTTTACATTTTTGCACTTTTTAGGTATTAATATGCACCTTGAGGTATTAATATGGACCTTTTAGGTACAAATTTATACCTTTTGAAAAGGTACCACCCCAGTGACAGCTCACGTACCTTTATTTCTGAGAGTGTATTTAAAAATATTTGATAAATACTAATATATTATAATTTAAAATATTTTAACCTGGCTATTCTCCTTAAACCACTGTAAGTTACCCATTTTTTCAATAATATCTGGATGCAGCCTTGATGATGCAAGCTGAGACTGCATACTGTATCTCAGTGATGCAAAGTCAGACATGATGCACTCAATGGAGCTAGTGATGTCACTGTAGGGGGTTAGGTGGGTTAGGTGAGCGCATTAAAAGCATTTGATGCAGCTCAGATTGCACTGCACTAGGTCTGCATCCAAATAGACCCCTCTCCATTTTTCAGCAGAAATAATTGACACAATTGTAATATTTAGTACAATGAATTATTTTTTGTGTATTTTAATATGTTCAAGTTAAATTATGATGTTGTTTACATAAACATCTGTTATGCTGCATTTCTTTTGACATTTAATTCACACAAAAGATTTACAAAATAATAAAGTAGACTTTTTGCTTGCATTTAATGTGCTTTCTATCTATATAAAATCATTTCATCTCAATGCACACACTATAAGACAGCATCTTTGACCCAAATAAGCATTTCCTTTGTCATGCTCTTTATGGAGCAGCAGAATTTGGTTGTGCATTGCATGTCAATTCCAATAAAAATACAATCACTATAACTAATGTCCTTTATATACTCACAAATATCAAATCTGCTTTGCATGCACAAGACTGAGCTGTCTGTAAGACTGTAAATGCACTCGAACAACCTGCTTTATGCCTGTTCAAACATATGTGAGTTACTAAAAAATAGTAGCATTACTATAAGCTAATGTGTCACACTTTTATGCACATTTTAGATCATTACACTAGATCATATGTTAAATGCACAGCATGACAGAATGTGTTATTTTAGGATGCAAACTACATAGGTGTCAAAGCGCAATCACATGCATGCTTTGATTTGACGACTGTTATTGTTGATGAGTTTGACTGATAACTGTGCTTTTTTGTATTATTATTCAGGGGAGTTCTGTGAGGCTGCATACAGAAAACAGGAAGCAGAAACCTTGTCACCCAGCGATCATCGCTCTGAAAACCCATCCACTTCCCACAGGACTAACCATTTCCTGGTGGGTGTTTTTTTCTTTCTCTCTTAATGTCCACATACAGTAAAAGGCCAAAGTTTGACTTCAGGGTTTTTTCATTTCCCTTTTGGCTGACTTGCAACACTTAATAATGTTTATTCTTGACAACTTTTATTTTATTGACCAGCTATTATTAGTATGCAATGCTAATAAATTAATATTGACAACTTTAAAGCTGATTTTATTTTCTTTTGTAATTCATATTTTATGATAAAAAGTAGGTTTTGATATGTTTATGGTAGAAAATGTACTTAATTTTCTCCATAGAACATGATCTTTACTTAATATTGTAATGATTTTTGGCATACAAATGTATAATTTTTGACTCTACATTGTACTTTTGGCTTTTGCCGCAAATATATCCATGCATTTTAAGAGTAACTATAAAATTTTAAAAACTAACTCCATCAGATTATTAAAAACTAACCATGCATCAGGTTGGAAACATGTTTTCTCTTCATATGTGACCAATATGTGTCATGTTTTAGTCATAGTTCACTTTTAGAAAGCACATTTCCAGTGCTGTATTGTTTAGTATTAGGACTAGAACTATTTAATGGTTCAAAACAATCTAAATATTGAGAAAGTTGCATTTAAATCAAGCTATTATTAGTATGCAATGCTAAGAAATGAATATTGACAACTTTAAAGGAGATTTTATTTACTTTGTAATGCATATTACTAATTAAATTATGTTCTGATATATTTACAGTGGTACAGTACATCTACAAAATTTCTTCATGGAACATGATCTTTACTTAATATTGCAATAATTTTTGGCATAAAAATACTGTATATAATTTTGAC
>CAIGQZ010032409.1:3647586-3663457 GCA_903798205.1 Danio tinwini
TATATATAAATAAAAATATATATATAAATAAAATTTGTAAAATATTTTCAAGTCATAATTGGATGGGGTGTGCTTTTAAAATTGATGATTTATATTACAAATGCGTTTTTCCTTTTGCTTTTTTATGACTGTAATAAGAAAAAAATATGAAAAGTCATTAATGTTGCATAAAAATAGATAAATTGTAAAATATTTTCAAATCATAATTAAATTATTTGAATTGAATTATCTTTGAATTTGATGCTAATTCATATTAACAAATGCATAAATCTGTCTTTACTGCAATATAGAAGTGCATATACATCCCAGTTTTCAGGACTGTAATGCAAAACAAAACAAACAAAAAACAAGGAAGAAATCATTAACTTGGCATAAAAATACCCCAGTTCTCATGACTGTAATGCAAAAAAAAAATAAAAAAATAAAAAATACAAATAAAAAAATAAGAAAAAGTCAATAATGTTGCATAATAAATACATTTATAAATTTGTATATATTTGCAAATCATGGTTGCATTAGTTCTGCTTTTAAATGGATGCAAATATATATTAACAAATGCATAAAAATGTTTATATATATATATATATATATATATATATATATATACCCCAGTTTTCATGACTAATGCAAAAAAGAAAAATGTAATTTGTGTTGCATAAAGAATAAATGTATGGTAACATTGACTTAATGTCAATGAATTAATACAGTAATAAATGTATTACTACTTGTTTGTTTATGTTAGTAAACATTAACTAATGGACCATTATTTTAAAGTGTTACCAAATGTATAAATTGTAATACGTTTGCAAGTAATGGCTGCATGGTATCTGCTCTTTAAATAGATACTAATTTATATTGATGCATAAACACGTTTTTATTGCAATATAGATATCCCAGTTTTCATGACTGTAATGCAAATAAATGAATAAATAAACAAGAAAAAAAGTCATTAATGTTGCATAAAATCTTTTTTTTATAAATTGTAATATATTTACAAATCCTGGTTGCATGGTTTCTGCTCTTTAAATTGATACAAGTTTATATTAACAAATGCATAACTATGTTTTTATTGCAATACAAACGTGCATATGTACCCCAGTTTCATTACTGTAATGCAAAACAGCCAAGAAAGTCAGTAATGTTGCATAATAAATAAATATACAATTTATAAAATATTTTCAAATCATAATTGAATTATTTCTGCTTTTTTAAGCAATGCAAATTTATATTTCCAAATGCATTAAAATGTTTTTACTGCAATATAGAAGTGCAAATACCCAGTTTTATGACTTCAATGCAAAAAAAAAAACTTATTAATGTTGCATAAAAATAAATATATAAATTGTAAAATATTTTTAAATCCTCATTTTATTATTTCTACTTTTTAAGTTTGTGCTAATTTATATTTTCAAATGCATTAAAATGTTTTTACTTTAATAAAAATGTTCATTACTGTAATGCAAAAAAAATAAAATAAATAAGAAAAAAGTCACTAATGTTGCATGAAGAATAAATATATACATTTCAATATATTTGCAAATCATGGTTGCATGATTTCCTGTCTTCAAATGGATGCTAATATATATTTACAAATGCATAAAAATGTTTTTACTTGTTAATGGCTATGGAAGCTGCCAGATATATCCATCTGCGCTTTATAGATTTCTCTTTATAAAATATTTTTGTCCTGTCAAAGATGTTTCTAAATCTATGTGATGAAATGGTCTGGTTATATATTTAATATTTGTAAATGTTTTGTGGACTTGTTGTGTTTTGCTGCAGAAAAATGAACCCGCGGATTATCCTGGGATATTTCCCCATGCAGTATCTGCTGCCTGCGAAATGAAGAGGTACATGAATCATATCACTTCATAAATTCATTTTTAATGAAGGATTTTACACTTCGGTCTCTTGGGCAGCCAGACAAAAGGTTTAATTTTGAAGTAAAACAACTGATTAACAGCTTGGTTAAGTTTGTTTATCGGCATTAGCAGGTCAGTATTTTTCACGCAGAATAGGTCTTATATAATATCTTAATAACATCAAATAAAAAAAGCGAAGCTGATCCAGAGAAAAACTACTGATGCTAAATCTGATGCTAATGAAATACTAATGCCGTTCAGCTTATGTGTACGTCTATACACTCACTGGCCACTTTATTAGGTACACCTGTACAACAGCTCATTGACGCAAATTTCTAATCAGCCAATCACATGGCAGCAACTCGATGCATTTAGGCATGTAGACATGGTCAAGACGATCTGCTGCAGTTCAAATCGAGCATCAGAATGGGAAAAAAGGTGATTTAAGTGACTTTGAACGTGACCTGCTTGTTTGTGCAATACGGCCTGGTTTGAGTATTTCAGAAACTGCTGATCTACTGAAATTTTCACGCATGACCATCTCCAGGGTTTACAAAGAATTGTCCAAAAAGGAGAAAATATCCAGTGAGCGGCAGTTCTGTGGGTGCAAATGTCTTGTTGATGTCAGAGGAGAATGGCCAGACTGGTTCCAGCTGAATCAGAAAGGCAACAGTAACTCAAATAACCACTCATTTACAACCGAGGTCTGCAGAAGTACATCTCTGAACGCACAAAACGTCCAACCTTGAGGCAGATGGGCTACAGCAGCAGAATCCACACTGGGTGCCACTCCTGTCAGCTAAAAACAGGAAACTGAGGCTACAATTCACACAGGCTCACCAAAATTGGACAATAGAAGATTGGAAAAACGTTTACTGGTCTTTACCAGCCTTGTATCAGTGGCTCAGGCTGGTGGTGGTGGTATAATGGTGTAGGGGATATTTCTTTGGCAAACTTTGGGCCCATTAATACCAATTGAGCATCGTGTCAACACCACAGCCTACCAGAGTATTGTTGCTGACCATGTCCATCCCTTTATGACCACAGTGTACCCATCTTCTGATGGCTACATCCAGCAGGATAACGCACCATGTAATAAAGTGTGAATCATCTCGGACTGGTTTCTTGAACATGACAGTGAGTTCACTGTACTCAAATGGCCTCCACAGTCACCAGAGCGCAATTCAATAGAGCACCTTTGGAATGTGGTGAAACGGGGGATTTGCATCATGGATGTGCAGCCGACAAATCTGCAGCAACTGCATGATGATATCAAGTCAATATGGACCAAAATCTCAGAGGAATATTTCCAGTACCTTGTTGAATTTATACCATGAAGAAATAAGGCAGTTCTAAAGACAAAAGGGGTTCAACCCACTACTAGCAAGGTGTACCTAATAAAGTGGCCGGTGAGTGTGTATATATTTATTTTATATTATATATATATATATATATATATATATATATATATATATATCTCTTTATATATATTATACAAGATTTATGCACTTCATACTGTTACGACCTTCTTTAAAGTATTTAAGTTAAAACTAGGGGTTTTGTTCGGAAGTGTAACAAAGAAGACTAAAATTGTTGGTAAATAATATTAAATTATTTATTAATTCATTCATTTTCTTATCAGCTTAGTCTCTTTAATAAACAGGGCTCGCCACAGCGGAATAAACCGCCAACTTATTCAGCACGTTTTACACAGTGGATGCCCTTCCAGCTGCAACCCATCACTGGGAAACACCCATACACACATACTACGGCCAGTTTAGCTTATTCAATTCACCTGTACTACGCCTTTAGACGGGAACACCTGGAAAGAAAGCCACACAAACACGGGGAGGACATGCAAACTCCACACAGAAATGCCAACTGATCCAGCTGAGGCTCGGACCAGCAACTTTCTTGCTGTGAGGCGACATCGCTACCCACTGCGCCACCCTAATATTGAATTAGAGCTGAATAAAAAAAATAAACGTAGAGAACACACTTCAATTCTCATCCCCAGAGTGAAGAGTCAGCACAAAGTTTAGAAAAAATAAACAGCACAATTTATTTATTAGAAATATAGGCACTTTAACAGAAACTGAATGAGTATAGCCTACAACAACAACAACAAAAAGCAGCTAGGCTTTAGAGGACTAGCTTACCTAAAGCAAAAATCAAAGATGAAAACTAGCAACATTAACTCCCCTAAGCTTTCTCTCTCAACCATAAATGGGAGAAAAGGTATACAAAAGAAAATAAGAGTGAGGGTGGCATCTTTCACTCCATACCCCATTCTATATGCAAATTGCAAGGGGTCTAAAGGGGTCTCTCCATACACCTACACAGCATTAGTTTTATCAGACATCATTGCACTCATCCTTTAGATACACATATACATATAAACTGTTCCAAAAAACTAACAGCTAAAAAGTTCCCTTTAAAGTTCACATGTTGGCACACATGAAATAGTTCCCCGTGGAGTGTGAGTAACTAGACATTTTGGATAACGTTATACATTTTTGTAGTCTTCTTAATGCTGCTGCTGCTGTTTTATTATTATCAGTCTTATTTTTACAGTCTAACATGAAACTTCTCTTTCTCTTTCGTTAAGTGAGAATGTTCTGGACACTTGGCAGGAACTCCAGGGGACTTTCCAGAGGATTCAGAGTCTAACCAGACGGCAGAAAGATCACCTGAGAAGAATCCACAAAGGAAATGACCCTGCTAATGGTAAATTCGCTTATTATTAGGGCTGCACGACGTTGGAACAATTTGATATTGCGATATTTTGTTTTGTTGTGATATGAATATAATTTCACCAGACTTGAACAGCTCTATTTGGAAAGATTTCAATAATTTAGATCGATTGGGATGATCAAGCCTTTTTCTGTGCAGTGCATCTGCATAAAATATAATAAACTACAAGCATATATATATTATATATAAATATAAAGGACAGCGCAAAAAATTGTTTTAAATAAATATTCATTGTTTTCTGTGGAGGCGGCATGGTGGCTCAGTGGTTAGCACTGTCACCTCAATTCAAGAAGGTCTCTGGTTTGAGTCCTAACTGGGCTAGTTGGCATTTCTGTGTGGAGGACACCTCTGAGTGCTCTGGTTTCCCCCACAGTCCAAACGCATACGCTATTGGTGAATTGAATAAAACTAAATTGGCCGTAGTGTATGAGAGTGTGTGAATGTGAGAGTGTATGGGTGTTTCCCAGAATTGGGTTGTGGCTGGAAGGTCATTCACATAGTTAGCAGTGATCTCTGATAAATAAGGGACTAAGCTGAAGTGATTTCCGCGGTGTCTAACAGTATTGAGATACATTGAACAAATCAAAGGTAAAATAGCATGGTCGTCATTGTATAAATCATTTTATACAATAATATCTTTATCCTTTATTAATCATTTTATTTCCAGACACTAGGTCCAAAGACAAACCAGACAATACAAATCACACAATATAGACACTTTTCCTTATTGCTGCATAGAGGCCGCCATCGTGACCAGCACCCTCCGGGAGGATGCTTAGAACTTCCGTTTACAGCCTTTACATCTAGTAAATCTTGATCCGAAAAAGGTTGTCAATACTGTTTTGAGTGGTTTACAGAGTGTCTTTGATTTTGAAAGGTGTGTGTTAAAGTCGTTATGCTTCTGTCAGATGTGGTTTAAGTGTGAGAGAAAAATGTTCTCCTAATTCAGAGTTTGCCGTCAGATCAGATGCTGAAATTCAGCATCAGAGCTCCCGAACTGTGAGCTGTTATACTGTACTCAGCAGCTCTTCAATGCACACACACGCAAAAAATCCCTGCATTATGGGGCAAACCAGATTACTGGCATGAAACTTAACAGGTATGTAAGAACCCATGCAATTTCCAAAAAATAAAAGTGTGTACTGATAGTCTGCTGGCTGATTTGCATGTTGATTCGTTTATGTTTCATTTAGTTGGTTTGTATTGTGTAGCATTTACCATGGTATATGTTTCTCTGCAATTGCAAAATGCCACTTATTTTTTACTTTGTCTTTCAATCAATGTTAGTGCGACAGTACAAGTGTGTGTCAAACATTTGGTGAATTACATTTGTTTGGGTTGGTTTTATATTTGAAGGAGAAAATTATAATTTTTGCAATGATGATGCTCCATATAAATGGCACAAGATGCTGTCTGATGGTAAGGGTTGCAGATGTTGTTTTTTTTCCCTTCCTACTAGATAGCATTATTGAAATAATCAGCCAGGAGGTGGCGCTGATCGACAGCAGTATTAGTTCAAAGACGTTAAAAGCAAGTAAAATAGATAGACACTATCATTTCAAAGCTGTCCGAATGTGACTATTTATACGCTTCAAGCTGCCGACCGGAAGTTCAAAGCATCCTTTATGCTTTGTGTGTATGTGCAAGAAGGATGCTTTCCTTCTTGCACATACACACAAAGCATAATGGGTAATTTTGCGTTATAATTAAAAGGTCTATACAGTACATTAAAAAAGACAGTTATGCCAATAATTCATAAAAGGTGACTGATAAACTAGGCCCACAGGGAATCTGCGTGCGCAGAATTCTGCAGATTTTTAGCCCATCATTGATTCTGTTTATTTACTTGTGTAAATGTGTGTAAATTCATATTTATCCAGTTTTAAAATTAATTTTAGTAATATTATTGACTAATATGAAAATATTTATATGATTTATTTACAATACAGTTAGTAAAGTCATATTTTCTGTCTTTTAGTATATATATATTATATGAGAGACTTGCTTTGTTTACCAAATAAAGTGGATCTAATTGGATTTGCATTGTAAAAACTAAATACAAGTTAAAAAGCTATTACTTTTTATTTCATATACAGTATTAGGGTTTTAGTTATGATACTTCCAAAATCATTCTGCATAATTCTGCAAATTTTTGGCAAAATTCTGAGCAGAAATAGCAAAAAATGTCTGCAGATTCTGTCTGGCCCTGCTGATAACACATCTCAGTAAGCCTAGAATTGAACAACATTAAAAAGCTATTCTGAGAGTTCTCCAGTCGACAAATAAACTTCTCATCAAAGCAGAAAATGATTGAACTCTTAATCACTTGCACTGCACCATCTAGGCTTTTTAAGCTAAATCCTCATTCAATAATCGTACACAACCTGCAGATTTTTTTAATTATACCACAGACTCAGAGGAGCTGTTTATAAAGAACTGCAATGTGTTCTAAAGAGGTTTACCTTAACCTGCTCCGAACACATATACAACTTTCTCGCCAGCATATTTGTTTGAAGCATATTACCTTTGACGTTTCCTGTAGTTATTCATTTTCATTCGGCTTAGTCCCTTATTTATCAGGGGTCACCACAGCAGAATGAACCGCCAACTATTCCAGCATATGTTTTATGCAGCTGATGCCCTTCTAGCCCTAACCTAATACAGGGGAAAAACACCCATACACTCTCGCATTGTCACACACTCACTCATATATTACGGACAATTTAGTTTATTCAGTTCACCTATAGCCATTTCTCTCTTTTAATGACTATGAGAAGGTGATCTATGCTTTTATTTTGGGAAGATTTCACTATTGCAACTCTCTATATGGGTATTAGTCAAAATGCCCTGAATAGATTGCAATTAGTCCAAAATGCGGCTGCGAGATTTCTGACAGGGACTCGCAAGTATGAGCACATATCCCCAGTTCTTTCCTCTCTGGGCTGGCTGCCTGTCAGGTCACGGATTGATTTTAAACTATTAATTTTTGTTTTTTACTCCTTAAATGATCTGGCACCACCTTACTTATCAGACCTCCTACATGTATAATCCTGGTAGGTCAATAAGGTCTTCTTATCAGTTTATTCATTCTGTACCAAGGTCCCGGTGTAAGCGAAGTGGGGATTGGGCTTTTGCTGTTATCGTCCCAAAACTCTGGAACGGACTTCCACCCCACGTCAGACACGCTCCAACTCTATCTGTTTTTAAAAAGCTTCTGAAACTCCATCTTTGTTCTTTAGCATTTGAGCCTTTTTAATGATGAGGGGTTTGTCTTATGTTTTAATTGTTATGTATGTGATGTAGGTTTCATTTTAAATAGCATTGATTGTGTTCAGCATTTTGGGCAATGTTGTGTTGTAAAAAATGTGCTATATAAATAAACTAACTAACTTACTATAGTGCATGTCTTTGACTGTAGGGGAAACCGGAAGAGACGGTGCTAATCATTAAGACACCGTGCTGCCTAATTTTATACAATGATATTTAATGATGTCTTCCTCCTTTAATCTTTAATAATCAAATCTTGCGATCTGACTATTGCGGATGCACACATTGCGATATTAATGCTCAAAAGATATATTGTTCAGCCTTACTTATTAACATTAATATTGTTATTGTTATTTTTTAAACAAACTAATTTAAAATTCGGCCCTAATATCCTTTATTAAATTACAGCTGTTGTTGCACCTCACCCAAGTGCGTTTCTTTTGTATTCTAATTAAATTAGGTAAAATAAGAACCATGGAGTTACAATTACTTTAGAAATGTCACAACAAATTAGTTATTATATGGCTTGTACTGTAATGCGGTGTAGTAGTAATTATACATTACATTGATTGTACTTGCATGCAATTAAAAAAAGATTAGATGACGCGGAGGGCTTTTTTTTTTTTGCTCCAGTGACCTCTGACCTTCATGCTTGCATTAAAATAGACTAAGGAGATGAGCAGGTTCAATTATCACTCTGATAAATGTTGTTTTGAAGCAGCACACTGTTACACAATTACGTGTCCTCTGTGAAATCACTTGGAAAACAATATGAGAGTGAGATGTATTTTTGGACGGGGTTGCATGATGGAAAAGCTTGCAGCTATTAAGGATGATGTGTTTTTTGTACCCTATGCATATGCATTAAATGCAATTAGCAGTGTTTGCTACACTGAAAAATAAGATATGGTATGGTAAGTTGGTTGCAAACAAGTTATATGGGCTGAATTTAAACAAACAATTTTAAATGTAGTAATGTTCAACTTAACTTGTTTGTTTAAACTCAGCCCATATAAATTGTTTTGCAACCACTTACCTTAAAAACATTGAGTAAATCCAATGAATTTTTTTTAGTGAGTGTTAACTATTGCTATATAACTGATAAACTGTAATGGTATACTTAAATTTTTACTACAGTAAATTACAGTGGTGTAATGTTGTATAATATACCCTGTAGTTGTAAAAAACTATAGTATTAGGTAATTTTTATTACTAAAGTTGTTGTGTTACCACCTAGCTAAAAAAACTACAGGCAACTTTATTAGGTACACCTTACTAGAACCGGGTTGGGGAGGGGTGGACATGGTGAGCAACAATACTCAGGTAGGCTGTGTCGTTGACACGATGCTCAATTGGTACTAATAAACCCAAAGTGTGCCAAGAAAATATCCCCCACACCATTACATCACCACCACCAGCCTGATCCGTTGATAAAAGGCAGCATAGATCCATGCTTTCATGTTGTTGATGCCAAATTCTGACCCCACCATCCGAATGTTGCAGCAGAAATCAAGACTCATCAGACCAAGCAACATTTCTCCAATCTTCTATTGTCCATTTTTAGTGAGCCTGCGTGAATTGTAGCCTCAGTTTCCTGTTCTTAGCTGACAGGAGTGGCACCCAGTGTGGTCTTCTGCTGCTGTAGCCCATCCGCCTCAAGGTTGGACGTGTTGTGTGTTCAGAGATGTTCTTCTGCAGACCTCAGTTGTAACGAGTGGTTATTTGAGTTACTGTTGCCTTTCTATCAGCTGGAACCAGTCTGGCCATTCTCCTCTGACCTCTGGCATCAACAAGGCATTTGCGCCCACAGAACTGTCGCTCACTGGATATTTTCTCTTTTTCAGACCATTCTCTGTGAACCCTAGAGGTGGTTGTGTGTGAAAATCCCAGTAGATCAGCAGTTTCTGAAATACTCAGACCAGCCCTTTCTTCCTATTTTCATTCTGACACACTTATACACTACGGCCAATTTAGTTTATTCAATTCACCTATAGTGCATGTGTTTGGACTGTGGGGGAAACCGGAGCACCCTGAGGAAACCCACGCCGACATGGAGAGAACATGCAAACTCCACATAGAAACACCAACAGACCCAAATAGTATTAATAAATAATAATAATAATAATAATAATTTATCCTTCTCCTCACAAGGATCTCATATTGTCTGCACCTAAAAATAACATCTCTATAGTCATTTTATGAGGAGGCTGAATTATGAATGTGGCAAATTGAATCTGAGCCACGCTCTGATGACTATGTTTGTGTAATGTTACGTTACTCGCTTCACGTGCGATCACAGACTCTGATTGGGACGCTTCAGAGGTGAATTTGAGCTCTGTAGTTGATGTTAATTGGCCGGCGTATCATTGCAGTGGCAGCGGCTGACACCGTTGTTATGGTAGAGCAATTCTCACTGCATTGTTTGGTGCTAAATTTGACAGAGTTTCTCATTAATAGTCAGCGTTGCATGGTGTGCATATCACTGCTGTGCTTTCTTTGCATATGCATACTAATATCATCGTATATATAAATATATAAATGTATATTAGCGAGAGGGAAATTAATGAGAAAAATACTCAGAACTCTGCCTTAATGCTAGTTTATCTTCAATCTGAATATTTTTTATCAGGCATTTACGTGAGGGATGTTTTCAGTTCCATGTTGGATGTCTTGATATTTCATTAATAGATATTTTAGCATTATTTTTGAAAACGTAACATGCATGCAAAAGTAAATGTTTGGATTTTTATGTAAAATTATTGTTTAGAGGTGTCATACTGTATGTATGCATTGATATAATATTTAAAATTCTTCTTTGATATCTAAGTAGAGGGTATGTGGTGTAGGTGCATGCAAAGATATGTTTTTACAGGTCATTTTTTAACCTAAAGTATTGACCTTACAGGTGCAGTGGGTGATCTGCCAAAAAGCTAACCGGTTAGCGTGATATCTTTGAAACGCAGTCACACCCCTGCCGTTCAAAGCCACGCCTCCTGAAACATGAACGCACTTACGACAGCAGACAAAACACTAGATCATGTCATGAGCCAGTTAGAAATGTAGTTAGTGTTTTGCCGGTGGCGTGCAGGAATTACACTTATTACTAAGCCATATTACTTGCTATTTCAGAGCAAATATTCAGAGTAGCGGTAAACAATATAGGGAGCGCATCACAGGTCGTCATTGTTTAAAAATGAACCAATGTGAATATAAAAGCAACTTTAGCTCTGTAAAGCAGACTAGGCGGAATAGCCAGCCTGATCTCACGAGGAAACGTAAGTATTTTACGTGTTGTCAGTTTAGTGGCTAATTCGTACAAATTTGTACAAGTTTAGTACGATTTTAAAAAGGAGGCGTGGCACTTAACCCCACCCCTAACCCTAACCGTCATTGGGTGATGATCAAATCGTACTAATTTGTACGAATTAGATTGTACGAATTCATACGAATTAGCCACTAAATCAAAAAGTTACGAATTGCTGTGAGATTGCGTTGGAATAGCGCTATTTACTGATGTTTTGTTGTTATAGTGTAAAAAATTTGACATTATCGATGCTGTAAAATGTCTCTTATGGAACTGAAAATAGTCACATTAATCTTTTACCAGAAGATTTCAGTGGCTGAACAACACTTCTGTGCATATAACCCATTCATAACAACAGCATCTACATCAGCTTTGCGTGACTAAAATAGTGTTTTCAGCCATGGTGTCATCCTTTCTCCAGCGTGCAAAGGTAACTCCAATATTGATTCAGGATTTTAAAAGTTTTAATTCAGAATTTGATTTTACCCCTGTGATCTCATGTGCGCATAAACGTGTGGCGTGCATCCACGCGCTAATGACGGATCTGTGTGAACAGAGATGCGCAGATGTACAGATGCACAAATATACATTTGTTGACAGACAGTTTGGGCTACTTATCGAAATTAAGGGAGATTTGATGAATATTTTTTTGTTTTATGCCTCACCCAGAATATATATATATATATATATATATATATATATATATACATACACACACACACACATATTTAGGTCATTTACTTTAATCATTTCTATTGGAATGTGAAGAGACTTTCCGCCAGCACAACAAAACATGTTTCTGACAATCACCTACTGGACCTTTAATGTTATGTGGTTGGTTTTGTCCTTATTAGGAAGGGTCATGAATGTTAATGAGCTCTGCTCTGATGTTCCCACAGCTCATGTCAGTGACTGAAGGCTGATTTATACTTTTGGTTGGTGCTGCATCGCGGACCTCCGCTGGGTGTGCGCGCACCTCGCGAAACAAACAAGAGAGGTGCGGATCCACATGCAGGGTTTTATTAACAGGATAGTCAGGCAAGCAATGATCAACACAGGTGCAAACAGATGTATAAGGGCAATCCAGAGTCGTAGTCAAAATAACAGGCAGATGGTCAAAGGCAGAAAATTGTTTTAAATTCAAATTTGTGATATATACATCAGTGTAAAACCTATTTATCTCCACTTTTGCGATGGCCTCTCTGTTTGGTTTTAACAAACTCATCCCTCAAGTTTTAACAAAAACTTTCCCATGGCTGTTGCAATTTCTAGCCAAGAATTTTTGGTCATCTGGTTATCCCTATGATCACACATTGACGGATCATAAAGATATCTGTACAGTCGTACCTGTTTCAGGCAAAATCTCTTCAAAATTATGACTGAAAGCAGATTATATGCAGACTAAAAAAAATCATACTCTAATGGTCAAAAAATTATTTGACAAATTGAGGCCCCGTTTACACTATACATTTTAGTTTTAAAACGAAGTTTTAGAATAAAAACAATCCGCGTACACTAGCGTTTCACCCAGCGTTTCTGAACAGCTCTCCGTCTACATTAAAACGGTGAAAACGCACATCACGTGACCACACACACACTCTCTGGCATGCACTGCAGCGTGCTTTGAGCACATACCCATATTAGAGCTGTGCACGTTTGACTGTTCATCACGGATCTCCCGCTGGATCTAATCTCACTATATTTGTTAAACGTGATATTTAATTAATCTTGTTGTCTATATCTAACAATATATTCCCCGACTTTGGTCTTTTGAATCTATTACTTGTTCTCAGGTAATGTGCTTTGGCTGAGCGCAAAGATAAGTTAGGTTAATATCTTAAATAATGTAACTGCGGACACCGATTTTGCACATCGGACTGATTGCTTGCCTTTATTTTCTCTATTGTATAAATGTATTGTGCGTTATACTTTTATTTTGGTCATTATTAATTATTAAAGCTGATATTCAATAAAAGAAACAGTGTATGTTTCGTATTTTCAATGAAAATGAAAGGAGGCAGTAATGTTATAGGCTCCGTTTTGTTATAAATATGCATGAAGATGATGATCATATTATGCAGCTACACGCCGCCTCAACATTTTTGATGTCTGTTAAGTTGCTAATATCAAAATGAAAATAGGCTGTTCCTCACATCATGTTTTCATTTTATTTTTAGAAAGTGAAACAGCATAGCCAGGGTGATGTGATGCTTTATAAAGTACACACTCTGGAGTTTGTTTTCCATATCTAACTTGCAAATTCTGAACTTGCAGCAGCAGCAGCGTTCTAGAATGAAAACGTCCTCTGCCCACAAAGGAATGCATTATTTGGGCTAATAATTTTGACTCCAACTATACATCAAAATAAAATCGAAATATTAAAAACTTTCAACGATTTAAGATTATGATGACCGTTAAATTCGTCTTATAGAAAGGCTTCATTTATCTTCATTATCATGATGTTGCGGACTTATTGCTTGGCAAGTGGTAAAGACTGAGCAGAAGCCTTGCCATTCTTGTTGTTTGCAATCAGAGATGCTGAACAAGAATCTCTTGGCTTCAGCCCTGCTGATCTGGTGTTTGGTCACCATGTAAGAGGACCACTAAAAGTGTTAAGTGACCAGCTTTTAACTAAAGATTCACCACCTGTGTCTGTTCTGGATTATATCAGCTTATGTAGAGAACGTCTACACCAAGCCTGCAAACTGGCCTAAGAACACTTGACTGTTGCTCAGTTAAAAATGAAAAAACTTAATAATGTGAAGAGTGTCTGTCGTAGCTTCCAGCCAAATGATGAAGTTCTTGTTCTTCCACCCGAGCTTGGTTCAGCACTATGTGCTAAGTTTAGTGGTCCCTACTCTGTGAAAGAGAAAATTAATGAGGCTGACTATATAATTAACATCCCTGACAGACGTAGCAAGACCAGAGTCTGTCATGTCAACATGCTGAAGAAGTTTGTGCGTGACTCTACACCTGATCTCCCAGTTACCCCTGTAAATCCAGCATTATCAGTGGCTACAGTGGTGCTAGCTCCCAAACAAGACTGTGCCAAGTTGCAGAACTCTGCTGTGATGAAAGACCTCACCATCTTCCTTTCTCACCTCGAGCCAGAACAAATTAATCAGGTAACCCAGCTTATGTTTCAATTTCCAGCCCTGTTTTCAGATGTTCCAGGAAGAACCACCGTCCTTAAGCATGATATTGATGTAGGTTCCGCTAAACCAATCAAGCAGCACTCTTACAGAGTCAACCCGGCAAAAAGACAGATCATGAAGACTGAGGTTGTATATATGTTACAGCATGGCTTGGCCCAACACAGCCAAAGTCCATGGAGCTCTCCTTGTCTTTTGGTTCCCAAGTCAGATGGTACATATCATTTGTGCACAGACTTTCGCAAGGTGAATGCCATCACCAAGCCAGATTCCTTTCCACTTCCACGCATGGAGGACTGTATAGACCGAGTAGGATCAGCCAGGTTTGTGTCAAAGCTTGATCTACTGAAACGATACTGGCAAGTCCCCCTAACTGCCCGTGCGGCTGAGATTTCAGCATTTGCTACCCCTGATTAATTTCTACAGTATTCTGTACTTGCTTTTGGGATGTGAAATGCACCAGCGACTTTCCAAAGGCTGATGCATATTAAACTAGGAGGTGTGCCCAACTTTGACATCATGATAGATGACATCGTTATCTACTCTGAGTTCTGGGAAAACCATCTAAAGACCATGAGAGTGGTTTTTGAGAAGTTAAATGGTGCCTCCTTAACCTTAAACCTTGCCAAGTGTGAGATTGGTAAAGCCACTGTAACCTATCTAGGAAAGAAGGTGGGACATGGTTGGATCAAGCCTGTTGATGCCATCCTCGACTTTCCTAAACCCCACAACAAGCGTGAGCTTCGAAGGTCCCTGGGAATGACTGGCTATTATAGAGGATTCTGTAGAAACTTCTCATCTGTTGTTGCACCGCTCACAAACTTGTTAAGCTCAACCAGAGTTTTCCAGTGGAATGCTGACTGTATCCATGCTCTTCAAGCTGCCAAAGATCTTCTCAGCAATGCCCTTATTCTTGCAGCACCTGACTTCAACCTTACCTTCAAATTGCAAGTGGATGCCAGCCACTTTGGTGCGGGAGCTGTTTTGGTACAAGAAGATGGTGAAGGCATTGAACATCCTGTGTCCTACTTTCCACGAAAGTTTTCGAAATGTCAGATGTCTTACAGCACTATTTAAAAGGAAGCTTTGGCTTTACTGTGGGCTGTACAGCACTTTGAAGTCTACCTTGGTAGTAGTGCTCAGCCAATCATCGTTGACACAGACCGCAATCCACTAACTTTCCTGTCCAACATGTTGTCCTCAAACCAGCATTTGTTACGTTGGGCATTGAAGTTGCAAGATTTTAACCTCCAAATCCAGCATATCAAGGGGGCTGACAATGTTGTAGCAGATGCATTATCAAGATCTGTGGATGGCATTGCTTAAGTGGTGGAAAGGTGGAACAGTAACTTTATTGAACTCTGGACTGTGTTCTTTATGGTGGATGTGTTACAGCCAAAACATAATTTTACATGTAGGACTTGCATATTGTGTTGTGCTCCACCCTGTTTCTCTCTCTCTGTCTCTCTGTCTCTCTGTCTCTCTGTCTCTCTGTCTCTCTCTCTCTCTCTCTCTCTCTCTCTCTCTCTCTC
>CAIGQZ010032409.1:3666988-3679381 GCA_903798205.1 Danio tinwini
GGGATTTGGCGCCACAGCACCCGCGAGACCTATATGAGATGGGCCGAGAGAAAAGGAGATGGAGAAAAAAGGAGGAAAGACAGAGAGGGGAGAGAGGGAAAAAAAAATTGGGGTTCGGTTCTCCAGACACGCTGCCACTCGGTCCTCAACCAACTGAGAGAAGTGACGACATGCTGGGAGCCCTGTGGAGGAATCTATCCACCCGTCCGTCTTCTGGTGTCCGGCGGCGGTTCTCCTGACTGGCTGGCGGCATTTCTGGTCTCCTGCTCCGCTCCCGCTTCAGTGGAGGACGCAGGCTTCGGCGTCATGGCGGATCGCGGCGACTCCCCCCGGGCTTTCTGGGATGGCTCCCTTCAGCTCTCTCCCATCCGGTGGTGAGCCCCGCGTCCCCTGCTCCTCCCCATGCTGGGAGACGGCAGCAGGCAGATCCTTCCTCGCCAGCCTCAGGCCGCCCCGTCACTTTGGCAGACGAACGGGTTTCTCCCCCACTCGGGTTAACTCCCGAACACTCGCCCTCCTCCTCAGCGGCGAGGGCAACTGGACGACATGTCCCTCCTTCTCCCGGGTTTTCGGCACCACTGTAATGAAGGCCACCGGGAAGAAAGGAGGCGGAGAACCGACGCTGTTTAAATAAATATTTATTAATAAAAGGGACGGCAGCTCCTCACGGAGACTGCCATCTAAATCAAAACAAACGGACGGCAGCTCCTCACGGAGGCTGCCGTCAAACTGAAAGCAAAAGTAACATGTCCGGGCCCGGTCCTCTCTCCTTCCGTGGGATTGAAGGCAGGTGCGCGCCACAGGTGCATCTCATCTGTGGCGGGCCTCGTTTCGCTCCCACGGCTCTCGGCCACGCCCCCTCGCCACACTGAACTAAACAGAAATGGAATTAAGTCGTGGAGTATGCAGATATTAGTGGCATTATTGAAGTAAACACCACAATCAAACTATTACCGTCATGTAGGACTTTTCGCCATATTTTTCAGTAAGATCCACACACACACACACACACACACATCGCGAAAAGTTTTTTCTTTTCATGTGACATGTGTTATTAAATTCCATAACACTCTCACCAGTCCTTACTCCTTATTCACGTCTAATACCCCAGTTTGTCACGGGGGCATGAATGAAATGTTGATGAGTGAAGCTGAAACTGCCGAACTGCAGTTAAAGTCACTCAAAATTACAGGAAACTCTTAATGAAAGCACTTCACGTAAACACCTTCATTATATTATTGTCTATTAAGGCAAATAACTAGATTACAGATGACCATGTAAGCGTAGTCAGTAGTGTTTTCGAAGTAAGTGAAAGATCCAGAAGGGCATCCTGCTGATTTGATTCAGAAGGGCACTTTTTTTGTCAGATGCCTCACCGGTTTGACTTTCATTCAGCGTCATTCATTTTAAAAAGCACCCGCTTCATTTTATTTGTATGTTTTCCTTGAACGCATAAACTCTACAGGTGCCTGATAGTTAGATGTGGAGCTAACATTAATCAGATTCACTCTAGTGAACTGTATCTATGTTAGCATGTCACGTTTGATGTGGTCATTTCACAGTAGGAATACACACAGGTTCGAAGACTCTTTCTCGCCACCTACAGTGCAATTCGGCCAAGTATACATCCGTGTTAAAATATCAAGGTGAAAGTCATCATAGCTTGCGTAGAATAGACCCAGCTCCCAACCCAATTTTGAGAATAGATTAATGGCGATATTTTTTTACCGGCCGATAAGTCTCGCATTAACGCAGCACGTTAACGCCGATAACGGCCCACCACTAATTTTTTATTTAATTTATCTGTACTGTGGTTTCTTTAAACAATAATATATTGAATGTAATAAAAAACATTTGTGTCCTGTTAATAGCACAATTAAATACAATTAACAATAAAACATAGGTGTTGCAGTTTTTCTAAAAAATTTCAACTATAAAGCCATTTTTCAAAAAGCAGACCTATTTCTCTAAACTGGGGGTGTTGTTGACGAAAGTAAGGGGGGGTGTTGTTGCACACTAAACCGGTGGGGTGGGGCGGGGCGGGGTTGTATTGCAGATGAAAGTGAGGACGAGGGGTTGGATCATGGGCTAGAGTAAAGACCGTGGGGCGGATTGTGGATGAAACTGAAGACCTGGGTGTAGGAGCGGGGGTGTTGCCGATGATAGTAAAAACCAGTGGGGGAGGGGATTGTTGCAGACAAAACTGGTGGGGCAGGGGTGGTGGGGGCATATCGCGGACAAAAGTGATGGCTGTGGGTTGGATTGTAGGAGAAAGTGAAGACCGTGGGGCAGATTGTGGATGAAAGTAAAGACCAGGGATAGGCTCAGGGGCAAAAGTAAAGATCATGGGGTGGATTGCGAATGAAAGTGAAGATCAGGTGCTGTATTGCGGGCAAAAGTGAAGATTGTGAGGCAGATTGCGGATGAAAGTGAAGACCAGGGGTTGGATCAAGGGCGAAAGTGAAGACTGTGGGGTGGATTGTAGATGAAAGTGAACACCGGGGGTTGGATCGCGGGCAAAAATTAAGACCGCGGGTTGGATCACGGATGAAAGTGAAGACCTGGGGGGAGGAGGAGGGTGTTGTGGACGAAAGTAAACACCAGTGGGGGATGGGGGTCGGTATGAACAAAAATAAAAACCATTGGGGGTGGGGAGGGGGGGTGTAGACAAAAGTGAAAACCGGTGATGGAGGGGGGGTTGTTACGAATTAATGTGAAAACCATTTTCACCCGGATTGCAGATGAAACTGAGGACCGGGGGTTGGATCGTGGGCGAAAGTGAAGACCAGGGGTTAGATTGCTGGCGAAAGTGAAGACCAGGTACTATAAGATTTACTATTTTAACATAAAATGTACAAATTGGTACTGTAAACAAAGTTAATACAAAATACAGAAAAAGCAGTACAAAAATACAGACCCAAAATCTAAACTACCTGCAGTAGGAAAATGATGGTCCCAACAGTTAAAATTAACATTCTCACCCAAAGCTTTTTATTATTTAATTGCATTTATTTTTTTTGGTTTCAATATTTTTATTAAAATTATGCTACATATATGCATAGAAAACTGAATACAAGCAGTTGCCATGAATCCGGCCACTTATACAAAGGGAAGAGGAAAAATATGTACATATCCAGTTGAAGTCAGAATTAATCGCCCTCCTGTGAATTTTTTTATTCCTTTTTTAAATATTTCTTAAACAATGTTTAACAGAGCAAGGAGTTTTTCCACAGTATTTCCTATAATATTTTTTCTTTTGAATAAAAGGATACTTGGACTGCTATATCACAAATCTAATTCGTTTTTTTTTTTTTTTGATCTTGTGGAATATATAAGTATCTGTTATGCAAATGTTAAACAACTTACAGATCCTGCAAGGGGTGTGTAAACTGTATATATTTGCAGCTTTCGAAATTGCAGAGGAAGTCTAATTAAAAAGAGTGTGTAAAAAAAGGCAGATGAAAGAACCCAATTGTTTTTACCTGTCCATATGGAGAACTGTGAATCTCACACCTATTATGTAAGGCTCACATCTGCACGGGAATTCAGTGCTATTGCATTTAGGATGTCAATTAGGATGTGCTAAGACCACCGAGAGCTGCGAATCACATATAACATGTTGTGGTACCATTACGCTTGTTTCTGGACTGTTCTTTTTTTTTTTAACTCTCTTTGAGCATGAAAGGCATCACAAATACCTGGGCTCATCTGCATCTGAGCTAGAGAAAAATGTATAGTGTTTGTTGGCAAAACAGACTTTTCCAGCATAGTGACTGGATTATGAAGCGTACATCTGGTGTCATCCAAAAAAAGAGCATTTTCCTTTTAGTAAAAAAAAATCTTGTGATGTTTGCAAATGTGCAGATGATAAAATACCACAATAACAGACTGATTATGAAGTCCTTTGTTCTGATTAGCATACGGATTCATCATTATCAATAGTTTTTTTATCACAGAAAATTTTGTTTTATATAATGATTTGTTTTTATTATTATGAATAATAATTATTATTATTAATTAGTATAATAATAATAATTTAATTTTGGCTAGAATTGAAGCAGTTTAAAAAAATAATAATAATTTAAGACCAATATTATTAACTACCTAATTACCCTAACTTGCCTAATTAACCTAGTTAAGCCTTTAAATGTCACTTTAAGCTGAATAATAGTATATTGAAAAATATCTAGTCAAATAGTATGTACTGTCATCGTGGCAAAGATCAAAGTAATCAGTTATTAAAAGATAAATGCAAAAAAAAAAGTAGTGATTTCTAAATTTACTTTGACTTGTATTTCATTGCAGTCAATACAACAAATGTTATTTAAAGGGCACCTATGGCGAAAAATCTACTTTTCAAGCTGTTTGGACAGACATATGTGTAGGTATAGTGTATAGAGAGTCATATTGGGGTGATATAAACCCACCCAGTGCTTTTTTTTTTTTCAATTTAACAACATAAAAACGGTGGACCAATTGGAGCGGTTTTGAGATCGACCGCAACTTGACGTAGGAGTGCGGTCCCCCCGCCCACTAATATTGATTGACAGGTGTGCATTACCATATCCTCAGTATGTTGTTTCACGTCCGCCATTTTCAGCGTGTGAGTCAAAGCGACGTCACCAAAGAAACACCCTTGCTCTATTTTTAGATGGAAGGCTCATTGGGCTCAACATTCACCACGTTATCGCTCTCCTCGTCGCCAGTGTTTGTGAGTTTTGGTGGGTTTGCATACATGTGTACTTTTCATTGTGTCTTCCTTAAACTTCATCGGCTTGCATTTCCCGCGGTCACAGAAGCTCCCTGTCATCTTAATAGGTGCAGCTGGAAAGTGCGAGCGTGCTGCCTCACGTGCTCGTCCCTCTATTGGAAATAACGAACTAACGACGCGCAGCGCCATGCATTTCGCATTGTCGCGGATTAAAGTGACGACCGGGGGGTTTGCTCACTATTCTGCCGCCTAGGTCGCCTCTATGGACGCGCTGGCCCTGCTCAGGACACTGTTCATATTTCTGCCACTCCACAGAGCGTTATCTGAATAGTTTCATTTAAAATAACATGCGAATGTGCGCGTCTGGTGTGCCGCGTTGTGACTCTGAGTGACTCATCCGGTGTATGATGCCCTTTAGTTATAGCCTCAAGCAGGTCGTACACCAAAAGTGCCGCTCGGCGACACGCAGCGTCGCGCCACGTAGCGGCATGCATTTCTGAATTCTAAACATAAGTTTCTATCAAGTGACACACACCGGCGCCGCAAGTGTGCGATACTTTCAACTGTCATGTGGGTGCCGTGTCGCGGTGCATCCGGTGTGTGATGCCCTTCAGTCAAAGTTAATTCAGTGCGCTTTATTAGTCTTGGTGTAGGCTACAAGCTCGGAGCTTTAAACTAGCACACAGCTGGCTGTAAAACTATACAAAGACACAAATGATTTTGTAGTCTCTGCTTGGTTTGTGTCTGAGTCGTACATGTACAGCTGGATGCTGGTCCTCTCACTCATGTTGCTTCTCTCTGTCTGCCTGTCTATTGCAATACACAAAGCGGGGGAACTCTTGGCTCTGCCCCCTTGTTAAGTTGGGCGGGAAGTCTAAACTAATTTTCATGTGAAGCATCATGCCCCTAAAACAGCGAACTGTGTACACGCCCCCAAAATGACACTTTTTAACACATCATAATAAAAAAAACTGAATTGTGTTTTGAACTGAACCTAAACTGGCACACTCAGAAGAACCATAATATTAATATTACATCTTAAAAAAGGGGTAAAATAAGTGCCCTTTAATGTGTTCCTCATGATTTTTTATGTTTTTTTGTTTTTAAAAATAAACATGTATTAAAATTTTGGTTCTTGCAACACATTTCAAAAAGAGTTGGAACAGTAAAGAGTTTACCACATTGTAATGTTGTCATTCCTTTTTGCATCACTTCATAAACGGTTAGGGACTGAAGACCCAAAATGTTAAAGTGTTTCAGGTGTAATTTTGTCCCATTTTTCGTGCAAACAAGTCTTAAGGTGGGGAACAGTATGGGGTCTTTGTTGTTGCAATTTGTGCTTCACACATTCTTTATCAAAGACAGGCCGGGACTGCAGGCAGGCCAGTCAAGTCCCTGTATCCTGTATCCAAAGCCAGGACTTTGTAATGTGTGCAGAATGTGGTTTTGCATTGTCTTGTTAAAATATGCGTGATCGTCCCTAAAAGGAGACAGCATACAGTGCTTTCTAAATCTCTATGTACTTTTCAGCATTAATTGTGCATCACAGAAGTGCATACTTTTTCCAAGGGGACTGACACAACCCCATACCATTACACACTCTGGCTTTTGGACTTGTTGCCGGTAACAGTCTGGGTTAATCCTTTTCTTTTTTGGTCCGGAGCACACAGTGTGCATTTCTCCTAAAAATACCTGAAATACTGGTTCATCTGACCACAGTACACATTTCCACTGGTCCATCCCAGATGCCTCAGAGCGCAGAGAAGTTGACGTCGCTTTTGGACACTGTTAACACAGGGCTTCCTTTTGGCACAGTACAGCTTTCACTGGCATTTATGGATGTAACTATGTATTGTGGTACTTGACAAAGGTTTGCCAAAGTAGTCCTGAGCCCATGTAGTGATATGTCTTATAGATGAAAGAGGATTCTTGATGCAGTGCCACCGGAGGGATCGGAGATCACAGTAGTTCAGCTTAGGCTTGCGCCTTTGTCCTTTATGCACTGAAATTCCTCAAGATTCCTTGAATCTTTTAATGATGTTCTGCACTGTTGAAGGTGAAATATCCAAATGTCTTCCTATCTTAATAATTTTCTCATGTATTAATTGCCAAACTGACAATCCTCTGCCCATCTTTGCTCCTAAAGGACTAGACATTTATTGGATGCTGCTTTTGTACCAGATCATAATTACAATCACCTGTTGACATGACTTGTTTCAAATCACATAGTTATTTAACCAGTTTACCTGATTAATAGTCCTAAATTGCTCCTGTCCCAACAGGTCTGAATGACAGGAAAGAATGTTTATTTACAAATTAAATAAGTTTAACTAGACAAAACATGAAATATTTTGTGTTTATATTGTCTGCAATGAAATACAAGTAAATTTGGAAATCACTACTTTATTATTTTTTTTTTTTTCGTTTTTCAAACCGTCCCAACTTTTTCTGATTTGGGGTTGTAGTTAGGAATGTCCTGATCAGGTTTTTAGCCCTCGAGTCCGAGTCATTTGATTTTGAGTATCTAAACCGAAACCAGAACCAATACTTCTATAATACAAAAAAGAATAAAGAAGAGTGAAGAAACAGATCCAGGATGTTCCTTATTTTTTATTTAATTCACCTTAATTTAACATTTAACAACTCTGTTAACAAACAGAGCACTTCTGTGAGGTAGCTTGAACAATCAAGTAATATATAACATCAATTCTTCACCTTTAGACTTGCAACAGTAAATATATATAAAAAAAACTAATATAAAAAACAAATAGCACCTCAACTTAAAATACCCGGCAGGCAATCCCAAGTTTACGTATCTCACAGTTGCTATGGCAATGTTGCTATCATCAACTTTAAAATACCTCCAGACCACAGACATACTCGCGCTATTCGCTTCAAGCTGCTTCTGTGTTCTACTTTGTCGGCATTTAACCAATCCGCTTGTTAAGTGGTGACGTGTTGGTGACGTATGTAATACTGTTTCCGGGTCCAAGCCGCCACTCATTTGAATTGACAAAATATTTGTTAAGGATCACTTTTTATTCATATCACACATTAAAGTGAATTTTATATAAGGTCATAGTGTACACAACAATCACTGGGCTTGCTGCATCACAAATACCAAAATTTTAACAATTTATAAAAAATGTATCACTTTCTGGCCATCAGATATTAGGCATGCACATTTATATTGCCATCGTGATTTTCAAAAGTATTACATCGCTTTGTAAATGTTTATTATTAGCATTTGATGAGTCTCCTCATTCAGTTTCATAGAGCGCTTGGACCCGGAAGCTCCTTCGCGTGACGTCACACTTAACAAGCAGATATCGTCTCTGCAGACAAATGATGTCATGCCGCACGCTTCGCTGTTTCTGTGTGAAGTCAAGAAAGAGGTCTAACTCTGTGCCACCGCATAACTATATGTGTTAAATATAATGAGAATATTTGAGTCCTGATCGGGAAGTAACGTAATGGTTAACATAAAGTTAACCCAGTCTTTAAGTTGAATTTATACACCAGCATATTTTTGTTTTATAGCGTATCTACAAATGCCTGCAGAATGGTTGAATCTAGCCTTTTATACATTCATCACTATCAGATTCCATCCTAACAGTATTAGCCATGAGTACTGCTGTCTAATGTCCTTTTTTTGTTTCTCCGTCCAGCTCTTTTGGACTCCAGACCTCCCGGACTTGTCAGGCCAGGCGTCAGGCACAGACGCTCCGCAGATGAACAGCCGAGAGAAGTGTGCTTTTTGCGAAGACGACGTCCCCCCAAATCACATGTATAGCCACCTCAATTCACACTTCAAGAACAAAGCTGGCGATTGACACCCAGCCGGACTCAAAAACGCCCTTTTATTCGTGCCTTTGTTGAGTAGCGCAACCCATTAGCCTGAACACATTTGCTCATGTCCGCCAGTGACACCATTGAAGAGAGCGAAACCTCGTTTATTTAATTAGGAGAACATTAAACGCTTCATTTTAGAGTGGTTTTGTCTTAATTAAGGCTTTTTTTAGCTGCATTTTTTTTTGTCGTGATGACTGGCGGGTTCGCTGTAGAATAAAGACGTGCTTCCTTTTTTTGGAAAGTAAATTAATTCATTTTTGATGTGGCATATTTTTTGGTGTCGCTGTTTAATCGAGCTCGGAGGATGAAAAAGCTTGCACCGATGTACTTTTATGCAATCGCATTTCAACCTAAAGATCACATATAGCTCTTATTCATGCTATGCATATGTTACATTAAAAACAGGGTCACGCTTTATAGTAAGGTCACAGTAGTTCATGTATTTACAAACATGAGCCAAAACTGAACAATA
Source organism: Danio tinwini (assembly GCA_903798205.1). Classification (NCBI taxonomy): domain Eukaryota; kingdom Metazoa; phylum Chordata; class Actinopteri; order Cypriniformes; family Danionidae; genus Danio; species Danio tinwini. The sequence continues at coordinate 3,676,024 of CAIGQZ010032409.1, forward strand.
TACAAGTATACGACATTTATTAGTAATCGTATTTATTAATGCATTATTAAAATCCAAAGCTATGCTTGTTATTAAGACCTATTAATGAATGATTTTTTAACTAACATTATTAAATACTGTATTAAATGTATTATTCATTATTTTTTCATGTTCAAAAATACATTAACTAATGCAACCTTATTGTAAAGTGCTACCAAAAACAGAATATATTTTTTGTTACATTTAAAAACAGGGTCACACTTTATAATGAGGGCACAGTAATTCATCTATTTACTAACATGAGTAATCATAAGGTCAACAAGTTATTTGTAATCGAAGTTCATCCTTTATTAATGCATTATTAAAATCCAAAGCTGTGCTTGTTAATAAGAAGTACTAATGAATGACTTTTTTGTAACTAACGTTAATAAATTCTGTAATAATAATGTCCTTAATGTTCATGCATAAACATTACCTAATGCAACCTTATTGCAAAGTGTTACTAATATAGAATATAAATTTTTTGTTAACATTTTTGTTACATTAAAAATTTTAAAATAGGGTCACACTTTATAATATGGTTACATTAGTTAATGTACTTACTAACATGAAATCATATCAAACAGTATACAAGTATACAGCATTTATTAATAACCATATAGATCAGCATTTAATAATGCATTATTAAAATCCAATGCTGCGCTTGTTAACAAGAACACCTAATGAATGACTTTACATTTATTACAGTATTTATAAACATTAGTTAATGCAAATAATGTCCATAATGTTCAGACATAAACATTACCTAATGGACCCTTAATGTTAAGTGGTACTAATATAGAATATCAATGTTTAATTAACATTTTTGTTACATTAAAAACAGGGTCGCACTTAACAATAAGGTTTCGTTAGTTGATCATATTTATTGTATTTACTAACATGAACCAAAACTGCACATTGTACAAGTATACAGCACTTATTAATAACCATAGTTCAACATTTATTAATGCAATATTAAAATCCAAAGCTGTACTTGTTATTGAACTACTAATGAATTACTAATGAATTTTCATTAACTAAGATTATTCAGATTATATAAATGTGACGTCCGTAATGTTCATAAATACATAAACATTAACTAATGCAATCTTATTGTAAGGTGTTACTAATACAGAAAATCTGTAAAAATTTACATTTTTGTTACATTAAAAACAGGGGAACACTTTATTATATGGTTCATTAGTTCATGTATTTAATAGCATGAGTCAAAATTGAACAATATGCAAGCATACAGTATTTATTAATAATCATGGTTCAGCATTTACTCATGCATTATTAAAATCCAAAGCTCTGATTGTTAATAAGAACTACAAATAAATAACTTTTTAACTAACATTAATAAATACTGTAATAAGTTCATTATTTGTTCATGTTCATAAATGCATTAACCAATGGAACCTTATTGGAAAGTTACCAACAGGGTCACACTTTATAACAAGGTTAGTTCATGTATTTACTAACATGAGTAATCGTAAGTTCAACAAGTTATTTGTAGTCGTAGTTCAACATTTATTAATGCATTATTAAAATCCAAAGCTGTGCTTGTTGGTAAGAATTTGTACTTTTATAACTAACGTTAATAAATTCTGTAATAATAATGTCTGTAATGTTCATACATAAACATTAACTAATGCAACCTTATTGCAAAGTGTTACTAATATAAAATATTGATTTTAGTTAACATTATTTGTTACATTTAAAAACAGGGCACTATTTATATTAATGTTACAATATTTAATTTATTTAATAACATGAATCCAAAATCTAACAATATACTTACAGCATTTATTAATAATCATAGTTCAGCATGTACTCATGCGTTAATAAAATCCAATGCTGTGCTTGTTAACAAGAATGCCTAATATATGACTTTTACATTTATTACAGTATTTATGAACTTTAGTTAATGCAAATAATGTCCATAATGTTCATAAATACATAAACATTACCTTATGGAACTTTATTGTAGTGTTACTAATACAGAATTTAAATGTTTTAGTTACATTAGAAATAGTCATACTTTACAATATTGTTCTGTTGGTTAGTCATATTTAATGTATTAAATAACGTGAACTAAAAAAAAAGCTTAACAATATACAAACATACAGCATTTATTAATAATCATGGTTCAGCATTTACTTGTGCATTATAAAAATCCAAAGCTGTGCTTGTTAATAAGAACTACTAATAACTGACTTTTTTAACTAACAATTATAAGTACTGTAATAAATGTATTGTTCATTATTTGGTCATGTTCACAAATGCATTGACCAAAAGAACCTTATTGGAAAGTGTTCCCAAAAACGGAATATAATTTGTTTTGTTACATTAAAAACAGGGTCACACTTTATAATAAGGTTACATTTAGTTCATGTATTTACTAACATGAGCCATAGTATACAGCATTTATTAGTAATCATAGTTCAGCATTTATTAATGCATTATTAAAGTCCAAAGCTGTGCTTGTTATTGAATTACTAATGAATGACTTGATTTTCATTAACTAAGATTAATAAATACTGTAATAAATGTAACCTACGTAATGTTCATAAATACACAAACATTAACTAATGCAATCTTATTGTATTGTGTAAGTAATATAAAATATAAATGTTTTATATTATTTTTTTACATTAAAAACAGGGTCACACTTTATAAAAGTGTTCAATTAGTTAATCATATTTAATGTATTTAATAACATCAACCAAAACTGAACAATATACAAGCATTTGGCATTTATTAATAATTGTAGTTTAACATTTATTAATGCATTATTAAAATTCAAAGCTGTGCTTGTTATTGAAAACTACAAATGAATGACTTCTGTAACTAACGTTAATAAATTCTGTAGTAATAATGTCTGTAATGTTCATATATAAACATTACCTAATGCAACCTTATTGTAAAGTGTTACTAATATAAAATATAAAGGTTTAATTTACATTTGTTACATTAAAAACAGTCACACTTTATAAAAGTGTTCCATTAGTTGATCATATTTAATGTAATTAATATCATCAACCAAAACTGAACAATATACAGTATACAGCATTTATTAATAATTGTAGTTCAACATTTATTAATGCATTATTAAAAGCCAAAGCTGTGCCTGTGAATGAACAGCTAATGAATAACTTTTTTTTAATAAACACTTTATTTTAGGTCACAATTCATGCTATTAACTACTTGCTTATTATCTGCCTATTACTAAAATATTAACTGTTTATTAGTACTCAAAATATGATCTTATCCTGAATGCCTAACCCTACCCATATCTATCTATCTATCTATCTATCTATCTATCTATCTATCTATCTAT
>CAIGQZ010032409.1:3723049-3742239 GCA_903798205.1 Danio tinwini
CAGTGCAAAATACAGACAGTGCAAATACAACGACAGTGCAAAATACAACAACATACTCACAAAAAAACAAGACAGTGTAAGTTTGGCAATGTTGACAGTGATGCGTACGATGGATAGGTGTACACATGGTTGTAGGCAGTATTGTCAAAAGCAATGCCAGAAACGCACGTATATGATTAAATGGCCGGATGTGTGATATTTAATGCAATGACACCTTACAAACATACACTCTTGATCTGTGCACCAGTAACGTCATGAAAAATGCTAAGCATTCGAAATTCAGTTGTTTTTCTTCAGACAAACAGATAAGCAATCAAAGAAAAAGTGAAAATTTAAAAAGCTGCTCATGCACCAATCATATGGCAATGCCAGAAATGCACTGCAAAAACACTTTTCTTGTTTAGAATTTTGGTCTTATTTCTAGTGCAAATATCTAAAAACTCTTAATTCAGGAAGCATTTTCCAGAAAAGCAAAAAACGTCTTGTTTTAAAAAATGATGTCAAAATGAAATGAAAATAATCTGTCAGTGTGTTAAGCAAAATAGTCTTATACCAAAGCATGGACAAGATTATTTAGCTTACCCCATTGGTAGATTATTTAGCTTGTTTTGAAGAAAAACTCACTTAGTTTGGAATCATTATTTCTTAAAACAAGACAATATTTTTTGCTTAACATTGCTTCTTGAATTACGAACTTATAGATATCTGAACAAGAAACAAGACAACAAACACTAACTAAGGGCACTATCATACACCTGGAGTAATAAGGTGCAAGACATGTATGGTGCAATTTGTTGCTGTTTTCAGACCAGCACAACCCTAATTTTTACGTTTTGCGCCACGCCGTTTAAATAGCAAATCTATTTGCACCACTTTGTGGACTCATGGGTGTGCTGGTTTATAAAGGAGGTGCATTGTTGGCGTGTTGCCATTTTGAGCAACTGAAATAAACCGTGGCATTGACCAAGTTAAAGCTGCTTTTAAGTCCAGCACAGAGCAGGTTAGTTATGTGCCTATGCAGGTCCAACTCAATCTCACGGCAATACGTAACCTTTTGATTTAGTGGCTAATTTTAGTTTGTCATGACAATTTGCATGTGTATACTGTTATTATTATTAGCAGTATTATTTATTATGCATATTTATATTTGTTTTAATAAAAACAAGTTTATGTTTGTCCACCTGTGGGGTTTTGGAGACGTCTGCATCAACGTATGGGGCATAAGAACAGGACGCGTGTTTGGATATAACTCAGTTTTTTGACCACACTTCATTATTATTGTTTATTTATTTATTTATTTGCTGGTAAAGCATTGCGAAACATTGCGAAAGTAAAGGAGTAAAGAAAAGAGTAAAAGTAAAGTAAAGAGGCCGAATGGAGGAGGCTCATTCTTTATCCTCGTGCTGCAGTTGGTCTGTTTAAATGTTTTCCACTTACAAAGTCCACCTTGTAAATAGCAAATGCACCATGACGTGACGCAACTGACTCCTAAAAGGAATGTGAGATGAGACTCTAATTGGTTTAATGCACGTTATGCTCAAAACACACCCAGAACTCATTAAGAGAATAAGAACAACCCTGTTAGACCATGCGCAAGGGTGCAAAGCATATTTTCTGTCCTTAAAATAGCATGGATTTGGATATGCCCTTAATGCATTGCAACATGTGCTTTAGACTTTGCACCTAGATCATTAAAATAGAGCCCCAAGAAAAGCATTTTTGAACTATACGATTAAATTTCTGCATGTGCAATATTAAAATGCAATGACACCTTATCCGAAACAAACAGACTTGATCTCTGCGCCTGTCAAAACCCACATTGAGCAATTTTCACGACAGAAATCATGGCATTAGTGTGGTACATATTGAAAACCTGTGTATAATGTAGGATTTAAGAAGTCACAAATATTTGAACTAGAAACAAGACAACAACACTAACTAAGAAAACCGTTTTTACATTATATGATGAAATATCTGTGCAATATTTAAATGCAATGACACCTTATCCAAAACAAACAAACAGACTTGATCTGTGCACCTGTCGAAACTCACATTGAGCAGTTTTCACAACAGCAATCATGGCATTAGTGCAGTACATACTGTTTCGAAATGCTTTGTATAACATAGAAATAAAAAAGAGAAGATGTAGCTATTTGAAATACAAACAAGACAAAAACACCACGAAACGCATTTTTTACACTATACGATTAAATATCTGTGAGTGCAATATTTAAATGCAATGACACCTTATCCAAAACAAACAAACTTGATCTGTGCACCTGTCAAAACCCACATTGAGCAATTTTCACTACAGCAATCATGGCATTAGTGCAGTACATATCGAAATCCTCTGTATAACACAAGAGGGAAAAAAAGCGGTGTCCTTGCGCTCCGTCTATAAAAATGAACCCTTAGCCAATTTCTGTGAGCCGGGTAGTACGCCTGCCTCCTCCTCCTCCCCGTGGCAAAGTGAAATGGAATTGCCTCTCACATTCAAAGACAGCTCAGTGGAGGTGATAATAGAGCTACTCCCTGCTGTCTACAGCCAGGAAATAGGAAAGTGGCATATGGGGCCAGGAACCAAACAGAACAGGAGATACAGGCTGGCAAGGAGGAGGGAGGGGGGGACCAAAGGAAAGGTTAATGATCATTCCAGAATTCTAGCGGGAGAAAAGTCTTCTTGAAGTTGAGAGAGTGGGGGAAGGGGAAGAAAGAATCGAGTGCTTTTTTTCAGACACTTACCTTCAAACAAACACTTTGTGACGGATTGAATGCAACTTTCGCTCCGGTGACTAAACGCTGGTTGATGATTATTTTGCAACCGATAGTTTGTAATTGGTTTGGTGGAGCATTATCTGCGGTTTTAGTTAGTTGTGCCATTACACTGCAATAAAAAATTGATTTTCTCACTTAGAGTTTTTGTTTAGTTGCTAGTCCAAATATCTTATAAATAAATAAATCAAGAAGTATATTTTTTTATACAAGTAAGAAAATATTGTCTTGTTTTCAGAAATAATAGGTCAGAGTTTTTCTCTGACAATGCAAAATATTCTGCCAATGAGGTAAGCAAAATAATCTTCATTCAAAGTGAAAGCAAGAATATTTAGCTTGTTTTAAGAAAAATAAAATCACTTATTTTTGATCTATTATTTCTGAAAACAAGATCATATTTTTGGCGTCTTGGTTTAAGAATTTGTAGATCTTTGCATTAGAAACAAAACAAACACACTAAGGGCTCTATTTTAATCTAGGCGCAAAGTCTAAAGCTCATGGCGCAAACGCATTAATGTCATGTCTGAATCCACTTTCGATATTTTAAGGACGGAAAAATACGCTCTGCGCCCCAGAAAATGGTCTAACAGGGTTGTGCTTATTCTCTTAATGAGTTTTGGGTGTGTTTTGAGCATAACGTGCATTAAACCAATCAGAGTCTCATCTCCCATTCCCTTTAAGAGTCAGTTGCATCACGCATGGGGCATTTGCTATTTACATGGCGGATTTTGTAAGTGAAAAACTGAACAGTTCACTAGCGAGAAAACAGTTAAACAGAGCATCTGCATCGGGAGGATAAAGAACGAGCCTCCTCCATTCAGCCTCTTTACTTTCTCTTTACTTTACTCCTTTACTTTCGTGGAGTAATTAAATGGTGGAAACTCACTCCACTGAAGATAGCCATTAGACTACATATTTAATTTAGTTTGTTAAGCACAAAGATTTGTTTCAAAACTATTTCTAAATTCAGTTCTAATTTCCAGAAAATTAATAAATGAACAATAATAATAAAGTGTGGTCAAAAAACTGAGTTATATCCAAACACACGTCCTGTTCTTATGCCCCATATGGTGACACAGACGTCTCCAAAACCCTTCAGGTGGACAAACATAAACTTGTTTTTATTTAAACAAATAAAAATATGCATAATAAATATTACTGCTAATAATAATAACATTATTTATTCATTCATTCATTTTTGGCTTAGTCCCTTTATTAATCCGGGGTCGCCACAGCGGAATGAACCGCCAACTTATCCAACACAATTTTATGCAGCGGATGCCCTTCCAGCCGTAACCCATCTCTGGAAAGCATCCACACAAATTTATTCACACTCATACACTACGGACAATTTAGCCTACCCAATTCACCTGTACCGCATGTCTTTGGACTGTGGGGGAAACTGGAGCACCTGGAGGAAACCCACGCGAACGCAGGGTGAAACATGCAAACTCCACACAGAAACGCCAACTGACCCAGCTGAGGCTCGAACCAGCCACCTTCTTGCTGTGAGGCGACAGCACTACCTACTGTGCCACTGCATCGCCTATAATGACATTATACACATGCAAATTGTCATGAATAAACAGAAAAAAAGCCCCTCGAGGTGAAGAAGTCATGGAGGCAGTGTTTTTTTTGTGTGGAAAATAATAATTTTTGTAACATTTTAATCCTTTAATTGTTTTCATCTGTAAAGATATTTGTCATTGCTGTACATCCTGTGTGTATTAAGCAATGTGTAAGCGTTTAGACTTGCATAGGTGCATAACTAACGCGCTCTGCGCTGGACTTTAGAACAGCTTTTAGTTGGTCAATGCCACAGTCTATTTCAGTTCTTCAACATAGCTATGCGCCAACAATGCACCTTAAAACATCTCCTTTTCAGACCAGCACAAACTTGAGTCCACAAAGTGGTGCAAATGGATTTGCCATTTAAACAACGTTGCGCAAAACATGAAAATTACTGTTGCACTGGTCTGAAAATAGCAACAAATCATGCAAAACACGTCTTGCGCCTTATAGCACTGGGTGTATCATAGGGCCCCCAAGTAAGAAAACTTAGCATTTTTTGCAATGTACGTCTGCAAAAATCAAGCTAAAATAAAGTCTGCTTGGGTTTAATTAAGCGATCTAACATAAACTAAACATTATTATGCTTGGTTGTGCTACATGCACACTTATATTTACATATATCTGCAGCGAATGCTTGCATAAGAATGCATACATATTATCTGTCAGTTTGTGCATCTACTATGTAACTGATTCAAATGCTAAAAAAATTTAATGATCAAATGTAAACAAACAAGAATAGAAACCATGAAAGGATGTTGTAATGAATATGTTGCAGTCAAAACTGCATAATTGCTCCAGTTATGTTAACTAACTGAAACTATGTAGGGGTGCATTTTTGTCAATGTGGATTTTAGTTAGTTAAAAAAAGTATATATATCCCCATGCACACTGGTGGTGGATGAGGAGATTCCCCCCAAAAACATGTGTAAGGCAAGGCAAGTTTATTTATATAGCACATTTCATACACAGTGGCAATTCAAAATGCTTTACATAAACAAGAATAAAAAGACACGTGTAAGAAAATAAAAAAGCAAATGATAAGAATGATTAAAAACAGATAAAAATGGGTTAAAATGGGTTATAAAAAGAATAAAAAGAAAAAAACAATAGTGCGATCTGTCGGACGTAGCACAGTGCTCATTCAGTAAAGGCACAGCTAAACAGATTCTGTGTTTTCAGTCTTGATGTGAATGTGCCTAATGTTGGAGCACATCTGATCATTTCTGGAAGCTGATTCTAGCAGCGAGGGGCGTAGTAGCTGAAAACCGATTCACCCTGCTTTGACTGAACTCTTGGAATTTCTAAAGTGTTTTGAGTGTCCAGAAAAGAGCTATATAATACTTATAGTACCATTATTTTAAAAAGTATTGAATTATTGCGGAAATAGTCACATTAATCAGAGCTGCAGTCTGTTGGGGTTTCTTTGAGCAATCTGTCATAAGCCAGACATTATTACTGCACACTCTAAGAAAGGCTGGATTATTTAACCCCAAATTAAGCAAATAGGGACTTACCCAACCTCTGGGTTAAATTTGGTTATAATAATTTAATTTAAAAAATTAACCCAGAAGTTGGGTTAGTGCCTATTACACCCAGAATTTGGGTTGAAACAACCCAGCATTTTTTAGAGTGTATGTTTACTGCATGGAAACATTAATGTCAAGTGTACTTTTGCATTTACACATTGCACCTTTGATTGCACTGCATTCAAGAAATTGCATCAGTATACACTGACGTTTATACATTCACCAAATAAGAACATTGTCATGTTTACTTTGCAGCCAAAAGTAGGAATGCTCCAATTAGGATTTTTGAGCCGATACAGAGTACCAATTCCTTGTAATGGTGATCGGCCAATACCAAGTACCAATTGTGATGTATGCAAGTATGATACTTAAGATCTCTCCTTACCTAACAGAATAAAATAAAGATGTTGCATATAATTCCTTAAAGATGTCTCTTATAACCATTTAGTGTGGACATGTCTTGGTCAGCTTTAAAGCTTTAAAGACAATAATAGATAAAACAGATAAAAAATCTGTAAGAAAAAAATCTCTAACAATGCCATTTGGAAACATTGCAAATGATGAAAGAAGAATTCAACGTATCTCAATGAAGTTTGGAGTGCATATTTGATGCATAAGAAGTTATAATGCACACCTATAAACCCATTACATCTTTACTCAAAGAAAATAGGTCCATAAACTACTGTTTATTACAATAAAAATATTATAATAAGTCATATTATTAAATATTTAAGATAAATTTTCCCCATAATATTTCCAGCCAGATTTTATTGAACAATATTGTTGAAAACAATATGTAAAAAGACTTCAGTTATTACGTATATGTCCTCTGCTTGTAAACAAACATTTGAGATCAGTTCATGAAATTGGCCAGATTAGCGAGTACCATGTCATGAAATGTGATTATCGGCCGATATCAATCTCTGGCCAATCGATTGGACCATCCCTAGCCAAAATTGAATGGTGATGTATTTTCACACATGATCGCATAGTTAAGCAAGCATGCAACTAGTGGCACCAAATGGAATTGCACTCTTTTTTATGAGCAATTAGACATTTAAAACGTTAGATGACCTGTGCATCACAAAAACAAAATTGGAAAAATGCATACATCTTCAAGCATAATATAAGAACCCCAAAACTTACCTGGAGCCACGTGCATTGCTTCAATATGAATTCTGTCAGTGTCTGAAACATCTGTGTTCATTCGTGCATGCAAACTTCAACAGGTAACAGTGGCCGGCTCTTGCCTGTCAACACACAACAACACTCTGGACTCATGCCGCCCTGAGAATGAGAAGACACCGTCTGAGACAACTGGTATAAAGCGAAGCGACAAGGTCTAAGGTATCACAGGGGTGCGAAAAAAGCAAGCCCAAAACAATAGACAGTGATTAAAACGGCTCTAAAATGCACGAGTGCAAATGTGCCAGAGCGAGCTGTGACTGCAGCGAGAGCATTAGCAGACGGAGATCTCGCTTGCAGTTTTACTCACCCTGTTACCACACCTTGGCCGAGGCGGTTTGTAGCCTCTCAGCACTTCAGAGCGGATAGCAGGCCTTTAAGTATCAATTAAACTAGCAGTGGGATTAGCCACCTCATCATCAGGCAATTTGCACAGTGTTGCTCCTCTGCTGTGCCTTTGTTCGCATTCATTTGAAGCTTTTTTTTAATCTCCCCTCAATGACAAAGGTATTTGAAGAAGCAAATGACAACTGTTGAAGGGCACAATTGAACTGTTGAGGTGCTCGGAGAGATTACAGTTTGCTTCATTCCTGTTCATATGAGTGCGCAAATGCCCTATAGGCTTCTGCTGGTGTCCAATTTTCGGTCACACTTTACACTGTACATCTGTTAATAAACAGATTTCGTATTTTTTGATTCACATGTGTTTTCTGATTATTATTAAGAGTTGCTTTTCTAAATGGCCACTTTATTAGGTACACCTGTCCAACTGCTCGTTAACGCAAATTTCTAATTAGCCAATCACATGGCAGCAACTCAATGCATTTAGGCATGTAGACATGGTCAAGACGATCTGCTGCAGTTCAAACCGAGCATCAGAATAGGGAAGAAAGGGGATTTAAGTGATTTCGAATCTTTAAGTGTTGCTGACCATGTCCATCCCTTTATGACCACAGTGTCCCATTTTCTGATGGCTACTTCCAGCAGGATAACAGGTCATGTCATAAAGTGTGAATCATCTCAGACTGGTTTCTTAAACATGACAATGAGTTCACTGTTCTCAAATGGCCTCCACAGTCACCAGTTCTCAATCCAATAGAGCACCTTTGGGATGTGGTGGAACGGGAGGTTCACATCATGGATGTGCAGCCGACAAATCTGCAGCAACTGTGTGACGCTATCATGTCAATATGGACTAAAATCTCTGAGGAATATTTCCAGTACCTTGTTGAATCTACGCCGCAAAGGATTAAGGCAGTTCTGAAGGCAAAAGGGGGTCCAACCCGGTACTAGCAAGGTGTAGCTAATAAAGTGTACTGTATGTCACACTATAGGACATTTTACAGAACATTTCAGTAAAATAAAACAAAACATAAAAAAATGTATTAAGTTAGCGAACCCTTAAATGTTCTCAAACATCTAATGTAAAACTACATACATGCAACTTTTTTAAAGCATTTTTTTACTGTATTTGTCAACTACTCGTATGTTTATGCATTCTCTTCCCATAACCTTAGCATGCGATGCTATTATCCTTTCACAACATGATTTCTCAATGTAGTAGCTGATTAAATAACCATAGGGAAGAAAAATCCAATCACTCTAGTGCAGACATAAAAGACTTTATGCACTCAGTTTCTTCCGGCAGACACGCTAACACACTAGATGTGCTAAAAAGCAGATAATTGTTAATTGTTCAACACATACAGTACAAGCACCAAAATGTGAGGCTAGAACATGAGTACTATTTGCATGTATATATAAAGAACAAATGCTCATATGCATGCTTTATGTTTAAAGTTACATTTATGCATTTCTATCTAAAGTATTGAACAATTTAAAGGGAATTTTTTTTTTTACTTCTGTCATCATAGAACACACACACACATACATACACTCGCTGGCCACTTTATTAGGTACACCTTGCTGGTACCAGGTTTGCCTTTAGAACTGCCTTAATCCTTCATGGCATAGATTCAACAAGGTACTGGAAATATTCCTCAGAGATTTTGCTCCATATTGTCATGATAGCATCACGCAGTTGCTGCAGATTTGTCGGCTGTACATCCATGATATGAATTTCACGTTCCACCACATTCCAAAGGTGCTCTATTGGATTGAGAACTGGTGACTGTGGAGGCCATTTGAGTACAGTGAACTCATTGTCATGTTCAAGAGATGATTCAGGATGGACATGGTCAGCAACAATACTCAGGTTGGCGTTGACACAATGCTCAATTGGTACTGATGGACCCAAAGTGTGCCAAGAAAATATCCCCCACACCATTACACCTCCACCAGCCTGAACTGTTGATAGAAGGCAGGATGGATCCAGAACACTCACTGGATATTTTCTCTTTTTCAGACCATTCTCTGTAAACCCTAGGAATGGTTGTGCGTGAAAATCCCAGTAGATCAGCAGTTTCTGAAATACTCAGACCAGCCTGTCTGGCACCAACAAACATGTCACGTTTAAAGTCACTTAAATGACCTTTCTTCCCCATTCTGATGTTTGGTTTGAACTGCAGCAGATCGTCTTGACCATGTCTACATGCATAAATGCATTGAGTTGCTGCAATGTGATTGGCTGATTAGAAATTAACGAGCAGTAGGACTGGTGTACCTAATAAAGCGGCCAGTGAGTGTACATCACTTTGGAAATACTTAAAAAAAGAATAATACATTCTAATAAGGGCTTATAATTTTGCTTATTTTATTTTATTAAATATAAACACATATGCATGCTCGTGTCCATTAAGTTTAATGAAAACGTTTTGTTTGAACGTTATTAGAACATTCAAATCGTCTAGTTTTTTAGACGTTGTATTAACGTTAGGGTTGAATCGGATCACTGTTGATCCGTGATCCGTATGGATCACAACTTACGGTTGGGAAAGCATGTGACCCGCGGATTATTAATTTATTTTAAACTTGTCGGTTAATCCAACGTTTACCCAACCATTGCATAGAGATCGACTTCCGCTCATTCAAATCGCGTGCATGAAAGCATTTTGGCTTTCCTGTAAGATATAATGATGACAGGAAAAGTTGTGGTGGGACTTAAATGCTTTCTTAGGCTATTATTTTAATGTGTTTCCTGTCATTGCTTGTTTAGCCTGCATTAATGCATTCAGTGTAAAGCTGCACAATTAAACATTAAAAGATCGTGATCTCAGTTCAAACCCGCGCAACATGAATGATAAATGATAATGATTTGCATATGTTTATTAATCCTTCAAAGTGCTGCATTCAAATCTGCAGCGAGAGAGATTGAGTCTTTACACTTTTTCAGTGAGTTACAAACAATTAAATAACACAAGTGCTGGGAGAACAGTTTATAGTTCAGATTAAACACTGATGTTTATGGTAAAGATTAAAATCATCGTTTAATGAAACATGACGCTGGTGAATTTTTGACGCTGGTAAAAAGCATTTACATTGTGTAAGCTATCGATGGCGAAGAACAACCATCAAAATGATATCATTGAATAGGTTTTCAGAAATAATACACCTACAGTATAATAAAACATGAAGTTTAATGTGTGAATTGTTGAATCATTAATTGAAGATAAATATGATCTGTTGTACAAGATGTTAGATTTCTATATTTAGCATTCTCAGCAACAGTAGATCATATTTCATATTGAATACTTCTCTTTTTTCAGCTGGTTCTTTCCTGATTGTTATTTTTATTAACATTACAGGTTCTAAGTTCTGTTTGTTAAAAGCAATGTTTTTTTTTGCGTTAATATTTTTATATAAATGGAAAGCAAATGATATTTGTCTCCTCACTTTTTTGCTGTAGCATTTTTACACTTTTTTTACCGATGAAATCACTGCAGTTTTTTTACAGTGTGTGGAAAAACACAGTGTTTAAAATCCTCTACTATCCTGCATGAAAAGCAATGCTCTAAAAACTTAGCATCCTTCACCTTCCTTTGCCCTGATGTGACGACAGGCTTGTGTAACACAGATCCAGCACAAATATAGAAGCAGATCACAAGCTCTCAGACAACAGAGGAGGTTCAATTTGAGATGCATTTTTTGCTGATCTTTTAATGGAGTGATTTTTTTCTTCATTTAAAGGTGCTGTTTATACGTTTTTGACTCTTCTAAAGCATAGAAATACCATAATAGGTGTGCAGATATTTAAGAAACATCCCAAGTGAACATACTTGTTTAACTGAAAAACAATGCTAAAGTCAGATATTCTGCTTTGAAAATGTTTTTTCTGTGCTGGAACGCTGTCTTTGTTTAGGTAAATTTAACCTGCACAATGCCAGTTTAGCCAATTATAATTCAGCACTTTGGGTTGCCTTGTTGGAAAAGCGTAATTCATTCATTCATTCAGAAAGACTCTGAAAGCATGCGTCCGTGAGCGAAATGGACATTATCAGACGTCAAAATGAGACCGATTAAGTTCCACATGAGGTTATTAATTAGCAAATCATATAAATATTACGAACGTAAACATTAGGTGAGCAGGTTACATTGTAACCGCGTGTCCTAACGACACGCTTTGTGACGATATACGCAGTGATAAGCAGTTTGGCTCTTTGCACCAGACGAAACACCACAGAAATATAAATACAGCCATTCAGAAGCACAGAATATGCACTCACTCACGAAACGGTAAGGTTTAGAATCTATTCAAACTCACATTGTTAGCATTTAGCACTATATAAAACACACAAGGTTTCCCTGAGGTAATCACTGTCATAGGTTTCACATGTTCAGCTGTGAGAAATAGAAGCCGTTTCTAATATATTAATTCAAGGTGTTGGTTAGGACAAAAACTCCTTTTAATATGGAGAATATTCCCTCTATCGTGTGCCTTTGCTTTTATTGAGAACACAGTTTAAATCACTCGCTCCTGTACTCAATCTGGCAACCTGCACTTGCGTTTATTTTGATCCAGGAGTGCAATACCTAGTTCAACCACTGGGTGTCAAACTTACATACTGCACCTTTAAAATGTGCATGCAATCAAAACCATCTAATAATGCTGCCCTGTGAAATCAATAGAAAACATGCTCTAATGCTGTAGTGTACATGATGTACTGTTCTGCAGCTAGATTACTGTAACTACTTCATAAAATATTGGTATTTTCTGGCAGAGGAGGCGGCAGAAAATAGAATAAAAACTATAAATAAAACAGATGAGCTGTTAAAAAAAAACATTCAATTATTTTCTTGTCAGCTTAGTCCCTTTATTAATCAGGGGTTGCCACAGTGGAATGAACCGCCAACTTATCAAGCATATGTTTTGAACAGCGGATGCCCTTCCATCCACAACCCAAAACTGGGAAACACCCATATACACTCTTACATTCACACTCGTACACTACGGCCAATTCAGTTTATTCAATTCACCTATAGGCTTATTTCACGCTGCCGTCATTTTAAAACACGAAAGTGAGGCTGAGGTGGGAAGAAACCCGGAAGTATAGGATCAGCACTATAAACATTGCAACAATATGCTGTGGACTATAAACCTCCAGCTGTTGCTGCAACTTCAAAATGCAGAGGTGGTGTAAACATCACTTTAATATCATTTAGTTCAGTTTAATTTAAACAATTAAAAGCATATTAGGCGTCAAACAATATCACAATCTCTTTAAGAGTAATGCGCTTCAGTGTCCTCCTAAACTTCAGTTCATGGCACCAGGTAAACACCGTGGGGACGTTTCCCTTCTTCAGCCTATGTAACCTGGTGAGCGATAAAACACTGCAGTCCTCTGTAGCACACACTCGTGTTGTCTTTAACAGTGTTGTCACAGCACTGAAGTGAATTAGCCACTAAATCAAAAAGTTACGAATTGCCGTGAGATTGCGTTGGCAGAGCTGCAGTCTAGGCGCCGGAAGCTGGACCTCAGCGAAGACTCATCTGTTCTTGGTAAATATCCGGAAAATAACTGGAACGACTTTACTGGTAAATTCAATAAAGCGCTGTTCAGACAGGCAATGACGTTTCAAAATTATTTTAAAAAAGACTATTCACACATTCGTTCCAAAATACCGATAAATTCTGACATCATTAACCAGAAATGACCAATAAACGGCTGGGCTTTTATTTGTAAACATAATAGGGATCCTGCTTGATTGGTTTCACTTTTATTTAAAGCTTTAGCATTCATGCAGCTTATCCCAGAGACATCAAAGGCAGATGCGTAAACAGCAGCTAAATGTTTACACATTTGACTACATTACAAATTCTGTGGACGGATAAGCATTGTGAACAGCTTCGACGAAACATATGGAGGAACACTTTCGCATGTCGAGATGTACATAATATATGAGTGTGTGTGCTGCCGCTCACCGAAGCACTCCTGCACTTCACGTGCACATGTGTTTAGCAGAGCTTGAAGGTAAACAAACAGCGGTTCATCATAAGCATTTTATCGATAATTTTTTCCCACAGTTAGCGTTAAAAAGGAACATAGAAACGTTATCTGACTAACAACTAGCAGCAAAATGTGTCTGGAAAAGTATCCAAGGGCTTTTTTTTCATAAATCGCAGGGATGTGAATGCATCCGAATGAATGTTGAATGTCTCACATCTTTCCGGCAATCTTTCTTCTGCGTTCTGCTACGTTTCAGAACGTAATAATTACTTGTTCATTTATTTTATATATATATAAATATATATACACAGATTTGTATTTTGTTCATGCATCTGGAGCTGATGTTGTGTTGCACGCTGTGGAGCATGCGCAGTTCTCTCTCTCTCTTCCTCTCCCTCTAGAGCTGCGCTTGATTGCGGTCCAGCTGTGTTGCGAGTGGGAGCGTATATAAACGGAGGAGAGGAACAAAGGACGGATCTTTCTGCTCGGTGCAGGTTGCAAATCTCCGTCGTTGTTGCCGCCACTATTGTTGTTGTTCTGAGCGTCTCCTATCTCCTGCCCCAGATTGTTTGTTGAATTAGTGTGGTGTGATTGACTGATTTTGTCTGCTCGACGCATTTAATCTGAGCCTGTGTGCTTTGTTTTCACTTAAAACTATATATTATATATAGTTATATATATTATTATATATTAAAACTATATATTATTTTTGGTTAAATTGAAGCTGTAGGTTGGGAATCGCCATTTACTTTAAAAACGTTTTCTCCTGGTTTGTGGCAGCGAGGGAGAAAGGGAAGTTTGCTGTAATTTGATTTGGGGTAATTTTATTTTAGTAGGTAAGTTAGAATTATTCCGCCCGAAAGTTAGCTGTCTTTTTGTTTGTTATTTTGGCCTGGATTCCCTTCCGAAGAGATGCTTCTAAAATCTTTATTGTTAAAATAATAAACTTTGTTATTCCTTGATAAACTGGTTGTGATTATTGTAAGCTGGGACAGGAGAAGGTGAAAACCCTAAATTCAGTATTTATAAAAGTTTCATTTATTTATTTATTTTTACTTTTGTTATTGTTCCCGCCAACCCTAGACTGGTCGGGACGTAACAGTTCACACAGAGCAGCATTCCTGCAAATTAACGGTAATGTTACAACATCTCTTTCTGGAAAATAGCCGTAACGAATTTACCGGTATTTTTAAAAAGGGGCCCGTTCACACTTACAGACCATTCCGGAAAATTGCTGGTAGTGATGTGCGATACCACTGGTTTTCTATCCAATTCGATACCAAGTAAAATGAAGGCGAGTATTGGCGATACCGATCTGATACCGATACTACCCAAACATGAATGTTTGGGAAATTAACGTAACAAGTAGTGTACTTTAAAGTGTCACATCATACTGAATACGAGACATATTACCGGTTATTCTTGTTTATTGTTTATTGATGAAGAATTATCATACAAAAAAAAGAGCCAACTTACATATTTATTGACAGCATCTGAGCAATGTATATCTTAAAACGCCTGCCTGAACATCTTAAATAAAACATTGACACTTCTACGTTTAGTGACATGTTCATCCGGTTCCCCTGAAAGTGTTTTTAACCTTTTTCCGTTGTTATCATTGTCACAAAAAACGAAATCCCCCGCAAAATACAGCCACATCGCCACATTTCTCTCTCTTTACCTGGATAGTGCCAGCCTGCTGCACCTGAGCACTCTGAAAGCGATGTCTGTCTCACCCTAGCAGCACCTGTGCCTCTCCTTTCCTCCTCTTCTAACTGCCTAGTCATGACGTTGTCATATTCTGTCTTGTGATTTATATGTTTGATTAGGTTTGTGGTATTACAACAGTACCACTGTTTTGTTACACGTGTCACAAACCGCATCGTTTGAGTTTATGGAAGTGAAGTAGCTCCACACATAACTTCACTTGTGGTCACCCATATCCAATGACAGCGTGACTGAACAACATGTGCCAGCGGACTGAGTGGCTAGCTAGCGTGCTTTGCAGTTGTACAGTGCCATATTACGCACATGACTTGGCAGGCGGAAGAACAAGTAGTTCCGACTAAGTTGGCATTGTTCAGATAAACTAGGGTAATTGTGGTTACTTTCCGTTGTATTTCTATTCCCAATAAAATACATATTTGCTCCAAATTAGTGAAATATCGATATTTTAATAAGATAATCGATTCTAAAACGTACAAAGCTGCTTTCCGTAAAGGTCTGTATGTGTGAAAGGGGCTATTGTTAGCTACTGATTCATTTTTTAAACAATGATCATTTATTTCCATATCTAGTTTTTACTACGCTGACATCTCAATCTTTTCTGAATAAAATGTTGCAGAAAAGAAGCAAAGCGGGCTTGTGGTGAGCTGTGTCATTGGACAGATGACAGATTTATAACATCTGTGACCTTTTACGTACAGGGTCTAGAAGCTTCATAAGCCGAATACAGAGAGACACGAGGAAAAAAACTGCAGCAATAAGAGATCAATGATATAGTTTGTGACTGAGGATTAGGATAGCACTGTATTCTCTAGTCATGAATCTGTCTTTATTTAATAAAGTCAGCAATATTAATCACATTAACACGATTTGGAGAAGCATTCTGAGACTTTTTAATTCATATCTCATTCATTTATTTTTCTTCGGCTTAGTCTCTATATCAGTGGTCGCCATAGCAGAATGAACTTATCCAGCTAAGTTATCCAGCATATGTTTTACACAGCGGATGCCCTTCCAGCCGCAACCCAGTACTGAGAAACACCCATACACTCACATTCACGCACACACACTCATACACTACGGACAATTTAGCTTACCCAATTCCCTTATAGAGCATGTGTTTGGACTGTGGTGGAAACCGGAGCACCCAGAGGAAACCCACAACAACAAGAGGAGAACATGCAAACTCCACACTAAACGCCAACTGACCCAGCCGAGGCTCGAACCAGTGATGTTCTTGCTGTGAGGCGACAGTTCTAACCAATAAACCACCCTGTCTCTCTTGAATTAATCTGTTATAGTGATTCTACAGTTGCGATGGAAACACAATGACTACAGTAAAATAAACAAATGACCCAATACTGTAGTTTTCGACAACTATAGAGTATATTTTATTTACAATACACCACAGTTTACTGTAGTACCACTAAAGTGTATCACATAATTGATTACAGTTTATCATTTCACTACAGTTCATACTACAATATGCTGTGGTATTCATTAACAAAGTGTTGTAAATAATATAATATATACAGTATGATACACGTTAAGGTTCATAAACACTACAGCATTTACTATAAATTACTATAGTACTTTTTCATGTGTGTTGAATGAAACATTTTGACTCACCACACTTTGTCTGTCAGGAGAGGTGACCACCTGCAAAATATGAATAAAAATATTTAAAAAAATAATTATTAAACACAATTATGAATTGTTAAATTAATTAAGCATATTATTGCATTTAGCACATTCTGATTTATGTACTGTGCAAAAAACAGCTAAATTATTAGCCCTGCTGTGATTTATGTTGTTTTATTTTATTTTAATTGATCTTATTTTATCTTATTTTTGTATTTACTATTAATATAGTTTTTTTATCATTTTATTTTATTTCTTATTATTTTCTTATTATTTTCATTTTATTATTTTTTACATTTATTTATTTAATTTATCATTTTATTTTATATTTTATTTCATTTGATCTTACTTTATCTTATTTATTTATGCATTTATTTATTCATTTATTTACTATTATTGTTGTTTTTTATTATTTTATTTTTTTTATTAATTTTATTTAATTTTATTTGTTTATTATTATTTTATTTTATCTATTTATTTATTTACAATTATTATAGTTCTTTATTATTTAATTAAATATTATATTAGTTTCATTTTTTCTTTTTCATTTTATTTATTTATTTATTTTATTATTATTTTATTTTTTATTTTATTTTACATTTTATTTTATTTTAATTTTACTTTATCTTATATATGTACTTACAATTATTTTTTATTATTTTAATTTATTTTTTCTTGTTTATTAATTTTTTTATTTATTGATTACCCTTTTTATGTATTTATCATTATTATTGTTTTTTATTATTTTATTTTTTATTATTTTATTTTATTATTTTATTTTATTTATTTATTTAATTTATACTTATTTACTATTATTATTGTTTTTATTATTTTTATTTTATTTATTCATTTATTTATTTATTTTATCTTTATCTTGTTTGTGTTATACTTATTATTTACTATTATTATTGTTTTCTATTATTTTATTATTTTATTTTGTTATTTTTATTTAATTTATTCATTTATTTATTTATTATATATTTTATTTTATTTTTTATTTATCTTATTTATTATTTACTATTATCATTAATTTAGCATTTTTTTAATATGTTATTTATTTTTTTTATGTTATTTTATGTTTTATTTTACTTTTATTTCCCAAGTGCGGTTTAACATAGCAAGAATATTTTCACAGCATTTCTATAACATTTTTTTCTTCAGAAGAAAGTATTAAGTTTGGCTGAAATTGTACTTTAAGCTGAATATTTGAATAATCTTGAGAAATATCAAATATTATGTACTGTCATCATGGCAAAGACCAAATAAAGCAGCTACAAATTATTAAAACTTGGGAAATATTTGAAAAATAGTTAATTTTACAGGATGCCTAATATTATGTCTTTAACTCTATCGGGATATTTTCCAGTAATACACTAATTCATTTATATCCTTATTTCAATTATGTATATTACTCATCACACTATATGCATATCCAATAAACACAACATTTTGGATCAACATGAACTTCACACTTAAAAACTATTCTCTTCTCATCTCACTCTGTAAAACACTCAGTCACAGGTTTGCAACTGTTGGATTGACAGCAGAGCAAGTGTTGAGATCGTCCGAAAGTTGCGAAATGATGAACTTTATGCAAATGAGACACAAACATTGGTGACATCTGCCAAGAAGTCCTGGAGTTTTGCTTCAAGTCACAACACTACAAAATAATGCATTTGAATTAGGTTTAAAATGCATGCTGCGGAATGAACCGACAACTATTTCACCGTTGTTTGTAACAGAGAAGGTGGCAGGACATCTTCCCTTCAGAACACAATAATCCTGAATATTAAAAGAGCACCAATTAGTTTTAAAACAATCTCAGAAGCCCTTCGTATACAAGCTTAATCTCAGCTAAAGGCCATTACATGAGCATCTTTATTGAGGATTATCCAAAAACACTAGGACAACACTGAGGACATATTTTATTCTGCTACTAATACACAGAAAATACATTGACTGAATTCATATTGAGATTACAAGCTCCAGATTAGCTCAAACAATAGCACTGATTGGCTCTCATCTTTCATTATTTTACAGGCAGAGTTTACCTGAACATCACATAATCACTGTGAACAGATGTAAGTCTCTATACAGCTCACTGTTTATTGTCCATTAAGCAATAATAAGCAGCTTTGTCAGTCGGTTCAGGACTCACGCTGAGCGGAAAATGTTTTCAGTCTAATCTGAATAATAAAGCTTAGCTTTGTCTTAGCTGAGAGCTTTGAAAAAGCCATCATTATATTGTCCTGTGATACCAGACAACATGAGCTGGACATTGTGACTTTCACTTTTGAAATGTTACTGTAAAGAGTAACCGCTTTTAAACAACTATCATAAATAGACAATAGTCAACAACTCACTGATTCATATATCATCCATTCACAGTGAGTCTCCAATAAACAACTCACTGATTCAAATGATT